>CM052717.1:31796774-31888106 GCA_028551405.1 Uromys caudimaculatus | reverse complement strand
ACTTTGTTAAGTGAATAAGCCGGCACCGTGAACCAAGTACCACGTGACCTCACTTACATGCACAGCCTGAGAAATCAGACTCATGGAAGTAAAACTGTAATAACCAGGAGTCTATAGGGTATATGATTGAAGATCTGTGGATTAAAGGTCACAGGATTTTAGTTATATAGGACCAGATAACAATAAAATATCATATACCTAAAAATCACTAGAGGACTGGGACTGTAGTTCAGCTGGTAGAGACCAGCTTTGCAGGCTTGCATGCATGATGAAGCCTTGGCTTTGATCCTCAGCATCAGGTAATCCAAGCGTGGCATTGTACGCCTGTTGCATGTAATAAATAAAATTCATCCACGCTATCTATCGCCAGCTTGGCACTGGCCGGCTGTCTCCGTCTGTTCCCCGCCTGGCACATAGCCTGAGACTGCATGTTTCCCCTAGCCAAAGACTCTCCAGAGCTCTGAGATAGCTCTCTTGGTCCCCGCGCGCGCAGCTGTGGGTGTGCTCTCGTCAGCCCTCGCTCCACTCGCTACCTTTCCCCTGGAACTCAGTCCTTGCCCAATCTTCCCATCCCAAGCTTGGCTGAATTCCCCCTCGGCTATGTTCTTTCCCTTTGGCCCTGAGTCCTGTAGAAGGAAAATACCAGACAATCTTAGTTTAGAATCAACAGATAACACAATCGCTGGGTGCAGAATCCATCATCCTAAATTCAACAACTAGTCTATGTTAGAAATCTTCTGGTGGCAGATCCTGATGGATTTCGCCACCAGATCTAACAATCCCCGGCCTAAACCTTGTCTGCCTTGCTCCGGCCATCCAAAAGGAAATGTCCTCCTCCTGTCTTCCCTCTTCCTTTCTCAGACCTGGAAGGCCCGCCTCCTCCTTGCCCAGTGATTGGCTTCTTGTCATCTTTATTATTTAGTCAATTAGGGAGAAATTCCCCGCTACATATGCCTATAAACACAGTCCTTAGGAAGTGAAGGCAGGAGGATCAGAAGTTCATGGTTGTCTTTGTCTACTCTACATAAACAGTTCAAGGCCAGTCTGGAATACATGAGACCATCTCAAACAAATAATAAAAGTATTAAGATAATAAGTTTTAAGCTTTCTCACTATAAAACATGGGACAGACAAGATATATAAAATAGGTTGGTGTAGCCATTCCACAGGATGTGTGTATATCATGTTTCACCCAACATATACAATTTCATGTGTCGATTATACAAATGAAATCATGAAAATCAAATTAATCCCTACTACTCTAACCCAGATTTAAGCAATCCCAGTAACAAACTTTATAAAAAGCATCATCCATAATATCAAATTAGCAATTTACACATGCTTCCTAAGTCAATATGCTGAAGCAGATACCTCACACCCATAACACTCCTGCAAGAAGATATGGTCTCCATATTTAAATGATAAAGTAATTAGCAAACCAAAATTGAGGCACATAAAAAGTTTAGACTTCAAAAAAACCCATAATTTATAAAGAAAATTAGTCTGCGTTTCCAGAGTGTCTTACTCAGGGTTTCTATTCCTGCACAAACATCATGACCAAGATGCAAGTTGGGGAGGAAAGGGTTTATTCAGCTTACACTTCCATGCTGCTGTTCATCACGAAAGGAAGTCAGGACTGGAACTCAAGCAGGTCAGGAAGCAGGAGCTGATGCAGAGGCCATGGAGGGATGTTTCTTACTGGCTTGCTTGCTCCTCCTGGCTTGCTCAGCCTGCTCTATTATAGAGCCCAAGACTACCAGCCCACAGATGGTACCACTCACAAGGGGCCCTCCCCCCTTGATCACTAATTGAGAAAATGCCTTACAGCTGGATCTCATGGAGGCATTTTCTCAACTGAAACTCCTGTCTCTGTGATAACTCCAGCTTGTGTCAAGTTGACACACAAAACCAGCCAGTACACTGAGTAAATGAGATTCAAAACACTAAACTAACACTCAATATCCAAACAACTTCTGGGTTGCTCATTTTTAATGCTCTAAAATCACTAAAACACTAAACAGATTTGTGTGCACACTGTCCATTGACTACTGGGTTGAGTTTCCCTAGGACAGCCACTTTCTGTGGTTATACAGGAGAATGTCACCATTCCTAGGACATGTATGCTGAGGAATTCAAGGTTAAACAATCACAAATCTAATTTACCTACTCAACCTGTTCAACGGAATAAATAAGCATACATGCACCATGCAAGGGAGGAGCCGGGATTTATATTGTACTATTCTTTCAGCTTTTTATTTAGAAAAATTTCAAGACCACAGAAAATATTAGAGAAGACTAAAGAAACCCCTCCAGTCAGATTCATACATCTAATTATGATGCTCCTTAATTCAAGCTGCTCAGAATTTCCCAGAGACCCCAGACAAATGCAGACATAATTCCCAACAGAGTTGTGTTCAGTGTTGCCTGTCTGATCTTACTGAATTGTTTCTTACACAGCCCCCACTCCCCATTGTTGCAATTGAAATAGCAATCCCCAGTGTGACAGTGCTTGGAGACGGAACCCTTGAGGGGTGGTGAAGAGAAGCTCAGGATAGGAGCAGAGTCTTAGGAAGGCATACCACAGAGCCAGCTTGCTCCCACCTGGCCCCCTCCCCTTCCTTTTCCACCAAAGACCACTGCATGCAAAGCAGGGGGCCCTCTAACAGACAACAAATCGAGGGTCATTCTTGCTGCACTCCCAGCCAGCAAAACTGTCACAAATTATGCTGCTGATTAAGGTTCCCCGTCAGAGCTGACAGAGACATGCCTGGGACATAAGAGGCTGCTAAGTATAGAAGAAAGGGCTTGCCGGAAGCCTCTCCACTGGTAATCTAGTTGAAGCCTGCACTACACTCCTCCACAAAACCATTAGGATGACAGGAACATGATGGTGGAGGGCAGGAATGGACACTAAGTAGGCAATGAGTCACTCAGACGATGTGTCTGAGTGAGTCCACATGCGTCGCAGTCACTAATTGAAGCCGGAAAAGGACTTCACACTCGTGGTTGAATTAATCATGTCACAGGGTAGGCAGGGTAAGACACTTTACAAGTTCTATTTTGTCTGGACACTTTTTTTTAGAGAATGTTAGTTGTTATTCTAGGGTTTTATTAACTGCCTTTACATAATCTACAAGGTATTATATACGATTGCTCTTGGTGAGCATTTCCAGCATCTACTCTGCCCCTCAGAGAACATTTTTGTAGGGAAAAGAAATATGAAAGCGTGTGTGTGTGTGTGTGTGTGCATGTATGTGTTTGTGTGTATGAGTATGTAGTTTTATATGTCTATGTGTATATATGTGTGTGTGTGGTGTGTATGTGTATATGTGTGCCTCTGTGTGTATGAATGCCTGTGTGTATGTGTCTCTGTGTGTGGTGTCTGTGCATGTGTATCTGTGTGTGTGTATGTGTATGTTCATGTGTGTGAGTGTGCTGTTTGTGCATGTGTGTCTGTGTATATGAGTGTGTGGTATTTGTTGGTGTGTGTCCTATGTGTATATATGTGTGTGTCTGTATGTGTCTGTGTATCTGTGTGTGTGCTTATATTATGGTGCTTGTGTGTGTGTATCTATGTGTGTAAGTGTGGTGTTTGTGTCTGTGTGTGTATATATGTGTGTATGTGTGTAACATCTGTGAATATGTGTGTGTGTGTCTGTCTTAGTGTGTGGTGTTTGTGTGTGTGCTGTGGTATGTCTGTGTATGTGCGTGTGTGTGTGTGTGTGTGTGTGTGTGTGTGTGTATGAGTGTGTGTGCTTGTGGGTGTATGTGTCCTGTGTGTGCATTTGTATAAGTGTCTGTGTGTCTGTGTGTGTGTGGTGCTTGTGTGTGTCTCTGTGTATGTATCCATGTGTGTGAGTGTGGTGTTTGTGTCTCGGTGTGCATCTGTGCGTGTATATATGTGTGTGTATGAGTATGGTGTCTCTGTGTGTGTGTGTGTGTGTGTGTGTGTGTGTGTGTGTGTGTGTGTGCCCGTGTATGAGTGAGGGCTACAGCATGTGTGTGGCGGTCAAAGGACAACTTCCAGGCGTTCTCTGCCTCCACTATGCCTGGTTTGTCAGGCTCAATGACCTGCATCTTTACACTCTGCGCCTCCTTACCAGCTCCCACCTGATTTTTTGAGACACAGTGCATGTTGGCCGGCCAGCAAGCGCCTCACCACAGGGGGTACAGACATGGGCCACTGTATCTGGCTTTTTATATGGGAGATGGGAATCTGAACTCCTCACACTTGCATGACAAGCACTTTACACACAGAGCTATCTCTCCAGCCCCCCAGAATCCCTTTGAGTGACTGAATGGCTAGATAGTAAAAGTAGGTAGAGAAATCCTAAAGTCTGCTCACTTCCTTGACTGACTACAAATGTCATGGTCTTGGAAAGCATGGGGAACATATTGTTCCTGTGAGCAGTACTTGAAGACACAATCCAGTTGATTTTTGCCCTCTTGTAATTGTGAGGAGACTGACAGGTCCATTTCCTTTTTCACTTTGGCATGCCATCATAGCCGCTGAGCTCGGTAGTGGGAGTAATAAAATCCCACGAAGAAATTAAATTCTCTTGCTGTGTGGTTCAGGTAGTTCTTATTCCTTTATGACGACAGCTAGAAAGGTAAGATCTGACTGGATGTTGGTGGTACTCCAACAGGGTGTCACAAGGTCAAGTAACCATGGAATCATAGAAATTAATATAGAAAAACACCTGCTCCCTAGCCAGGAATATAGTATCCCTGTTTTGTACACAAGACAATCAAGACTGTGGGGCTGACTAATAAGAAGAGAAGAGGAGAAGGTGGCTGGAGAAGAAACTATCCAGTCATTCTGGCTGGCTTCTCACTCACTATCCTGCCTCTGCCACCCAAGGCATGGGATCGCAGGTATGTGACACCGTGCCTGGCTGTCCAAAGGGCGGTGTGTGTGTGTGTGTGTGTGTGTGTGTGTGTGTGTGTGTGTGTGTGTGTGTGTGAATTTCAGGTGTCATTCTTCAGGAGCCATCCACTTTGTAATTTTTTAAGGTTCTTTATTATTAGTGCTTTGTGTGAAGGTGGGCTCATATACCTTGACATGCATGTAGAGGTCAGAGGGCAACTTTTTGGAGTTGATTCTTTCCTTGCACCTTTATGTAGTTTATTGCCAAGAGTATGCAGCAAGAACCTACACCTGCTGAGCTATCTTGTTAGCCCCCACCTTATCTTTTTGAGACAGGATCTCTCATTAGCCTGAAGCTCATGGATTAGGTTAAGCAGTCTGACTATCTGTCTTTTTTGATGCTGGAATTATAAGCATGTGCCACCAAACCCTGCATTTTACATGAGTACTGAGGATCAAACTCAGTACACAGCAAACTTTTTTTGAATGGAGATGCCTCTCCAGCCCCCCAAAGAGGGCTTTTAAAGTATACATACCAAAGACAAACCTGGTCACGATTATAATATTTAAAAATTATTATTTGATAAAAGGCTTATGTTCAGATAGACAAAGAACACCTAAAACTTAACAATCCAATTTTAAAATGGACAAAAACACCCAGTTGTGGTAGCACACATCTTTAATCCTAGCACTCAAGGAGGCAGAGGCAGGCAGGTCTCTGTGAGTTTGAAGCCAGCCTGGTCTACAGAGAGAGTTCTGGGATAGCCAGAGCTATACAAAACCAAAACAAACAAAAAAACTGCCTAAGAAAACAAACAAACAAATGAAAAACAAACAAAGAACTGAACAAAGATCTAAGCAGAACACACCAAAGGAGACACAGAGATGGGGTATTAACATCTGAAAAGATGATCAATATCATTTGTCTTTAGGGCAACACATTTTAAAACAACCAGACACCACTATTCACTTATTATGATGGCTAAAATCCAAAATTCTGACAAGACCAAACACTGGCAAGGATTCAGAGCAAGAACCTGTCATTGCAAATGGGCCTGTAAAATAGTACAACCATGCTAGAAGACGCCTTGGCAGCACCCTGCAAAGTTAGTCTTGCCACACTGTCCAGCAATCATGCTCCTTGGTATTTATATGGTTGCTAAGAAACACACAGACACACACACATGAAAAATACACATGAATATTTATAGCTTTCACCAAAAACCTGAGAGCAACCATTGTTATTGTGTATGTCATGTATAACTAAACGGTCTTGAAAGACTGGGCACCATAGGGTTCCATTCACATATTGAGAAAGGGAAATACTACATAGGAAAGACGCAGACTACATGAACATGGGACTCATGTTTAGGACATCTATATGATGATGTCATGATGAATATATAGCTGTGTGCGTTAGGCAAGACCAGAGCACAGACAGGAAACACTTCAATGGATGCAAGTCTCAGAAATCAACCAGGAGGCCATGGGATCCCGGAATGAGAGGCTGACAAAAGAACCCAACTGAACTAGTGATAAACAGCACAAAGCTATCAAGCTGGGGGAAGGGGGAATGGAAAAAGAAAACCAAACAAAACTGTGCTGACCTAAGGGAACTGGGAAATGACTAAGGACAAAAGGAACTGTGCTTGAAACAGTCCCCACAGACTGGCTGATAAAGTTCTTTCCCACAGTGCATCAGTGGGGAGCTCTGAAAGCACAGACCATGCCCGCTAGGAGTAGGGATGGGGGCAAGGCTTTCTCATGGCCGGGATGGGAAGTTATAGAGAAGCAGGACAGGGAACAGCCACATACCATGCAGTGTTAAGCTAGACATTTGTATCTGTTGTTTGACTTAGTGCAGACTCTCATGGGCCTGTAAAGAATTATGGCTATATGTGCATAGGTGACTAGGCACACATATATTTTCTAGCTCTGTTTGCTGCCACGACCTACATGCAACCAGGCAGGTGCATGTTAGACTGCTGGCAAGCAAGGTAGGTGCTCAAGAACAGTGCTCTGTGAAAGGGACACAGAAGCCAAATGAAAAGCTCTCCAAATGACCAAACCTAGAATAATTTATGCAGCCAAATACTTCACATAGGACTGAACGGGAACCAAAGTAGATGATAAACAACTATTTATATCAGTGAGAGTTTATGCTGATATAAATAATTGAAGAGGGAGAATCCTGAATAATTCTCTGTGCTCTCTGGGAGGTGAAGCAGATCCCCCTCCCCCGTCACTGAGCATGAGCTGCTTGTGGGACTCTCCTACCAAAAGGCAGTGTGGGAACAGAGAGCAAGAATGCAGCTCTGTGGTGAAGACCCACAAACCCTGCCTCCCACAGGTGATGGATATCACCAGGGGTAAGGGATGTTTAGAGCACATCTCTACCTTCACTTCTGTGGTCTTCTTCCCGGGCCATGAAGAAACCCTCAGAAAGCCCAAACTGAGTGGTTTTATATAACATAATTAACCATTACTTATTAACTATCAAAGTCATTAAAAAAGGAAACTGTGTGACTGTCAACAGCCAAGACATCCCTAAGGAGACATTTCTAAATACCACAGGGATCCTTGATGGAATCCTGGAACAGAGGAAGGACAGTGGGACAAGATGAATTCAAATAAATGATGGAGGTCTGGTAATATTAATGTATCATTTCTGGCTCATTAATCACAACTGTACTTAGCAATATAAGGCTGTCAGTGGGGGAATGTGATGCTGTTCATACAGGTACTTCCTGCAATATCTTGGTAAGCTTCAAATAAATCTAAGATATTCTAGCATAAAAGTATGTTAAACACACACATATGCACATACACATACATGCACACATGCGAGTGCATAACACACACACACACACACACACACACACACGCCTGCTTGGGCTCTCCTCGAAGAGATTTAGATTCAGCCTATGGGAATACCACCATTCACAGAAACTCGCAGGTATACCACACAACAGGCAAAATCTGTCATTAAAAGAATTTCTCTCATTTATCCTTGTGAAGCATCCAATTTTGCCATTCTTCACAGACTGATACATATTTACAGAGGTGTAACCTCTTTCGAGAGTCTACAAGGTCCTGAGAATGCAAACTCTCTAAACAATGGATCATAGGACGTTGGTAACTCACCAAATCAACATAGTAGGTTACGACTGATATTGTCTTATTGAAATGAAAGAATCAAATGATTTCCTCTTATCTGAAGTCTGTATATCAGAATACAATCAGAAAGGGTGGGAGGGGCTTATTTTGTGTATATTTTATGTACACATGAATCATAGATAATGCTAAAAAGTACATCTCTCTTATTTTTTAGATTTTTTTTTTATATAATATATTCTGATTATGAGTCCCCTTCCCCCTGGAGTACAATCTTAATGTAGGTTAAAGTTTAAAGAACTAGAAAGCTACTGATATAAGATATGGCCCTCAGGCTGGAAAGATGGCTCAGCGGTTAAGAGCACTGACTGCTCTTCCAGAGGTCCTGAGTTCAATTCCCAGCAACCACATGGTGGCTCACAACCCTCTGTAATGGGATCCGATGCCCTTTTCTGGTGTGTCTGAAGATAGCTACAGTGTACTCATATCCATAAAATAAACAAATAAATCTTTAAAATATGGCCCTGGCCCTAAGGAGCATCAGCTTAGCACTGGGAGAAAAAAAGGAAAGTAAATCTCTAGTATAATAAGTGGGAACGGGGAGTGAACTTATACACACACACATAAAACAAACAAACAACAACAAAAAACCCAAATTTACACCAAAAAATAAAAAACAAAACACCCCCCCCAATTACATTCATCCATTCACACACTCCTAACCCAGGAAATAGCATATAGATTATGTGTATGCGTCACTCATCTATGTGCCCAATACAAGCATCTAGCCCAGTCACGGCACAATTCCTCTACAAACCTAACAAATTTCTGACAGTATTTTTTTTTTCGAGACAGGGTTTCTCTGTGCAGACCTGGCTGTCCTGGAACTCACTCTGTAGACCAGGCTGGCCTCGAACTCAGAAATCCACCTGCCTCTGCCTCCCAAGTGCTGGGATTAAAGGCGTGCGCCACCACTGCCCGGCTTCTGACAGTATTTTTAATGAAATCCTTACCCATGAGCTACTGATAAATTCGACTGTCTACGCCCCTGGTTTACTCAAGTTTCCTTCACTGTTGTTTCAAGTTAAAATAAATGTATCTGGATCACTCTCACATGAACAGGGGCAAGTGCATGCCCCATTTGGGTTTAGTGCTTTTGGTAGAATAATTTCCATCAAAAGGTCAAGAGAGCTAGGGCTGGGGATGTAGTTAGCATGCTTGGGGCCCAGTACCTGACAAATAACTAAGGAAGTTAACCCTGAAGATGCACCCTGCCCATTGAAGATTCCCGGATCGAGTCAGTTCACTCGGTCTTCTCAATGAAAATTAAGTGCATTAGTAAAACACACTTTTATATAAAACTCAGTTGTATCACAAGTAAAGATCCTTAAATCGTTAGCAATATAGAGATTCAAAATAAGAAAGAAGGCAGGAGAAGACCTTCTTTTCTTTCCATTGGTTCCATGAGGAAAAAGAGAAAGCAGGACAGGCAAGTGGAGATCCATGGGGGACTAACAGCAAGACCAAGTCGGGGCTGTGAGAGAGACACAAATTACTCAAATGTGGATAATTGAACAAAAGCAGCCAGAGTGACAGCTGACCCTAACCCTTGCCAAGCCCCAGACCAACTGGAGAGCCTGGCTAAAAGCCCAACCGTGCCACAATTCTGAGATTGTGCAGCCTCTGGACTTATGCAAATGTCAAAGTTGTTCCTCTCCAGGAACAAGGTAAGGCCATTTAAGACAATCCCTGCACTGAGAAACAGACACTTTGCCCGGCCAGGGAAAGTTCAATCATTTGATCTAAGACTCTCATTTCTTCAGTCTTGCACAGGCATGCACAGACTCATATGTGATCTGACCCTGAAGAAAGGGTTCTGCTGGTACCCTCCTAAATCACCTCGGAGTAGCATTTATTTTGATATGAGAATAAACAGATGCCAAACAGGGTAGTAAGGGGGAAAAAGAGAAACAAGAAACACAAAGAAATCAAGACTCCAAAATGCCCAGGGTAGTCTCTTGGAAGCTTTAGCATGCCAAAGAATTCAAGGACATCTCAGGCCTCTCTGTATTGCTTTCTCCTATTATAATCTGAAGCTATAACTGAAGCAAAGTTCCTCTGTGAAGTTAATTATTTAACTACATACGGTTACTATATAAGCCATTAACTTTTCAAACATTTGTTTCTTTTGAGTTCTCTAAAATCAACTCCTACCCATAACAGCCGCAGAGTAAGTGTCCCAGGAGGGTAAGAAATATTAGGGTGAAATACATCGTATTGTTTATCTTTTAAGTTCGCTCTCTTCAATAGCTTGGTGGAAATGACCTGTCTTAAACTGTGGCAGAACCAGGGGTGAACACATTTGTCAAAACTCAAGCTGCACAAGGGAGTTTGCTTGTATTTTCTGACAGTTTCTAAGCTAACTCAATAAGCCTGTGGGGGTGGGGGGAGGGGAAGAAAGCGCTTTAGTGTTTCAAAGTTGGAAAGAAGAATTTAAAAGAAGACTGTACTGTGACTTAGCTTTAGGGCATTGCTGTAACCTGAGCTGTGCCTTCTCTACACTAAGATGCCTTAAAGAGAACCTTGGCTGTGGTCCAAACGTCTGACTACAAAGGAACTGAAGAAACTCTGGATAAACCACCCCTACTCTGAGAAGCAGTTGTAAGTTTTCTTTCTCTTTAACAGCTCTATGCTGGGCTGCTGAAGGGGTGGAAAAGGGCAAGTACCCAAAGCAAGTAGACCCTCTACAAACCCTACTCAAGATTTATTTTCTTTATTAGTTGGGGGGGCACATACCACAGTACATATATGGAAATCAGGACACTCTTCAGCACCTGCTCTTTCCTGCCATCTTTAAGGATCCAGCTCAGGTCAGAGGCGCCTTACCCTCATTTTGCCGACAAAATCGTGTTATATGCATCATGGGACAACAATGCTATCATGCATTTTTCCCCTTCTAAAACAAAACAAAACAATACAATACAAAAAAAAAGCTTGTCTTGGAAGTTTACAATAGAGCCAAGCATGCTGGCACAGGCCTCTAGTTTTAGAACTTTAGAGACTGAGGCAAGTTCAAGGCCAGCCTGGGCTATGAAGTGAGAGTTCTCGGGAGGGGGGGCGTGGAGAGCCAGACATTGTAGTACATACATGGAATCCCAGTACTCGGGAAGTAGAGGGAGGTGGATCAGAAGTTCAAGACCATCCTTTAATAACAGTGAGTTCAAAGCCAATCTGGTCTACATAGCAAACAGGTCAATATTTAAAATAATAAAGTTGCGGCTGGAGGAATGTCTCAGAATTTAAGAACATATATTGCTTTTCCTGAGACCTGAGTTTTGTATTAAGCCGCTCCCAAGTACCCATGAATGTAGCTTCAGGGAATCAGACACCCTCTCCTGGCCTCTGCAGGGACCTGTACTCATATGTACATGCCTGTCCATACACAGATATGCACATATGTACATAATTTAATGTTTACTATTATGTACATAATTTAATAAACAAAAATAAAAATGCAATATAAGGCAATCCTATTATAATCCAATTATAAATATGCTTTTTTTCTCTCTCCCTGTATTTATATAAAAGATCTAGAATAAATACGGTCCTGGTTCTAGACTCAGTCTGAACATCTTCTCATATCTTTATTTGTAAACGTATTATTACACTGTGTTTGAGGAACTTCCCATGGCTGCTGCTCACACAGGTTGTGTATTAATCTGCCATCTAGCTGACTCACGACAAACGTACTGTTTTCCAAATTTGAAACTTCTATATTATCAACCATTTTTAAATTTACAAAGAACACAAAGGACTTCTTTACAAATAAGCCTTTTCATATATTTGCTATAATTCTAGAGGTAAGACAACTATTCCTGAGTTTGACATAAACTCCAAATACCACAAGTGAAAAGAGACTGATAAACGGAACATGTAGCAAAATCATATCTCTGTAACCAAACACCCCTGAGTGCAGGCACTGAGGCACAGGTGGAGGTTAGTGACTCATGATAGAGACTAATTTCCTTAATCTATACATCAGCAGGATAAAAACCAAACCCAATAAGCGAACAAAGACTACAAACAGACACAGAGAGAGCTCTTAAGGCTACTGAAAGACAGCCCTCACCATAAAGAAATGCAAATAAAAACTATGTGGAGGGTTTGGTTTTTTTTCCCACTTACTAGATTGGCAAAGATTCAAAGATTTACACACACACACACACACACACACACACACACACACACACACACACACAAGGGTTTGGAGAAAGGCTGGTGAAAGGCACCCTTCTGGTGGGAGTATATATTGCTACAACCTCCAGACAGTGAGGAAAACCCTATCATAATCCCACTTTTAAGAATATATCTCTCGGGGACAGAGAGATGATCAACAGTTCAGAGTGCTTGCTCCTCTTGCAAAAGACTCATGTTCAATTCCCAAATAGATGGCAGCTGACAACTGTCTGTAACACCAGCTCCAAAGGATCTACTGACCTCTTCTGGCACCCTCAGGTCATTGCATGCACATGGTGCACATACTTACATGAAGGCAAACGCTCATAATTAAATCCTTTGTTTGTTTGTTTGTTTGCTTGCTTGTTTGTTTTGAGACAGGGTTTCTCTGTGTAGCCCTGGCTGTCCTGGAACTTGCTCTGTAGACCAGGTTGGCCTTGAACTCAGAGAGCTGCCTGGGTACACCACCACCACCTGGCTTTAACCTTTAAGAATATATTCTATTGTTAATATAGCTCTCAATCATCCTTAGAAATGTTTAAACTGCCAATAACTGTTTGAAAAGTGTTTACTACCCCTAACCATCAGGGTAATGCAAATTAAAACTACTTTGAGATACTACCTTACCCTATTCAGAATGGCTATCAACAACAAATCTGATGGTCAATGCTAGAGCGGATATAGAGACAGAGAAACTCTTATTACCTGTTGGTGGAGGCAAAAAGTAACATGACCATTGTGGAAATCAGTTTGGAGATTTCTCAAAAAAAAAATTAAAAGTAGAACTGATGTATGACTTGTCTATCTCACTCTTGGGCATATGCCCAGAGAACGCCATACCCTACCAAGGAGATATTTGTATTCGCAGTTAGTGGCTGCTCTATCAACTGTAGAGAGCAAATGTAACCAACCTAGCTATGCATCATCAGATGAGTGGATCATGAAAATTCAGGCTGTATTTAAATTTTAAATTCCGTTTTAAAGTTATTCAGCTCTAATGAAAAATGAAATCACAAAATTTGCAGGAAATGGAATGGTCTTAGAATGTAGAGTGTTAAATTAGGTCACGCAATCTCATAAAGGAGCCACATGCTCCTCCTCACCTATAGATCTCAGCCTATAATACAGATGTATTACGTATGCACCTAGGTAAACAAATGCACATCTACAAGAAAGGGGAAAGACAAGGTGGGAGGAAGAACTGGAGGTAGGAAATGGACACTTGGCTCCCGAAAGAGGATATATACTAATTGTTTTTCTGATTTAATTCTGACATAGAGTTTTCAGGCTTTGGTGGTAGATAAATGCAGAAAAAAATATCGTAGGTTCGGAAAATGTAAAATCCATTGTGTAGCTCCACAACTTCAGAATGGTTTTTCTAACTGGATAGAAAGCCCACGGAGAAGTACAGGTTTGGGCCTGGTTAACTGTGACATGTTTATGTTTTTATTACTATTTTTAAGCTCTTCACAATAAGATTTTAGTAAGTTAAAAAAAAAAAAAATGGAGGCACATGAAAGTTAAATAACCTGCCTGTGACCACATGCTTAGAAAATACAAAACCATATTCCAACTTGATTACAATGGTTCTAAAGACAGGTTTTGTCTTTGTCCTTTTTGCCAACCAATTGTCTGGAGAGGAGATGCCTGAGACAGCGGGAAGACAGGTCTGAGCTAAGGAAGGGTGTCTCTGAGGCTGGAAGAGAGGTAAGAGCCATGACAGGTGTGAGGGAGGAACAGACAAGTGGCGACTGTGGACAGATGAGCGGGGTGAGGGATGGGGAGGTAGGAGAGGGGAGGGGGACGTGACACGGGGCGTGACGCAAGCAGACACCCCAGCAGCCCTGACTGATGAAAAGCCTCGGCTTGAGTTTTGGGTTTTAATGAGGTAGAATGCCAGGTTTCGTCCCTGAGAGCAAGAGAGGCTCGCTCCCGGTTCTGTGTTTGTGTGCCTGCCGAGCATAGGACACAAAAAAAGAAAAGAAAGAGAAGAAAAGAGAAGAGATCCACCATGCCACAGACGTACCCAACATCCTCACTCTGGAACATGCACATGGTTCTTTGAAATGTGAAAGCAAAGCTCTCAACCAATTATCTTGATTGAAATCAAATAACTTAAATGCATCTGTGATGCGTTGCCACCAAAAAGCCCTTAGTACCAGAGACGAGGGGTGACACAGCTTCCCTCCCAGAATCCCTCAGGGTATATTTATCTCTTCTATGCCACTGTCGTGTCCTCTGTAGAAGGACAATTCTCAAGTCCTCATTCTTTTACATTTATTCATTTATTTGTTTACATCCTAAATGCTTCCCCCCCCCCTTGCACGGTCCCTCCCTTCATCCCCCCTACCCTTCTGCTCTGAGACGGTGGGGCCTCCTGGGTATCCCCTCAATCCTGGCACATCAAGTCCCTACAGAATTAGGTGCATACTCTCCCATCGTGGACAGACAAGGCAGTCCAGTTAGGGGAACGGATTCCACAGATAGGCAACAGCTTTAGGTCCCCCACTCCAGTTGTTGGGGGACCCACATGGAGACTGAGCTGCATGTCTGCTACATATGTGCCAGGGGCCTTGGTCCAGCCTGTGCATGCTCTTTGGTTGGTGGCTCAGTCTCTGAGAGGTTGATTGAGTCTGTTGGTTTTCTTGCGGCATCCCTGCCCTCTTCAGGGCCTTCAATCCTTCCCCCTACTCTTCCATAAGAGTCTCTAACCTCTATCCAGTGTTTGTCTGTGGGTATTCATATCCTCATTTGAAGTTAGTTTCACTTCTATATTTATGTCCCCACAATTAGATTGCCAGTTTATCCTACAAAGTAACTCTCTTATTCATGCCTCTCAAACTATGTCTAATACTTAAATATGTCAACAGAACCATCCTGTTGCCTTTTCTCATTCATCTTCTTGACACAGGGATCATGTAGACACCCAGAACCTCTTCCACTCTGCCTATGACTTGACTTGGTTAGTTTCAATATCATGATTGTATGTTGTTAAATGAGTATGGGGAGCTATAGGTCCCCCAAAAGGTCTAAGTGAATCTCTTGCAGTCTACCAACCTGGTGGAAGCATTTTCTCAATTGAGATTCCCTCTTCCCAGATGACATTAGCTTGTATCAAGCTAAAACAAAAAACAAAACAAACAAAAAACAGACACACACACACACACACACACACACACATTTTGCTAGCATCTATGAGGAACACAAAAGATTCCAGCCCTTAACCTCATACCATAATTTATCACGGAACTGTTTAACAAATGTGCAAAATACCATCTGATCATTTTTTCCCCAATGTCTCCTCCCTAGATGTCCTTCTCTGACCTACATAGATATACATGGACCAGTATTTACATATAACACATACACACACACACACACACACACACACACACACACACACACATATACACACACACCACACACCACACATCACACACACACTATGACCAGATCATGTCTTTAGCAAATTTCCCAACAAGTCCAGTCTAGGTGCTAGGATGCCAGAAAGACTCAGATACATATGGCATTCCCTCCTGACCACCTCGTAGGGTCACAGAATTGAACGCAGTGGGCAGGTTACAAAAACTTGCCAGTGGTCTGAACGTGCAATGGCTAACAAATGAATTCAAACTCAAGCATGTAATGAATCCAGTTGGGCAGTGTGATTCACTAAAGCCTTGGCTAGGAGCACAGTGTACACTTTAGACTACACATGCCCTCAAGCCAAATAACACCAACCCGTGCTGCCCGAAGACACTCAATTCAGATGCAAGACTATTGTATGCTAATAAACTGCAATGATTTTACTATACATACAAAGTTTTCTGCTCATATGGAAATAAAGTGATTTTGTTACAGAGAGCAAATACTTAATATTTTTTCTACCATCATTGCCTGATGTATAAGTATCAAATTAGTATATCTTTAGATTATATTGCATTAAAATACCTAATTTAAATTTTTTCTGCTTGGGTTGCTCATTTGAGTTTCATTTAAAAATATCATTCAATGAATTTTGGCTTGAGATTAGGACAGAATTTCCAATCATTTTGGAAATGATTCTAAACATGCTTTTGGTCTGCTTTCTACTCAATACTTATGCAAAGCAGTAATCGTAGTGTGGATTATTGTGTTAGTTTGAATGGGAATGACCTCCATAGGCTTATATATTTGAATACATAGTCCCCAGTTGGTGAAACTGTTTAGGAAGGATTAGGAGGTGTGGCTGTGTTAGAGAGGGTGTATCACTGGGGGTGGGCTTTGAAGTTTCATGCCATTCATATTTTCTCTCTCTCTCTCTCTCTCTCTCTGTCTCAGGCTTTTGGGTCAAGATAGAAACTCTCAACTACTACTTCAGTGCCATGCCTGCTGCTCTCTGCCATGATAGTCATGGACTCTAACTGTCTGAGATGATAAGCCCCCCAATAAACTCTTTCTCCTACAGGTTGCCTTGGTCATGATATCTCATCACAGCATTAGAAAAGTAACTAAGACAATTATTACATCGAAATCAACTTTGAAAAACATTTGAATATATTCTACATCCTATAATATTAAATATTCAGCCAAGTTTAATTCCTTTATGCAAAAACAAATAAGTGAACCTATCTCATTAATACACAAAGTTTTTTGTCTTTAATAAATGGTAAAATTATGTATGCCAAAGAAATGTTTTAAAATAAATTTGTATATGATTACCAGTAAATGTTTGATTACCTGAGAAAACATTTTTCAGACAAAAAGGAGCTATTGTCTGGGTGTGGTGGTACACACCTTTAATTCCAGCATTCACTCAGAAAGCAGAGGCAGGGGGATCCCTGTGAGTTCAGGGTTAGCCTAGCCTACATATCAAGTTCCAGGCAAGCCAGGGATATATCTTCAGGACATGTCTCAAAAAGGGGAGGGAGGGAATTAGTGAAGAAAAAGTTTAAAAAGTCCTCTCCATACCACTTCCCTCACTCTTCAGGTTTCTTCTTAATTCCCATAGCCCAAAGTTGTCAAGAGAATAGCCTTGGGCAAATTAGTGCCTGAAGGAAAATTTTGTCATCATTCTCATTATCATAATTTATCATAAGTTGTACCTTCAGCCAGATCTCAACCCAAGTTTGGGCTGAGCCAGTGACTGCTTGATTATCTCTGATGAAGGAAGGAAGGAAGGAAGGAAGGAAGGAAGGAAGGAAGGAAGGAAGGAAGGAAGGAAGGGCCTCCAAATTCACTCTTACAATGAAACAAAAGCAAAACAAAAAAAGGTACCATTGCCAAAATAGCATACAAAAATAAATTTGTGTACACTAAAATTTCTCCTATGAGCAATGAGGTATAACAAGGGAGAGGTTATCATAACTTATTACCGTGTGGCTGACAAGCATAGGCAAAGACTGGTGGTGTGAAGGAACCCCGGGGAAGGAAGACTTGAACGGTAAATCAATCATGCATTCTTAGAGCTGTGCAAAGGAGAAGCCATCTTGGCTTCCAATCTGGATGCACTGCTCAGTGACAGGCAGGGCCCCTCAGACTCCCAAGACTTTACCCAGCACCCCTGAAGACCAGAGGACCCTTGCTCTGTCTCCCACTCGCAGCTCTCCACCCTTACTTGCTTTTGATGCCTAATATGCCCAAACTGGCTATATACAGGCCTGGCATCTTTCTAATATGGGATATGCCCATATTGCATGAGTGTGTCTGAACCCATGGGTCTACTAAAGGTCTCTTACGAACTGGGGAGAGTTTCTTGTGTCAGTTGAGGCCTCTTAACAAAGGAGCCAGTCACAGCCATAGTTCTCTTGGCACACCTCCTCCAGCTTCTTTCCCCAGGGACCCTGTGGTTTCCTGCTCTGCAATGTCCCGTTCCTAAACTAGGCAACTGCTGCGTATGTTCTGATAAGCACTTCTTGGGTATCCATTGTTAAGAGTGCTAGAGGTCTAGAGGTATGGAGTTTGTTTTGGAAGAGCTCTGTGAGGGGGCAGAGACCCAAGCTTAAACAGGAATCCCATCTCATTCCTCACTCAGAAGGGAACCTTACTCGTTAGTTCGGGTGCACCAGCACTTTGAGTGTGACTTGCCACATGAGGTCAGCTGTGGGGCTTCCCACCTGTGCCATTAAGTAAGCCCTTGTAATTTTTCAAACTTTGGAGCATTTGGCATTTCAGGCGTTTGTTTTAGGGTCTTTAACATACACATTTCACAGCCTTGGCTTAACCCTAACTGGAACTTCTCATGTTTTAGTAGATTACCAAATGCAGTAAGTGAATGGCTACCTCTTGCCACAGCCCCCCTCTGACTCTTCCCACACTAGCTGGATATTTGTGGGAGCTTTGTTATTGGCTGATAAACTCTACCAGTAGTAGTTTCCCCTCCCTGAAGCTGTCTGACAAGGAAACCTGCATTATAATTGGGGGACTCTAAAACCAAGGTCTTGAGGGGTTCTCTGGCTACTAGTACTGTGATTCCTCCTCCTCCTCTTCTTCCTCCTCCTTCTCCTCCTACTCCTTCTCTTCCTCCTCCTTCTCTTCCCCCTCCTCCTCTTCTTCCTCCTCCTTTTTCCTCCTCCTTCTCCTCTCCTCCTCTCCCTCCTTTCTCTTTCTCTTCTTCCTCTTCCTCCTCCTCTTCCTTCTCCCCTCCTCCTCTCCCTCCTCTTTCTCTTCCTCCTTCTCTTCCTAATTTATTTACAACCAGCTGTAACTCCACCTCCAAGAATCTGATGCCTCCTTCTGAAGTCTTTGGTTGCCTGCACACACTCATATTGTTATAGATAATTTAAAAATATTAAAATCTTGAAAAAACATAAATATAAAAATGGTTTATAGGTATTAAGGATGCACTTTACAAGACAGACAGGCTAACAAACAGGAACCACTCTCAGGACAATCTTCATTCACACTTTTATATATTCTTGCTTTTCAATGAAGAGATTTTCCATCCCAGTATGCCATCATTTGACCCAATCCACATCCATGAGTCTTGTAAAGATTCATGGTCCTCTCTTGCACTTCTCCAGGGACCACACTTACATGACAGGATATGTCCAAGAACATATAACTTTTGACCCCAGGACCACTGGGCGCAGAGGAAAGCCATTATTCAGCTGAGCAGGGACAGCTCTTCCTAATAATACTACAGTGTATTGCTGGAAAGTAGGAGGAAGAGTATCCCCTTCCATGTATGACTTCCTTTAAAGATTTTCCAGTATCTCCTCCCTAGAAGGAATTAGCTCACTCCCATGCACCTAGAAGTAAAATGCAGTTTTCAAAGACATCAACAATGAGATGCCGTGAGGTGCTGTGAACTGTAACAGACACCCATGATTACAGCTTTCACTGTTTGGAACTCCAGGGCAAGCTTCCACTGCCAGGATAGATTCAGCCACAGCAGAGAGATAAGCACACAGGACTGAACTGGAAAAGACATGTGCCTTCATTTTAGTTGTGACCCATAGCACCAGGCTTCATCAGCCAAGAGGGCCCAACAGGAGGGTCTTCCTCTGAACAGAGCAGAGCTGTTGGTCGGGCTCACAGATCTTCCCCCAGGATCCTGCTCTCAACCTTGACACAGGCAGGTACCACCAGAACACTAGCTTCTCACAGATCATTGTATCACTCCCACGTCACAGGGGAGCTGATACATCTGACTAGAGACTTGCCCTAGGTCACACAAGTCAGTCAGTTGTTCTAACTTAGGACTAGTTGGCCCGTGTATAAACCACTGCTTTATACTGTCTCTTTGTACATGTTCAGAGCTACACGTGTCTAGTCAAGAAGGTTTAGGAAGACAATCTTCCCAAAGACAAGCTGGCATCGAAATTCAATTCCCTCACTTCTAAGCCCCACCCAGCGTCTATCTTCAGTGTTGTCTAAATCCTCCCCCCACGAGAATGTGCTTTTCTGAATCCCCTTTATATTCTTCTTGCTGTTTTCCTTCTGTGTCCATTTCCTCAGTTGCCACATTAATCTTCTCTACTTAACACAAAAACAAATATATTAAAGCAAGCTTTAAGTGTGTGAAAATAACGTATCGAGATATTTGTTTAAATGCATATTACCTATGTGTAGGTGTGTGCCTGTGTGAATGTATTCGAAGATGTCCAAGTAGGAGCTGGCAGGTCAGGAGAGGGTGTCGAATCCCCTGAAACTTGAGCAGTAGTTAGAGATGACCTGGGTACTCGGAACCAAAACTGGGTCCTCTGGAGGGGCAACAAGCACTCTTAACTGCTGAGTCCTCTCTCCAGTCTCTTATTTAAATAATATTTTAAAGTGCATCTTAATGGTAAGTATGAAGGGGACATTTTGGATCTAAAAGAAGAAGAAAAAACAAACAAAAAGAAAATCCCCCTTTCTTTAGGTTAATTTTTTTAATTCATTTTTCTTTTTACTTTTTAAATTTTATTTATTTATTTATTTTATGTATATGAGTACACCATTACTCTCTTCAGACACACCAGAAGAGGGCATCAGATTCCACTACAGATAGTTGGGAGCCATCATGTGGTTGCTGGGAATTGAACTCAGGACCTCTGGACGAGTAGTCAGTGCTCTTAACCACTGAACCATCTCTCCAGCCCCTTGGGGTTAATTTTTGATACATCAAAATGAGATGACAGAGTGCCTAGTAGAATTTTTAAAGCGTCATTATGAAACCAAAAGTCATTTCCATTTTAGATGATCCATATATGATTACATTTTAATTTTATCAGATGGGGGTGGGGGACACTGAAAGAAAACCTTAAACTTTATGTGTAGCTTCTGTAGAAGAGGCTACTTCCTCAGGATACATCGGTTGCCGTGGATACCTGCTGCAGAACCGGTAAAGCCCATGCAGCTGCTCCCCTACCAGGGCCTCAGAGCAGCTTGTTCTTTGTGTAGCTTTACCGTCATCACAATCTGTTTACTGTTCTTTTGTGTCCAGCACCCACAGTAGGCTCTCCACTAGATGGAGAGAGCTAAAAAGGAAAAGAGCTTCTACATTGTATTCATCTTTGGATTCCGAGAAGGCTGGATACAGGAAGGTCCTCCGCACAGGTGCACTGAATGATAGACCAGAAATTCACATTTAACTGGAAAACATGTGGCTTTCAGACAGACAGGGGTTACCACAGGGCAGGGCACTTAGGCGATGCTGGGCTCTTGATTTGGCTAAAGTAAAAGAAAGCCCTCGGATCTTGAGAATAGGAAGCATGTGCGTTGCACTTTTTTTATAAACTGTCCTTCGCAGCTCGCTTTTTCATCCTGCTGAAATGATTTTCCAAATGACAGATGACTCCCAAAACCCTTAAAGGTCTGATTACTTGCAAACCAACCCTCATCTTCTTCCCTGGTAATGGCAAGGGCACCTGGCCACACTCCTCTCATTTTGGCTCAAAGTGTTAAGTGCGTGTGTCATACCTGTTTATTCTTATTCTGACACACACACACACACACACACACACACACACACCCGCATGCTTCACACACTTTCTCCCATCCGATACTATTTCACTTCTAAAACAAGTTCTTAGGGACCAGCTCACAGATGAGAAAGTAAGTGTGCTTAAAGTATGTTCAAGGTCACACTTCATGGAACCTTCCTTCTGTTGGTTCAGAAAAGCCCTATGGAGGAACTTTTAGCTTCATGTTGTGGCATGGGCCCAAGGTCGTCCTAAAACAAACTCTTGGTGGTGCCATTATTTATTCTGCTGGACACACAGATATTGGTTCCTGCTACTTTCCCTCAACTAGGCCAAGCAGATGCTCAATACTGTGACACAGGGAGAACCACCCACAGATGTCTCTTCAGTTTCGTTGTTCAACAGGAGTGGATCCTGCTGCCCCCACCTCTGCACAGCGGATAAACGAAACTGATGGCTTTCCCATGAGACGGTCCCTACACTAAAGCACCTGCACAGAAGCCACTGGACCCTGCGCTCGCCAAAGCTTGTACCGCCCGCCCCCACCGCTTTCCCTTTTGTTCCGAAGTGTGCAGGGGGAACTTCCCAGACCACCCTCGGCCACTTTCTTCCCATCAACTCAGTCCCTAAGAGGACGCACAACGCTGGGACTTCGAGGTTCTCAAGCTTGGAGTGGGGGAGGCGGGGATCAGAAGGTATCAGAGCGTGCGGTGCTCCCGAGCCCCCTAACCTGGACGCGCACAGCAGTGGGGGAAGAGGGGACTCGGCAGTGGTTGGATCCCCTGCTCGCTCCCGCGTCACCTGCCCCTCAGCGCCGGGGACCCGGAGAAAAGGGAATCGTGAGGTGCACACAAAGGCGGCAGAGCCCGCGCGCGCCCAGCGATGGCTCTGCGTGCGACACGTGGCACCTGCGGCTCGGCGCGGCCAGCTGAGCGCGGGCCAGAACGTGGTCGTTCTCTTGTCGCCGCAGAGTCCCCACACTTGCAAAAGTTCCCGCGCCAAGGGCACGCGGGGTACCTTGCTTGGACCCGAAAGAGGGGCGGGCGCGGAGCAGCCTTGCTCGCCCCGGCCGTCTAGGATCAGTTCTCTGTAATTCTCATCTGGGCTGGGGGGCACTTAGCTCACCTTTAAGGGTCAGGCCGTCTGGATGCAGATACTTCCACGGTCCTTATTAGTGTACAACCTTTGGCCGCTTAACTTTACCCCTTTCTGAGGAAGTAGGAAGGTCATGATACCTGCCCACGAGCGGATTCTTGTGCTCTGGGACCTGGAGCCTAAAAGCTGGGAAGAAAGACTTCAAGACAAGCATAAGATTCTGGGCTGTAGAAGGCTTCCTCAATAGTCATTCGCTTCAGGCATCAACACCCTGCTCTAATCTTCGTTAAACTAGTTGCAAAAATTAAAATGAGGCGAGCCTGTGAGAAGTCTTGCAAAGGTGCCTGGCACACTCAACAGGTGATCTGTTTTTTTGACTCAAGTCTGTAGCTGGCCAGGTGTTTAAAATGCAAAGTGTGTTTAATTGAAATGCAAATGTATACGCTGCAGAATGAGTCAGAACTCCCAAGACAAGGTGCAGAGATCCAGTGCAGCTTCCTCCGGGGTCTGGCAGAACTGAGTAGCCACATTACAAGAACCTGGTTTTTCCATGGTCCCAGCTCACCCAGAGCGATATGTAAATACATGACTATAACCTCTCGTTGGGGGCAAGAAAAGGAAAGAAGACATTCTTTGAAAGAACAAAGCACCTCTGAGATACCTGTTTCTGAACTTTCACTGCAAAATATCCCCAGCCTGGAACAATAACAAACGAAGCACCGTCGGGACTGTTCGGTAGGTGAAACACAGGGCTGCTCAGATGCCTTCAGGTTCCATACTTGCTCTCTCTGTTAGCCTAGTGCCTTTACTTTTCCCATGAGTTATTCATTCTGCAACAGTTCAGATGAATGGTTTTACCATCCATCCCCCAAAGATTTAGAAACAGAGGTAAACATCTAAGGAGAGGGAGGAACCCTCTTAGTGCAAGACAAGGCACTTCCAAGACATATCTGCATCTCTTTGCTGGTGTATCTCTCCAGTGACGAATGCTCTAAACTTGTCTAAGTTCACACCCATAGCCAGGATTTGAATCTAGTTTTGCCACGATCGTCGTCCACCCCCCACCTCATATTGCTTCTCTTTTTTGTTTCATAACAAGAAAAGAATAAACTACTAAAACCAAAACTAACTCAAGTGGTAGCATTCTCTTAATCCCAGGAGTCAAGAGGCAGAGGCAGGTGGACCTCTATGTGTTTGAAACATGCCTGGTCTACAAGGCGTGGCCCAGGCTGGCAATAATGAGCTATATAATGAGACCCTTTCTCAAAAAAAAAAAAAAAAAAAAAAGACACTAACTCCTTTATGTCTTGCAAAAGGGAGAGTATGGATGGGAAAGGGACATCCAGTTTTGATAGTCACTTTCTTAAATACTTCTCTTTAGCAAGATAACTAAGTATCAAATTTGGTTTTCTCAAGAGGAGAGCGCCCACCCATCACAACCCAGGCACAACAGGAAGCTACTGGATGAATTCATTCATAACAGAATTGGAGAAGCAGTATTCCACGGCACCTCTTGAGTCACAGCCTTTCAAGTACTTGATTCTTGAAAATAGACAAAATAATGAAGAGCTATCTCCGCCCCAACCCCCGTTTTTCATTCTTGGGTAATTGTTAGCTAATAAAACAGTCAAAATAAATTTTAGAGGAGAGCCCAAGAGACTGGAAGAATGAAGGAGTAATGAAAGGCGGGGGTGGGGGGACCGGATGTGAGAGGCGCCCCTTTCTTTTGTCTGCCTCTCAGGGGGAGATTTCCTATTTGTCAGAAACTTGAAAAAAAATTTACAAAAGTACATTATGTTTTCCTAGCTAAATTGTGCAGTGGAAGCCATAGTTTGATGCTTATTGTGTTGGTGGCAGGAGAGGGTGGAGGGGGGGAAGCAGCATTTTCTTCCCAACACAAACCTCCATCTGCGCACATCTGAGAGCCTTAACAGTCAGTCCTGCTGAGGCTTTGGACTGGGTGGGGGTGGGAAGTTGCTTCTTCAAAAAAGAAAGAAAAGAAAGAAAGAAAGAAAGAAAGAAAGAAAGAAAGAAAGAAAGAAAGAAAAGAAAAGAAAAGAAAAGAAAAGAAAAGAAAAGAAAAGAAAAGAAAAGAAAAGAAAAGAAAAGAAAAGAAAAGAAAAGAAAA
The DNA here is from genome assembly GCA_028551405.1 of Uromys caudimaculatus. NCBI lineage: Eukaryota > Metazoa > Chordata > Mammalia > Rodentia > Muridae > Uromys > Uromys caudimaculatus. The sequence goes on along the minus strand of CM052717.1, from coordinate 31,863,283 downwards.
ATGAAGACAAGTCCACTACCTCTTTTCCAACAGGGAAGCATTCATGCAGGAAGTGAACTTCCAAAGAGTTTCAAAAGCAAACGCAATAAAGGGATCCGGAGAGGCTCCACACACAGTTTTCAAGGACTAGACCGGTGGTCTCAACCTTCCTAATGCGGTGACCTTTCAATACAGTTGGTCATGGTGTAGTGACCCCCAACCATACAATTATTTTTGTTGCTGCTTTGTAACTATAATGTTGCTACTGTTATGAACGGGCATGTCAAAATCTGATGTGTAGATGTTCGTAGGTGATCCCCGTGAAAGGGCCATTTGACACCCCCCAGAAGGGTTGCTGTTCAAAGGTTGAGAACCACTGGGGAAGGTGCTGTTTTTCAGAGGGTCAGAGGAAGGGATGGATACCAACTTAGAAAGAGCTTAGAGTTTACACTGTGTGCACTGACTGCAGGCTCATGTGCCTTCGCTTACCATGCTCAGCCCTGTGCAGGGGAGTGAGTTAGACCCTCTGCTTAAGAGTGCAGGCTGCAGAATGGACAGGAAAGGAAGAAAGACGGACCCTGGGTGCTTTCTTAAATGACCTACTTAGGCTTCTGGGTCGCGGGCTCCAAGCAGAGTCATTCCCCAATGGTAGCATTCTGTCTAAGCTCCTCCCCGCAGTTACCTGGCAACAGCCAGGTAGGCCTGACCCACTATAAAAGGGGCTGCTTGCCCCCTCCTCCCTCTCTTGCTTCTCTCATGCTCTTGCTCTTCCCTTGTTGTTCCCTGTCCCCTCGCCCCTTCCCCATTCCCTTCCCCCCTCTCTCCAGGTGCACATGGCTGCCCTCTACTCTACTTCTCCCCCACCCCCTCACCCTTCTCTGCCTTTCCTACCCTCTTGACTCCCCTCCCCATGCCCTGAATAAACTCTATTCTATACTATCCCATCATGTGGCTGGTCCCTCAGGGGGAAGGGATGCCTTGGCATGGGCCCACTGAGACACCCCCTTCCCCCACACTTCACCACACCTCCATAGAATATATCCTCTTCTCTTTATCTTTTTATAAACACATAATTGGTGCCGAAACCCGGGACCTGATTTAGAAACTCTGCAGGTTTTCATCCCACCCCAGCCATCACGTGGAGATCACACTTGCTAGCCCAGAACCGGTAAGCTCCCTCCCAGCACTGGTCAGCACACCTCCATAGAACTACACCCCCCCCCCATTATTTTTTTTATAAACACATCACCCAACACAAGACATAACCACGTTCCGCTGACTTTCTTACCTGGTACAACAGCATTGATTTGCAAACATCATGAGGGGTTCCAGCAGACACTCCAGCTCCAGAGATAATTAATAGTGTCCAGGGTATGTGGCTGTACAGTGTACATTGATGCACTGTCCCCCAATACCTTTCACACACCGAATTCCAAACCAGAGTATCACACCTACTAGAGTTGGGGGGATCCTTTCAGTTGCCTACCAAAAGGCAATACAAATTGCTGGAAGCATGTGGCCCTGTTGTCCACCCAATACCCAAACCAAAGAGTCACTGCCTCTGCTCTCTGTCCTCACATGGTTGGACCTAATGAGGGGAGCAGGAAGGGTTGTTCTGGTGTCTGAAACATGCCCTTTCTGGTACCAGGATGAGGACCTCGAGAAATACAGATAACTTTCACTCTTAATGCAAGCAGGTCCTCTGAATGTCTAGAAAACAAAGGTCCCAGCTCCAAGCACATCAGTGATTCTCAACCTGTGGGTGGCAATCCCTTTGGAGGGGTCAAGTGACCCTTTTACAGGGGTCACATAAGACCATCTGCATATCAGATATTTACATTACAATTCATAACAGGAGTAGAATTACCGTATGAAGTAGCAACAAATATAATGTTATGGTTGGGAGGGTCACCACAACATGAGGAACTGGATAAAAAGGTAGCAGCCTTAGGAAGGTTGAGAACCACTGATCTACAGGGTCTTTCATGACACTAATAATCTAATCTATCCAGGTGATAAAGACTCTAGCTGGGGCTTGTAGAAACCATTACAAGGAATTTTTAACCACATCTTTCCTTCCAGTTATAAGAACCTTTTATAATGTTTTTACTTTCCCTTTTGTATTTGCATTTGGGATACATCTCTAGGAAGTCATTAGCAAGGCCTGCTTTAGGGACCAAACTGCTCAAACAGTAGAAAATTCCCTTCTCACATCACAGCCTCCTGTTCTGCTTCTGTCTTGCTTCCTCTCCTTTCTCTTTGAGACCTCTGGTCCTTAGCACCTCTGCCTCCTTTCTCAATCCACTGTCTCTGTTCTGAGTTCTCTTACCTTCTTTCCCAGTTGTGCCAGTTAAGGTTTTTATCAGTTTGACATAATCATAGATGAGTGAACCTCAGTTGAGAAAAATGCCTCCATTAGATTGGCCTCTGGCCAAGTCTGTGGGGAATTTCCTTGACTGGTGATTGGTGTAGGAGGGCCCAACCCATTGTGGGTGGTACCACCCCTGTGCAGGTGGTCCTGGGAAACGTAAGAAAGCAGACGAAGCAAGGCAGGAAGCAGCACTGATCTCTGCTTCAGATCCTGCCTCCAGGTTCTTGCTAGAGATCCTGCTACCCTTAGTGATGAAGTGTAAGATGAAATAAATCCTTTTCTTTCCAAGTTCATTTTGGTCTTGATGTTTATCACGGCCACAGAAAGCAAAGGAGAATACCAGTTGGGATAGCCAATCTTGGTTGTTAACTTCTGGGGTACACAGTGTGAAGTTGTGTCTCTGTCTTTCCTCACCTACCAAAGGCATTCTCTGATTGGCTTTAATAAAAATCTGATGGCCAATTAGCTGGGCAGGAAGTGGAAGGCAGGACTTCCTGGGAGGGAGAAAGGAACTCTGAGAAGAAGGAAGAGGAAGATCTTTCACCAGCAGATATGAGAGGAGACATGACAGCTTCCTGGTATTGCCTGGTTCTCTTGACACTCAAAAATGTCTTCATTTCTATCCTTTCCTAAACATGATGGCCCCTCGGGGCTCAGACCAATCCCTTCATCTTTTCTCCACTTTCCCCTCATGTCGTTGTTAGGCATCATAAGCCACTGCTAGACACACAGACTCCAAACCAGCATCCCTGAAGGATGCTCGCTTACCCACATACCTGTTGTACATCTTTCCCTGTGGTGTCCACCAGTCCCTCTCACTCAATATTCAAAATGAAACTCAGTAACTTATCATAAATAACCACTGTCAAGCTGATACACACACCTTCAACGACTCAGAAGGCTGAGGCTGGAAGATGATGAGTTAAGGCCAGTCTAGACCACTTAGTGACTCTGCATCAAAAAAAACACCACCATCAAAGATGGTTTTGTATTTTAATTTTCATAATTTGAACAGTATTACTGTTCTCCCAGACACTCACATTTGAAAGCTTGGGGCCTCTTCATGTCTCATTTTCTCTAATGTGCCTCCCAAATGCTATTAAAAAAAATACACTTAGAATAAGCTTGGCTAATTTATTTTTATGACACATGTCTAGTTTTGCCTTGCCTTATAAGATGTGACTATTTTAGAGAAAATTTTGCAAAAATAAATTTGAATGGACATACACAGATACCTTGATTAACAGCGTGATGTTATTATTCATTCTGTGATAGCTTATTTCTGACAAGAACATGATATCAAATCCCAACTCTGCTTTGAATAATTTAATTTTATTGGTCTAAAATTGCATTCAGTTATAATATTTTTGCCTTCAATAAGGGGATATTAAAATTTCAAAACAATATGCCAGTCATTTTGAAAAGAAATTTTGTTATGAAAATTTAAACATATATAAAAACAGTAAAATGAACACCCATAGGACTCCCTTGCAAGGAAGGGGCAGAAAGAAGGGGGGGAAGTGGAGTGGGAAGAATGTTCAGATATCAGTTATTCTACTCTTCCCTGTCTCGCTGTCCTATAACAGTGTTGTGTAAAGGGGACACTTGGACTTACCCCACAGCATGTGAGTGATGGTACTCAATGCTGTCATAACGCCATTTTACTGTCACTAAAGCTGATAACACAGCAGCATTGCATGGTTCTCAGTCTCTCCCTACTAAAATTTTCTGTCTCAAAAATGTAACTCCCCCACAGTTAGTTTATTTCATAGTATTTTGGTTGAATTGGGAACCTCATAAATCCAGCCACTGCTTTTGGTTTGAGCTCTGAAGTCCTTTTGAGCCTTTCTGGTTTTCCATGTCACTGACTTATAGAACAAACTAGGTCCCTACGTCTAAATGGCCCAGTTTGCTTTGTCTGTATGCTTCCTTCCTAGCCTGTGGTGGTTAACATTTTGCTCCTCTGTTCTCATGTGTATTAAGTGCTTGTGCAAATCATTTTGGGCTTTCTTTTCTTTATTTGTGTATCATACCCCTTTTCCATCTGTATCAAAGCCCATCCTGAACAATGAATGCTGGGTTACAAAAGAAGATTCATTCCTTCGTCTGTCCTCGATGACTTTGTCTGCCAGTTGACCAAAGCAACATTCAAGTGTTGCGAGGTTTTGTTTGTTTTCATTGTATCTCTCTGTTCTTCACTCATAAAAGCACACTCTGTCACAGAGCTCTGTTTTCCCCTTGTGTTTGTTTCTCATGGTTCTTGACATTTCAATCAAAGTGGATTGCAAAGAACTAACTAGTCATTGTCTAGCCTTTTCCCTGAGAGTACACTGATGACATAATGTAACATCAATGGTTAAACAAAAATTATTTTAGAAAATATTCAGAAAATTGTCATCATTGTCTTAGGCATATTCTTTGATTCTGTAGGCTCTCCTGGAAGATCATCTCTGTAAGAAATGTGTACCCTTAGGGCTGGGGACATGGAATAGTCAGTAAATAACCCGCCACACAAATATAAGAACCCAAAGCCAATGGCAATGCATTACTGGGGAGGCAGAGTCAGGATGACCCCTCTCTTGCTGGCTAGTCAGGATAGCTAAATTGCCAGGCACCGAGGTCAGTGAGACACCTTGTTTCTTAGTTACTTTTCTATTACTCTGAAGAAACATCATGACCAAGGCAACTTACTTTTTTTTTAAAAAAAAGCACTTGATGGGGGACTTGCTTACATTTTCAGAGGGTGATCCATGACCCTCATGGTGGGGAGCATGGCAGCATTTATGGAGTTGGAGAAATAGCTAAGAACTTACATCCTGATCCCCAAGTTAGGGGCAGGGTGGGAGGACTCAGCCTGGTATGGGCTTTTAAAACCTCTTGTGGTAAATATTATTTGGGTGCTTCTACTTCACCTTAGATCATTTAGTTCCCAAATAAAAGACACAAAACCTTTATATTTACAATAAGCCTTAAAGCACTAAAACTGGGCAGATATCAACTCTCTGATATTTTGTCTACTTCCCTATCAATAGTCCTGAAATATCACTTGCCATGTTCCACCTTGGCCACTTCTACTCTAATAGGCCAGTCCTCGTGGCCCTGTGCTCATGATCTACCTACCCCATGGTGACCTCTTCATTCTTCCTCTTTCCTTCTCTTTCTGGTCCCTGTCTGAGACCCGGAGCCTGGAAACCTTTACTCTGTCTGTTCTCTTCTACCCAGCCCAGCCTGTAGGCATCTTTATTGACCAATCAGGGATTACTTGGGGGTTGGAGGAAGTTTCTGCTCCTCTTGCAACAACCAGGTCTTGGGATACAGTAGTACTTAGCATTTGAATACATAGCAGCAGGAGACACACTCCCAGTGACATACTTCCTCCAATAAGGCCACACCTCCTAATCCTTCCCAAAACACTTCCACTAACTAGGGACCATACATTCAAACATATGAGCCTATGGGGCCCATTCTCATTCAAACCATCACACACACACCCATCTTAAAAATAAACTGATAAGCAAATGAGGAAGACACCCAACATTGATCTCTGGTCTCCACATGCACAACCACACATATATGCACACACATGAACATGTACACACATACACAGGTCTAGTTTGCCGTCTATTGATGTGATAATCCCTATGGCCAAAAGCAGTTTGAAGAAGGAAAAGATTTGGCTTACACATCCTAATCACAGTCTATCATTGAAGGAAACCAGGCCTAGAACCAGGAGGCAGGAACTAAAAACAGAGACCATGGACAAATGCTTACTGGATAGCTCCCTATAATGTAATCAATTTTTTCCTTCCTTTCTTCCTGTTGTGGGAAGTATTAAAAAAGAAGGAATATATGGCACATGTTCCTGCATTATGCCCTGGTTCTCTCATCCCCAGTGGGGGCGGGCAATGGCCAACCTGCTTTCAACTCATGGAGACTCTGACTCAGAGTTCCACGGTCTCTCCACCCAGCTCACTAGGTTCCCACTGGCAGGTCGCTACCATGCCAGCCCCATGCTTCAAAACCCCCCATGGCCTCTGTAGTGCACATCTGGCAAACCCACACTTTACTCTGTACCTTTGTCTTTGGAACCCAGACGAGCCGCCGTGTGAAGAAAAACGCAACACAAACTTAGTTCAGAAACAATGATAACTCAATCTCTGGGCGCATCAACTAAAACCTAATCTTGTAAACCTTATCAAAGTCTGATTCCTCTGGTGGCGAATCCTTGCGGATCCGCCATGATACCAGGAGACTCTACTAGCTACATCTTAGCTATGTGCTCTCCCCTTGCCAAAAAAGGCTCTCCCTCGCTCCTGCTCCTCTTTTCTCCCCCTCCAACCTGGAAGTCCCTCCTTACATACCCAGTGATTGGCTCTTTTATTCATTAGGGGATTGGTTCACAAGAAGTCACAGGTGTAACTCACTCCTTCTCTGAAGCCCCTCCCATGAGGGCAGAATTAGAATACAAAAAGCCCCAGGGCTATCCACAGTGTCTTCCTTCCTTCCTTCCTTCCTTCCTTCCTTCCTTCCTTCCTTCCTTCCTTCCTTCCTTCTCTCCTTTCTCTTCCTTCTTTCTTTCCTTCCTTCCATCTTTTCTTTCTTTCTTTCTCTTCCTTCCTTCCTTCTTTTTATTTGGTGGTTTTTTTGTTTGTTTGTTTTGTTTTTGAAACAGGATTTCTCTGTGTGGTCCTGGCTGTCCTGGAACTTGCTCTCTATAACAGGCTAGCCTTGAACTCAGAGACCTGCCTGCCTCTGCTTCACAAGTGTTGAGATTAAAGGCCAGCTTTATCCAGCATGTGTCCAGTTGACAAAAAGAACCTAATCATCACATATACACAAAAATGTATCCACTAAAAAGACATAAAATGGTAACTCATATATTCATTACCATTTTTGATTAGCATAGGTGGACTTTAAAGGTTTTAGATATATCACACAAGTGATTTATAAATAATTAGAAGGATTAAGTTTATATCTGTGTAGGTATTTTGCACTTGGTAGTGTCTGACAAGGAATATCAGGTCTTATAGATTAAAAACTGGAGCTGTGCAAATTAATATTTTTCCCACGAATATGTAGATACTTAGTCAAGTGTTATTACAAATATACATGCTATATCATGAAGATTTAATTTTTTAAATGTTTTCTGTATACTTGAGGATCATTTTCAGCTTATAGAAGCCTGGCGAAAGATATGCAACAGTTGATAGTTATTTGTAGCTATTGGGCATTCCAGCTATTCATGTGTAATAAGTCACTTAGCTGTAACCAATATCCCATGCGTTAGCCTTGAGGCTGTTCTCAGTTACTAACTGAACAGAAGCACAAGCTGCCCAGATTCCTTTTCTGAGCAGCTGGAATGGTTGGATTTTGTTTTGGTTTTGTTTATTGTGCATGAGTAAGCATATGTGTATATGAATAGTGAAGATAGAGATTGATGTTGGCTGTCTTTCTCAAATGCTTCTCTACCTTGTTTTTTATTGAGAATTTCACCTCTCTCTCTCTCTCACACACACACACAGAGAAAGAGAGAGAGAGAAACAGAGACAGACAGAGACAGAGACAGAGACAGAGAGACACACACACACTGAGTCTACGTATTGCCCCCTGTATGTGCATGTGTGTACATCTACTGGAACATGGGTAGCTTGTTCAGGGGCCATATCCCTGAAGAAAATTTACTCTCTCTCCCCCAGCAGCCATAAATGACCAGTAGCATCTCAGCAAGAGGTGGGACTTCATGGGTGTCTTCCCTGTCCATTCTGGGATCTTGGCTGGCTTCATCTTGTACAAGTCTTATGCACATAGTACATGTGAGTTCATGCATATGATGAGCCTATCATGTGCAGAAAATAATGTTAGACTGAAATATCAACTACCTCTGGCTACAGTCTTTCTGACCCACTTCTCTGTCACAATCGCTGAACCTTGGGGGTAGGTGTGTGATACAGACATTCCATTTAGAGCTGAGTATGCTACTCCTCTTCTCCACTGCATGTTGACCTGTTTTGGATCTCTGTATTAATCACTGTCTAATCCACTGAAATTTTTAAAAAGCTGCTCTGGTGAGGGGCAAGAGATGCACTAATCTATGGGTATAAAGATAAGAATTTAAAAGTCAGTATAATGTTATGTCCACTTAGCAAAATAATGGCCCTAGGTTCTCCCCTGGGGCCTATGACGAACCCGGTCATGGGTTTTAGGTCTAGTTAACAGTAGCTGAGATGAGTTCAGTCTAATGGAGTGGGCTTTAAACCTGGTTTAAATCAAAACCTGGTTGGTTCCTCCAATAACATCCATGCTACTATAGCACCGGTGGGTTTTGCCAGGCTAGTTGTCACTGTAGCTCACAGGGGTCACAGCTGGGTAAGGATGTTGAGTACTTTTCTCTCCCAATAGTATACATAGAACCATCTAGCACTATGGAAACTGCAGAGATGAAGCTTCCATGTTGGTATCAGCTTGATTTCTATGTCCTGTGCCTCAGGTATGTGGTGCCTTCAGCAGTGAGGTCTAACCTTCAAGCCCTGGAAGATAACAGCCATGTGACTAGCATGTTAATGCTTGAGAGGGAGTCTTGGAACCTCACAGAGCAACAACTCACCAAGAAATACCCCCTCCCCAGTACTCAGCTTTTTGTTTGATAGCCTATAGTGTCTAGGGGAGGTACTGTTCCCCCATTGTAGAGTAACTCCATTTAGCTGCCCTTTACATATGGACATGTGTACATTTTAGGAAGCTTCTACAGTAGAAGGCTTCCATATGGCACCTGTTCAAAGACCTCCAGTGTTAGTTATCCCCACAAACACCATGCCCTCCTCTCCCCCACCCCATTTAACCCTTTGTTCACAGTTTCCCTTCCCTAAATTGCAAGAAGAATTCAGAAGTTTTAAATTGAAGAAAAAAAATAAGCTGGTTTCTGGACTTTACCACTAGTTGGATTGTCTAGAATACTAATTGAGATGTTACTTTTAAGCTAGCTCATAAAATGATTTGGGTCTGGTGCTTTCAAATGTTAAATATGGGAGAAAATTAGATTATAGTATTTAAGAGAGATAATCTAAAGATACCTAAAAATATCTTTTTGTTAAGTATACAAGAAGCATCTGAACTGCTTTTGCTAAACAAACTTAAAATGTACATATAAAAGATTAGTTTCAGAATTGACCTGTATTCTGAGTTTTTTTTTTGCTTTGTTCCATTTAAAATGTGCATATATTTACAAGGTTGAGATGGTGTACTATATTATAAGTAATGTGTTTTAACTTTTAAATATGTCACTGGGGCTCCCAGTTACTGGTTCTCAGTCTCCTCCGTATGAGAATTTGGAAACGGGACTCAGAAGGAAGCTTCCGGACTACTTAGTTTGAGAAAAGGGCATGGAGTTCCTGCCACCTGCCGCCTCTCTCTGAACTAATTTGGAGACAGTAATTGATGTGTGCGTTGGGGGATGTTTTTATTGAAGTCCAGACTTGGAAAAATGGGAGAGAGATGGACTATAGATCACCATATATGCTTCAAAGAAAGGCAGTTCCCACTTTCAAAGCAGAGGTAAGCTCAGGGTCTTCAGGGGGGCAATAGATAAAAAATTCCTGTTCTCGAATAAGTTCTTTGTTCTCCCATGGAAGTTTCCTGAAGGATCAGACTTGCTTTGACTCTTCTAACATTTTCCAGGCTCAACAAAATCCTGAATTCCTACTACCAACCTAGCTCATGTCTTGAGTCAAGGTCTCTCACTGGTTCTGCTAGGCTCTCTGGCCAGCAAGTCTTAGCCACCCTCCTGTCTCCAGCACTAGAAGTACTGGCGTGTGCCACCAAGGCTGCCTGTTTATACATGGGTGCTGGAGATCACTTTTGCTCCTCATCCTTGCAAAGTCAATGGAGCCATCTCCCAACCACCTGTTTTATTTTTCTGGAAAAACAAAGGAGCAAAAACGTGAATCATGTGACAGAAGACAGCCTGGCAAGGTGCTCCTAAGATGGATTTTATCTCTTGGCTAGGGCTGGCAGAACAAAGCTATCTTTTTTTTTATTTGTTTTAATTTTTTTTATGTGTATATTTTCACCTGTATGTATGTATGTGCACCACGTGCATGCCTGATTCCCACAGAGGTCAGAAGAAGATGTTGGATCTCCTGAAAGTGGAATTACAGATGGTTATAAACCACCACGTGGGTGCAGAGAGTTGAACTTGGGTCTTCTGCAAGAACAAGCACTCTCAACAGCTGAGCGGTCTCCCCAGCCCCACAGAGGGCTATCGTACACACCAGGAGTCCATTAGCCCAGTTCTGGGTGAAAGTTGAGTTTGAGGTGGCAGGAGAGCTGCTTCCATCCCAGAATCTGCTCCATACCTGACTCAGTTCCTGAGGAGTGGTTGGCAGTCTTAGGGGTTCCTGGCTTCTCACCCCGGTGTCTGGCTTCCTGCTCACATGACATTCTTCCTGTGTGAATGTCTGTCTCTGGGCAAATTTCCCCTTTTTATAAATACACCAGTCATATTGGATCAGGGCCCATCCTCCTGACCTCATTTTAAATTTGGTTACCTCTGTAAAGCCCCCGCTTCTAAATAAGGCCACACACTGAGGGGGGGTACGCAATTCAGACTACAGAACTATTTTCTCGGGGGAATGTTCCTGCTGCTTTGCTTCTTTCTGTTATTTTTACTTCTATTTCCCTCAAGTTAGTTGTCCTGGTTTCATTCACCGACGGCACAGATCGTACCTCTCCATTCCCTCCCATTGACTCCTGCCCGCTGTCCTTTCCTCTATTTCCGACCCTAGTCCATCCAGTTCTATGCAACCTGCACACTGATCCAGGCCACCTTCTAATAGCACACCTCTGAACAGGAAATCTCTGCGTGGGAATCTCGTCATTCTCAGCGTCTTGAGTCTGGGCTCCTTCCCTTGGCATTAGGCTCCTTTTCAATGTATCTTCAGCCAGAGTTTCTTGAGGATGCCTCCGCTTCTTTCTGACTGTCTTTCCTTTCAAGTACCTGTTTCTCATCCTCTCTTCTCCTTTCCCCATTTTCCCCACTTTGATCACCAGAGTGTCATCCTAATGTCCTTTAACCGCCCTAGGACCCACTTCTTTGCAAAGAGCTTCTCGGTCACACTGCAGTTATCACAACCTCTTCCGAAATCATAAACCGTCATTTCTCCTTTACAGTGCTAGTGGTCCACCCCAGGACTTTGTGAGTGCTAGGTAAGCATTCTGCTGCTGAGCCACATCCCAGCCTCCTCCTCCTCCTCCTCCTCCTCCTCCTCCTCCTCCTCCTCCTCCTCCTCCTCCTCCTCCTCCTCCTCCTCTTCCTCCTCCTCCTCCTCCTCCTCCCTGTCCCCATGCCCCAAACCTTCCAGCCCTTACAGCAAACAGGTGCTTCATTTCATCTATTCTCAAATGTCACTAGATGGAGGATGTGCCGCTAGTTTATTTATCACCGTTACCAGGGAAACCAATGTTTGTCTCCTTTTGGGCTTTTAGTCTCATTAATAAAAGAAATTTTAAATGGAGTCAGAAGGAAGCTTCAGGACAATTTTATTAAATTTTGAGAGAAAAACAACATGACAGGCAAGCTGGAAATCCCTCAGCTGTCAAGAGGAGGGAGATGGGGGGAATTAATACCTTCAGAGTTAGGCAGGGCTGTCAGAGAAACAATAAGAAAGCTCCAAATGCCGGGGGAAATCACGAGAAAGAGGAATGTGATGAGTGCCATGCCTCAGGGCTGAGTTCAGAGAATACCCGATACCAAACTCTGTGTCCCAAGATAAAAGAATATACTAGGACACAGGATACAAACACCATGTTTTGTTTAAAAAAAACAAAAACAAAAAAAAAAACCACTCCCGAGAATGGAGTGGCTAGTGAGCTGAGGAAAGAACCCCAAATGGATTGGACCAGGAGATATAGAGCCCTTTATGTGTCCATTATGTGGCACTGCCCTCTTGTTTGTATTGCCTGGGCTTTTCTTGGGCATGTGCTGTACCTTAGACAAATGGCATCCAGGCATCTCCGGGATCTTACTTCCTTGCACTACCAGGCAGGGTCTTCTCTGCAATTCCTGGCTTCTCCAGGATCACCACTTCTCTGGACTAAGTGACATCACCCCCAGGCTTCCGGGATCCTCAGGGATCTTGCTTCCCCAGACTACCAGGTAGGTCCTGTTCCTTCCCACCCGTATGCCTCCTGGTCTCACATGTGGATTTTCTGAGGTCTCATACCTCCAACATCTAATTGAGTAGACTGACTCCAGGCATGGAGAGCCACACTACACAGCTGCAGAGGAGAGGACTAGCCATGCATGTGTTGAAACTTGGATAGTGACAAAGGTAAGACAGTAGTGGAGTCTCAGAGGAAGACCAGTGGTGGAACCCGCAGCCTGGAACGCCAGTCCTATAGTGAAAAACAATGTCTCAACCCTCTTCCAACTTAGTCCTCTTCTATATTTTATACTACCTCTGCTGAACGAAAAAAGGCAATTTGATAAATAGAAATACTCAACTAATAAAGTACTTCAGATGTGCAATCTCAGTGCAGAAACAAACATGGCAAATCACAACAACAGTGCCTGCCCCTGCCCAGTTACTCCCCCCACAGAAATGGCTCCCAATGAGAATGACCTGGGAGACAAATCATTCTGAGGAATCATCCTATGTTCAAAGGACTCAGAGAAGATATAAGCTACCTCATGAGAATAAACCCTTTCCTCCCCAACTTGCATCTTGGTCATGATATTTGTGCAGGAATAGAAACCCTGACTAAGACAGTAATGAAATAGGAAAAAAGTAGAATCAATGAAACAAAATTGGTTCTGGGCTGGAGAGATGGCTCATCGGTTAAGAGCACTGGCTGCTCTTTCAGAGGTCCTGAGTTCAACTCCCAGCAACCACAAGGTGGCTCATAACCATCTGTAATGGGATCTGGTGCCCTCTTCTGGTGTGTCTGAAGACAACTACAGTAAACGCATATACATAAATAATTCTAAAATTAAAAAGTGGTTCTTTGAAAAGATAAACATGATTGAAAAACTCTTAATCTAGCCAAAAGAAAGAAAACAAAACAAAACAAAACAACAACAGATACCAATGAGTTTCAGAAAATCTTAAGGACATGCCTTAAAATACCTCTATTTCACTTAATTGAAAAATCTAAAAAATAAATGAATTTCTAGATATGCTACCAAAATTAAGCCAAGAAAAATTTAATTATTTAAATACATTTATAACCAGCAATGAAGTTGAAGTGATGATAAAAGGGCTTCTAACTTAAAAAAACAAAACAAAACCCACAGAGCTAGAGGGATTCACTGAAGAATGCTGCCAAAACTTCAAAGATGAATTAATACCAATACTATTCAAGTTGTTGCAAAAATATAAAAGGAAAGGAAGCTTCAAAACATTATTTAAGAGTGGAGCATAACTTGAGATTTAAAACACAATACAAAGAAAATGACTGGGCTGAAAGATGGCTCCACAGTTAAGAGGGCTTACTGTTCTTGTGGAAGACCTTGTTTGATCCCCAGCATCCACATGGTAGCTCACAACTATTTATGACTCCAGTTCCAAGAGATCCAATGCCTTTTCGAATCTCTGCAGGCACCAAGCATGCACATGGTACAGACATACATGCAAGCAAAACACTCATACACATACAATAAACAAATAATCTTTTAAAAAAGAAAATTGCAAATTGATTACCATGGTGTACATAGATGCAAACATTCTCAATAAAATACTATCACACTGAACTAAAAATCACATTAAAAATCATTCATCACAACTGGTTGCCTCATTTAAGAGATATGGGGATGGTTCAACACATGTAAATCTGTAAATGTTATCCATTATGTAAAAAGACCCAAAGACAAAAATCACTTTATCATTACAGCAGATATAGAAAATACTTATGATAAATTCAATATTCTTCATGGCAAGCCTACAGCGAGTATCATGCTAAGTGAAGAAAAACTCAAAGCTTTTCCTCTAAGATCATAAACAAGACCCCCTCTTCTTGTCCCTATTCAATACAGTGCTTGAAGACTTTGCTAGAGCAATATAATACAGGAAGGAAATACAGGGATACAAATAAGAAAAGAAATCAAAGTATTCCTATTTGCAGATGATATGATGCTCCTAAGAGATCCAAAAGTCTACACACTCTCTCTCTCTCTCTCTCTCTCTCTCTCTCTCTCTCTCTCTCTCTCACACACACACACACACACACACACACACACCACACACACACACACAACAAAAACAAAACAGAACAGAACAACAAAAAAACCTCTTTGAGATGATAACACTTTAAGCAACATGGCAGGATACAAAATTACCACATACAAATGGTACACATACCAGTACCATCCTTATATATCAATAACATCCTGAAGAAGAAATCAGGGAAATAACCCTTGTCATCATACACACACACAGGCACACACATGTATGTACACACACATTCATGAACACATACACACTTAAGAATAAATCTAACCAAGGGGGAAAAAGTAGCTTCATACTGAAAACTTTAAGATGCTGAAGAAAGAAGCTGAGGAAAACACTAGATGAAAAGACATCCCCGTGCTCAGAGAATGGAAGAATGAATCCTGTGGAAATGGGAATCCCACTAACAGCAATCTACAGATTCAACGCAATTCCAGGAAGGATTCCAGGGCCACTCTCAACAGACAGAAAGGGGAAAATGATCTCCAAATTTACATAGCATCACAAAGAAACAAGTGGAAGTAACCTTGAACTAAGAGAGTATTGCTAGAGGTATCACACTACTTAACTTCAAATTATACTGCAAAGAGCTAGCTGTCCCATCCCGCCCAGGGGGCCTTACTGGGAGGGACTATCGACCAGGGTCCGAGGTGTCCTGCCTGCAGGACACTTAGCTGCTGGAGGGGTGCAGATAATGGAAAGATGACAGGAAACAAGAAATATCTGGGGGCAAGACGGTATTCTGATCAAGCCCTGGCCAGCCTTTATTCCAAGTCCGTATATAAGCACTTAGGAAGGGAAGGGGCAGGGGCAGGAAGGTTACCAGAGGTCACTATAGAGCAGGAAGAGACAGAGGGTGTGAAATTTCTCAGAGTCGCTTAATTCCAGCCAAGTATTTACACCGTTGTAACTCATCATAACAAGCCTCAGGATAGTGGGATATCTCAAGGTCTCTTTGGAGTCACAAGCTACTATAAACAGACCATCTATTGCCTGCAGGAGACACCTGCAGAGGGGAGGAATCAAAGGAATGTCTGCTGAAGCCTGGGACCCTCTGGCTAGCTGATTAAGAGAAAGGTCTTAGGTTCAAACAAGATCATTTGATCTCCAGCATTATACTACAAAGCCATTGTAATAAAAACAGCATGGTAGGAGCTGTAGAAATGACACAGCAGTTGAGAGTACTAACTCTTCCTCCAAAGGGTCTGAGTTTGATTTCTATCACAGAAACAGCATGCTCTACAGCAGTGGTTCTCAAGCTTCCTAATGTGTGACCCTTCAATACTGTTTTTCATGTTATGGTGACCCCCCAACCATAAAATTATTTTTGTTACTACTTCATAACTGTAGTTTCGCTACTGCTATGAATCATAATGTAAATGTCTGATATGCAGGATGGTCTTAGTGGGCTCTGTGAAAAGGCCGTTCAACCCACAGAGGGGTCACGACCCACAAGTTGAGAGCCACTGCTCTATTGGTAAGGTTTCATGCCTAGTGCTGAGAATGTCATCAAAAGACCACCCCTGGAGAAATCTGGATGCATACAGTTCCTAGATAAACCTAGACAATTTCTAGGTGTAGAGACACATTCAACAACTGTTCCTTGCATGCCCGATCCATACTGGTTTTACACTGAATCCTGGACTATAAAAATAATAATAAAATCCAGTTGCCCCTGTCTAGCTCTTCCTAGGTCAGAAAAGAAAATCCCCCACCAGCCTTGAACTCAGTTGAACTCTTTGTACACTCTAATTGCCATAGAGAATAATATTTGCGTAAGTAGCTTCTTCAGGAGAAATTTCTATAATTATGCCATGTAACAGATACACCTTGGACTTTCATTAACCGCAATTTTGTGATGTCATCCTTTTTTATAGCTATAATCTTTCTTCATAAAAATTAAGACAGGACACCAATTTAGAACATAGATTTAATATTGTCTTTGAAACCCAGCTTGCTGTTTTAAATGGTTATTAGCAATATCTACATAGAAAGCAGAGAGTAGTCTAAATTAAACCCTTCTGTGCTTACGGGCTGCACATTGCTAGCACTCAAGATTCTCTCACTTAGCAGAAATCTAGAACAACAACAACAAAAATACATTAAGCCAAAGAATAAAGAGACTATGCCATGTTGGTGCAATACTTGATGGGATTTTTTTTTTAATATTTTCTTTATTTATATTTCAAATGTTTTCCCCTTTGAATACTTGATGTTTAATTCACTTAACATTGAACATGGCAGAGATGACCAACTGGTTTGTTGGATATTAGCATGCTTAGCATCTGAAACTGTATGTTTGCTTTCCCATGAGTAACCAGATCCAGAAAGATTTCTGAAACTAAGACATTGTCTGGAGAAATTTAAAGTTCATACAGACCTGTACTATTTAATACATATTTGCAAGTACTTAGCTGATGACTATTAATGATCATTGATATTTAAGGCGTCAAAAGTTAGGAACAAAATTCCAATAAAAATGTGCAATATATTGTTCTTTGAAACTTACAAATAGGTATGCAATGAGAGGCAGTTTTTACACTTTTGACTGATAATTGTCAAGGACTTTGAGAAGCAAAAATAGGCTTCAGTCTAAATTAGAAATGGTCCATCAGAATTGAAAGGAGCCGCTGGCCTCTGGAGACTGAAACTGGAAGATCAAGATTTCAGGACCAGCCTGGGAGTCGTGGAAAGTTGTGGGCCATCCTGGAAAACATAGTGAGACTTTGTCCAAAAATAAATAAATAAATAAATGGGGGAAAAAAGGTAGTCTCCCCAACCCAAATAAATTGAAAAGGACTATCAAGATCTTCAAAATAGGGTTGCTATTAGAAAATGCTTCCCTTTACAGAGCCAAGCTAGGTTGAATGTATTCACAGATAACTCTTAGGAATCAACTGTGATCTAAGAAAGCACTATGCTGAGGTCATTTTATAATCTTTGAGTTCCAAATGAACTTGGAATGGTGCAGGCATTATTGTCTATAGATCAGATTTGCTTGTTGAAATAAATGGAGATACAAAATAACAAGTGTTCGACTGGTAATCCCAGCACTCAGAAGGCTGAGGCAGAGGCCAGCGGATCAATGTGAGTTCAAGGCCAGCCTGGTGTACAGAGTGAGTCCCTGGACATCCAGGGCTAAACAGTGATGCCCTGTCTCGAAAAACAAGAACAAAACAAGAAAAGCAAGTGCTACTCATGATACTTTGCCTAGTATGTATAAGATCATGTATTCAAGTCTTACTTTACAAAAGAAAAAAAATATGCTTAGGAGGCAGATCTGACTTCATAAGTTATTTTTGGAAAGATGTCCCTTTGTGTGCTTGTGTGTGATGTTCATATGTATGTGTGCATATCTGTGCGTAAGTGGATGGAGGCCCAAGGACAACTTATGGGATCATCCTTAGATACCATCTACTCTTTAAGTAAATTAAGTATTATGTTTTGTATAAGTGTTTTACTTGCATATATATCTGTTCAACATCTGCATGTATTGCCCAAGGAGACCAGAAGAGAGTGTCAGATCCCCTGGAATGGGAGTTATAATATTTTTATGAGCTACCACATGAGCACACTGGGGATTGAACCCTGGTCCTCAGCAGGAACATTAGTGCTTTTAATCTCTCCACCCTGACTTTTGTTTTTGTTTTGAGACAGGTTTTATGGTCTGAGGATTGACTTTTTAGGTCCTTCAGCTTGTGCTCCTTGTGTAGCAGTTTCCTTTGAGATTTAAATCTTTCATCTTGGAGAGAAGCTCAAGACACAGGATATTTACAGGGTGGTAAAAACAATAGATTGTTCAAGGCAGCAGTTCTTAACCCCCTTTGGGGGTTGAATGACTCTTTCAAAGGGGTTGCCTAAGACCATCCTGCATATTAGATTTTTACATTACCATTTGTAACAGTAGCAGGATTACAGTTATGAAGTAGCAACAAAAATAATTTTGTGGTTGGGGGGGTCACCACAACCTGTGGAAATGTATTAAAGGGTCCTGCAGCAGTAGGAAGGTCAAGAACCTTTGCTCTAAGAGGAGATAAAACATTTTATCCTGCAAAGAAACTTATTAAGCTAAGGAAGTAAACAACTCAAATAGCTTCAGGAAGTTCCTGAAACTGACCAGATTCAGTAGATTACTTCCTTCCAAATATATCTAAACAATAAAGACTGCTGAGAGACACTCTCATGTAAGCTGAGCTACCTAAAAGAAGCAGGGACCAACTTAGATATCTGGAAGAGGCTCAAACTAACCAAGCTACCTGGAAAGGAAACACTCACCAACCTGTTGAGCTGCCTGAATGTTTTACACTTATTTTCCAGCTTTTGTGAACTGTCACCAAGGCAGGGGTGAGCTTTAATGATATAGCTGTCTCTGAGTCATTTCTGCTCCCATAAGTAACCCCACCACCCACATCCTGTAAGTAACCCCAATAAAACTTTGGTTTATCAAGTTGAACTTCTGTAGTACCATACTTTGGTCTTCCATCAGTTCCCTGTCTGAAATGAGTGGACATTGTTTACATCTCCCCAGGAATAGTGTCACTAAAGCAGCAGTATGGCAAGCACTTACTAGCGGATGTTCCCAGTCCAAGATGCAAAGTTGTATATGCAAGTGTGTGTGCATGTGTGCACGTGTGTGTGTGTGTGTGTGTGTGTGTGTGTGTGTGTGTGTGTGTGTGCCTGTGCATGTGTGTTCATATGGAGGCCAAAAATCAACATCAGGTGTCTTCCTCTATTGCTCTATTGCTCCTACACTGAACTAATTATATTTTTCTGCCAAACATGGTGACCCATAATCTAAGCATACAGGTGAACTGAAGTACTGATGGGTAGAATATTTGAAATAAGAGCTACTCTGTCAAACCTAAAATCTCTACACTGAACAAAGTAATTTGGCTGCTTAGCAAGCTCCAGGAATCTGCCTATCTCAGCTGGCAGGTTACAGATGAACACCCCAAACCCCACACACTCAACTTTTATGTAAGTGTTGGGATTCTAATTCAGATTTCATGCTTGTGTGTGACAGGCCCTTTGTCAAAAAATCCATCTTCCCAACCCCAAGATGTGCTTTTGGCTGTCTGCTAAGACCCAAGAAATTTCATCCACCTTCCCACTAAAATATTTTCAATATTCCCAGGTTAGATATGAATAGAGTTGGTATTTTGATATAGACTATTTATTTAATAAGGTCACTGACTTAAGTCATGAATAAACTCTTCACTACAGACTCATCAACAAAGAAGTCTTTCTCATAAAATAAATTCACCATCCTTGAATTTTTTCTCAGTGTTTTGAGACAGAATCAGGAAAGAAAAAAAAATAACTCAAATTTAATGAATTACAGACTGGTTGTGTGCTCTCTCTCTCTCTCTCTCTCTCTCTCTCTCTCTCTCTCTCTGCTGTGTGTGTGTGTGTGTGTGTGTGTGTGTGTGTGTAATACATGTGTATGTGAGTACATATTGGTATGTATATGTTGTGTGCACATGGGGGGGGGCAGTTATGTCCCTGATAGATTTTGTATGTTCCTCAATCACCTTCTACCCATCATCATCTGTTGGCTCCCTTGCAGCAGGTCTAGGCGAGAGGAGAGAACCCGGTCCAGCAAACACGCCAGGCTGGGAGTCTTGTCGAAGCAGGAACTCATTTTACTAAACTAGGCACTTGCTTATATAGAGAAGGCAAGGAGGTGGGCACTTAGGTATAGGAAGAGATGACGTAGGAGGCAGGGGAGGGTGACAGAGGGCAAGGGGTAACTGACAGGGCCAATGGCAAAGCTTCACATCAGAAACAGTGGGGCAGAGGCAGGGCCAAACAGGTCTTGCTGAGTCACCCCCGATACAGAAGTGACTGAGACAGGTCTTAAAACTCGAGCCAGGCTCCAGTTTGTCCTCAAGGCCCAAACCAGGGCCAAAATGGGGCCCAACAATCATCATCATCAACGAGACAGCCTCTGAGTGAACCTGGAGCTCACTGATCAGCTAGATTGCCTGGCACCCCACCCCCAGAGATCCTCCTGTCTCTGCCACCCCAACTCTGGGAATATGGATTCACAGTGTTGTGCCAGCTTTTTACATGGTGCTAGGGATCCACACTTGGGTTCTTGTCCTGGAACTTGTTCTATAGATCAGGCTGGCCTTGAACTCAGAGATCAGTCTGTCTCTGCCTCCTAAGTGCTGGGATTAAAGATGTGTGCTATCACTGTCCAGCTTGTTTCCACTTTTGGATAACTGGCTGATGCTGCGCAAGAAATCACCATGTGGTATCTGGAAATGCTTGGTTTTTGTTTGTTTGTTTTTTCCGTTGTGGTATATTCTTAGGAATAGAATTGCTAGATCATATGTATTTTGATTTGAACGTGAAAAGACCCCTAGGTGGTCTCCTCCAGTTTTTTCAACACTTGGTGCCTGTTTTAGTTAGGGTTTCTATTGCTGTGATAAAACATCATGGCCACAAGCAACCTGGGGAAGAAAGGGTTCATTTCATTTTACAGCCTATACTCCCATCCCGGGAAGCCTGAGCCAGAACTTGGAGGTGGGCACTGATGTGGAGTCCGTGGAGGAGTGCTGCTTGATGGCTTGCTCCTCATAACATGCTCAACCTTTTTTCTTTCTTCCCCCTCCCCAATATAATATTATTATTGATTATTTGGGAATTTCATATCATGCTCCCCAGTCACACTTACCTCCCAGTTCTCCCAAGTCTAACCCTCCAGCCCTTATGACCCTCCAAAAACAAAAAACAAAAAAGGTCCAGTTTGTATTGCCCGTATATCCACTGGAGAACACTCAAACTCCCAGTGGCCAGCATATTAACAAAAAAAAAAAAAAAACAAAAAAAACCAAAACTGAGTCCTTCCCCATCCTCACCTTCATCAGAAGCTATCAGTTGTGGAGAACTACATTTCATCATCCTTATCACATTTTTTAAGAGTTCTTCTCTTCAATGACTTTGTTACTTTGGGGGGAAGGTAGGTGGTTAGGTGTCACAGAAGCCTTCTATGTCCCTCTTCCTCAACTGTGAGTCTGCAGTCATTGATATCACTGCAAAAGTAGCTTCCTTGCCCTTCCAGAAGCAAGGATCACAGACATCCGCATGGTCTCCAGCTTCAGCACATGGCACAGACTTCAGCATGGTATCTAGTGGCAGCACAGACAACAGACATCCACATGGCCTTTGGTGGTAACATAGGCCATAGGACATCAACATGGCCCATGTCTTCAGTAGAACCATGGGCCCAGACATGGACCTTAAGACAGCATGGATCACAGAAATAAACAGGGCCTTAGGTGGCCACACAGGCCACTCACTTCAACATGAACCCCTGCAACAGCACTTCAGCCTGCTTTCTTATGGAATCCAGGTCCACATGCCCACCAATAACACCACCCACAATGAGCGAACATCAAGAAAACATCTCATCACAGACTTACCTACAAGCCAACCTTTTTTTTTTTTTTTTTTTTTTTTTTTTTTTTTTTTTGGTTTTTCGAGATAGGGTTTCTCTGTGTAGACCTGGCTGTCCTGGAACTCACTCTGTAGACCAGGCTGGCCTCCAACTCAGAAATCTGCCTGCTTCTGCCTCCCAAGTGCTGGGATTAAAGGCGTGGGCCAACACTGCCTGGCCTCCTACAAGCCAATCTTAAGGATACATAGCCTCCAATGTGGTCCCTCTTCTCAGATAACTTGTATCAAGTTGACAAATAGTAACAATTTAAAAACCCTACCAGGACACTATGTAGCTCTTTGGGAAGGCTGTGGAACCTTTAAAAGGTGGAGCTTTGCAGAGGAAGTCATGGGGGTGGGGATGGGGGCCTTTTGAAGTTTTATAACCTGACGCTACTTCAAGGTTTCCCTCTGCTTCCTGACTGCCAGTAAGATGTGACTGGTCTGTCTCATGGTCTGCCACCACACCTTCCCCACCACAATGGACTGTGTCCTGTGGAACTGTGAGCCAGTGTAAACCCTTCTCCCTTAAGCTGCTCCTGTCAGGCTGTTTTATCACAGTGATAGAGATGAAACTAAGGAAATACGTTAATTCTTTGCTGAGCTTTTTGAAAAGCCACATCATTTCTGATGGTGGTGGTGATAAAATATTTTCTAGGTACAAATAAATGTTTGTAAGTGCTCCCAGAAGTGAATGATTGCTTTAGCAGATATCTGTGTGACCAGAGGAAATGCTGGGACAAGAGGGATTAAAGAGACATGACTTTTATCTTTAATGCTTCTTTCTGAAGTTTGAAACTAGGGTGCCAGGCACACATAAGCACATGTACGTGTGCAAGTGTGTGCATGTGCATACACACGCACACCATGCACACACACACACATACATATATATGTATGTGTGTGTGTATATATATGTGTGTGTGTATATATATAACTTTATTTTAAAATAAAGTAGGAAAATTGATAAGGATAAATGTTTGTTCATTTGGAATAAAAGAAATACATTATTACTCTTTTTATGTTTATTTTTCAATCACTAAAATATACTTTGGCTGATGGCATAGTTCAGAGTCCTCACCTTGCATGTTCTAGGTCTTGGGTTGTGTTTGTTTGTTTTAAGAACAAATAATTTTGCCCCCCATATCAAAATCAACGAAGTATAATATCAATAATGTAAGTAGGAAAATGATGGAGCTGAGAGCAGGGGATATGAATCAGGGACCAGAGCAGATGTCAGCTAGCCGAGGGCTTGGGAACAAGGAGTGGGAGGACTACGGAGCAAAGCCTTTAAGTTCTCTAATAGTGCATTACAGCCCCTGAAATTACCTCTCTGTCCTCTCCACTCCTGCTCTCCTGCTCTCTCACTCTCTCTCTCTCTTTTTAAATCCTACCTCAATTTTTTCATTTTATGAAGACATTTCTGCTTTGAAGGCCGCTGTTTTTTGTGAAAAGACATGGGCAGACAAGGCTGAGGCTCTTTGAGGGAGAGAGGATGGGGGGAAGAGAGTGCAGTCTGGGCACAGCTGAGAACAGTGGGCAGGACATGAAGGACAGGAGAATGAGCAGGACTGGAGGCAACCCAGATCAAAGACACAGCGCTTCAAAAGGCCCTTCACAGCCAGACGTCTTCCTAGCCACCTAGCCACAGGATGAATCTTCCACCTCACCCCTCCACTAGGCAGGCATCCCTCCCCTCAGCAGCTTTGACTACTTCAGGGTTAATTGACATGAAGACAGACATGTGGAGGGCCTCTAAGAAAGGTGTAAAACATAGAGATTCTGGAAGAAAAGTGAGACGTGGGAGAAAGGCTAATTAAATTAATTGTCACAGCCCTGAAGTAGATCTACCATTGGCTGTCAGGGCACTGGCTGCTGGGGCTTCCTGGCAAGCGTCTCCCAGACAGACTGGGAGAAAGAATTCAAATCATTCAGAATCCTCAGAAACACTTGCTTTTTAGCTTTTATTTCTTTTTCACTCTTGTCCTGGAAAAGAATGAGCCTCGGGTACTAAATTATGGAATATAATTATTGTCTCATTCTGCCTCCTCCACAGGGGAGAGAAAGGGCCACACTGTGTAGACCAGGGTTGCCTCCAGGTCACAGAAATCTGCTTGCCTGTTTCCTGAGTTCTGGGATGAAGGGCACGCACCACCATGCCCTGCTCTTTCTAATACTTTTAAGTTGTTACTCTCCCAGATACAGAAACAACAACAACAATAACACCTGGGAACAAAACTTTTTAATTCACAAAGGTATTCACTACCACAGAAGGATTACAGTTTGAGTAAGGGGCCAAGTTTCTTGGTCTGAGTTTCACCCTACACACTGCCACAAGGCCATCTTCCTGAAGCCCAAGCTGGACCACATCATTTTTCTGTTCTGAAATTTGATTTTGTTTTTGCTTGGTTGGTTTGGTTTTGGTTTTCATTTTGTTTTGTTTGTTTTGTTTTGAGACAGAGTTTCTCTGTGCAGCTCTAGCTGTCCTGAAACTATAGACCAGGCTGGCCTCAACTCACAGCGATCTGCCTGCCTCTGCCTCTCTAGTGCTGGGATTAAAGGTGTGCGCCACCACCTCCCTGCCTGAAATTCTGTAATTACCAAACACTCCTTCCTGCTCCGGCCTATCCACCCTGAAGAAGAGCTGCCAACACATTTTTAAGAAACGTGAACTTTAATAACACCCTGCTCTAGAAATCCTTGCCTGTGTAGAGCCTAGATATTGATATAAGACAACATGGTAACCAGCCTGTGGCTTGACTGCTGGCTTGCCCAGTGATAGGGGGCAAAAAAGCCTAAATGTGTTTGCTTACTGGTCTAATGCCATGACAACCTCCTGAGAAGATTAAATGAGATCGTACTAAATTACTGGTAGAGTGATACTTGACAAATCCTAGCAAACGTGATTGCTAGGACTTAGAACTTGCTTATCTAACCTTATAAAAGCAGAGACCAGAGACTGGGAGACCTTTTAAACCATAATAAGAAATGATAGCCAGGCATGGCATTACAGATCTGAGACCTCAGAGCTCAGGAGGCAAAGGCAGGAAGATTGGGAGTTCAAGACCAGAAACTGGGCAACATAACACAGGGGAAAGGGGCCATAGTTGTGAGTTTTGAGTCCGGCATGAAGGACATGCCTATAATCTTAGGGCAGGAAGTTACGTAACAAGGCCCGCCTCAAAAAATTAGCAAATAAAGCTGGGCTTGGTGGCACATGCCTTTAACCGCAGTGCTCAGGAGGCAGAGGCAGGCGGAGCTCTATGACTTTGAGGCCAGCCTGGTCTACCTAGTCAAGTCCAGGACAGCCAGGGCTCTGTTACACAGAGAAACCCGGTCTCGAAAAACCAACCCAGCCAAGCAACAGCAACATCCACTGTGATCTATAAAAGAAAAAGATGCTGCGGGTTTATCTAACGAAAACTAGCCTGGTGTTCTGTGTCGTGTCTCAAGCAGTTTCCAAGTTGCAGAAGCCCGGGGAGCAGGCACAGAAACCTGATTCCTGGCTGAGGTAAGCAGGAATCCTTTGTTTGGAGCCTTTCACAAAAACAATTCCTATCTTTTACTGCCCTCCAGTGGTCGACACAGATATTACTCTAAGAATGCATGAAACAACTAAATGTATTAGGACGGCTCTTTAGCTTCTGGGATGCAGTTTACTTTCTGATACTTGAATGAAAATTTTCAGCACAAAATTATCTCCCCCACCCCGAGTGTTGTCACTCTTACTGATAAACATTCATACATCTTTGGTTTATATAGATGAGATATTTCATATGTTCTCATACTCCTTGGTACAAATAAGCCACTAAGGTTTTAATATTTCTACCTTTAATCCCAGCACTTGGGAGGCAGGCAGGTGGATCTCAATATGTTCAAGGCCAGCCTGGTCTACAGAGAGAGTTCTAGGACAGCCAAGGCTATGCAGAGAAACCATGTCTCAAAAAACAAAGCAAAGCACAAAACACATCTATCTTTAAAGTCTGAGATAAAAACTGACGAATTGGGCCAGAGGTAGTAGTACATGCCTTCAGTTCTGGTAGAGGCAGGTGGATCTCTGTGAGTTCAAAGCCAGTCTGGTCTACATAGCAAGTTCCAGGCCAGCCAAGGCTACATGGCGAAATCCAATCTAAAAACAAACAAAAACAAACAAACAAAAAACTACTACCAACCACAACAAAAAGAACGAAATTATCTCAATAGTATTTTTTTCTGCATTAAATCTACTTGGAGGAAATTATGTAGTTGAGATTTGGACTTTGCAGCTAGAACTGGTTGGAATCCAGACTTAGTTACTAATGATAATCCAGGCTTAGCTAATGTTCTAGTTTGCTTTCTTTTGCTGTGATAAACACCATGACCAAAAGCAACCTGAGGAGGGAAGGGTATGTTTCCCAAACAGCTTATCACCCACCATGGAGGGAAGTCAAGGCAGGAACTCAAGACAGGAATGTGGAGGTTATAAGTCACACAGAGAGCAGGCGCTGACTGGCTCTCTCCTCGGGTTACTCTCAGCTACCTTTCTGTATCTTTCTAAAAAATGAATTAAAATGCTATTTACTTATTATGTGTACATATGCTTTGCCTTCATGCATGCTTGTACGCCAGGTGTGGACCGGGTTCCCACAGCAGCCAGGAGAGCCCGCCTGGAACTGGGGTTATAGTGGGTCATAAGGAATCAAACCTAGGTACTCTGGAAGAGCAGCCAGTGTTCTCAACCACTGAGCCATCTCTCTAGCCCTCAACTATCTTTCTTATCCTTTCCAGGGCCACCTGCCTCGGGGTGGCACCACCCACAATGGGCAGGACCCTCTAGATCAGTCATTAAACAAGAAAATGCTCCCACAGACTTACCTACTGGCCAATCTGGTAGGGACATCGACTCCTCCTTCTCAGGGCTCCTTCTTCCTAGATGACATTAATTTGTGTCAAGTTGACAAAAATCTAACCAGTGCAGTTAATAAAAATAATCATCCAGGATTAGCTAATAATAATAACAATACATGTTCGTATAATAATGGTACAGTTTAGGTAACAATAAAAACATTAATAATAATAATAATAATAATATACCATCCAAGCTTAGTTAATAAGTTATAACTCTGGGCAAATACATTTTTCTGAATCTTATCCACGTGTTAAATAGAGATCATATAAACTAAACTGTGACATGCTCAGCATCCGTGGACTTCCCAGTGCTAGCTGGGACCGTTGTGATAGGAAGATGCTCTGGATGGCTGCCTCTTCCGCATTACGCATCTCAGTGAAAGTGGAGACTGTTTGAAGCACACAAACCACAGTAGATTACCTGGACTAAGTCCTGTCTCTCCACATTGAACCTTCAGCTTTTATTGGACATGTTCGGATCTGCCAGACACTGTTCACGAAACAAATCAGTTAACAAAACAGAATAAAATCTTTGGCTTTGCCATTTTACGGGACAAACCCTAGCCAGCTTCAGAAGCCTTTCTCTAAATTACTAAGTCCCTACTCAAATTTTGCAGTTCTGAATATACACCTTCTTAGTTTAGTGTAGTGCTTTTCAACTTTCCTGATGCTGTGACCCTTTAATACGGTTCCTCATGTTGTGGTGACTCCAACCATAAAATTATATTCATTGATACTCCATAACTGTAATTTCGCTACTGTTATAAATCAGAACGTAAATATCTGTGTTTTCAGGTGACCCCCGTGAAAGCGTTGTTCGACACCCGAAGGGTTCACAACCCACAGACAGTTTGGGAGCCAGCGGTTTAGCCCATGTTACTCCAGGCCTTTCCTCTTTCTCTTCAGTGTAAGCTGTCATCTCTCAGTCTTGCTGCAGCCTCCAACAAGAGTTCACTTGAACAACATTTTGTATTCTGAATCAAGTTTTATGAGCTGGTGATTCACAGTGTAACTTTTCCTCTCTGAGGTGAGTGGGCCGGCCGTGCATTAGCGTTGACACGTTAATTGCATGGACACTTACAGTCGCTTCCCTTTCACTTTGCCTGTCTACTCTCAGGGCAGCATCCACAGGGGCCGTGAAGTAGCAATTTAGCAGCTTTCCCGAAGTGACGGCTCATTTCACTCATTTTTGAGAAAACGTCTGTCAGATACCGAAGTATCTATTATTTAATCTACCATCAGTCACTCGGGAAACTCAGTGAGATTGCTCTGAGAGGCATTTCAGGGACTCTGTAAAGTCAAAATCTTCCCATAATAAAAACCGGAGTTCATTAGCTCCCCACACACACACAGTTAATATTTGCACAGATTACACAAAAGTAACAGTAATAAAAGTGATTGGTGCAAGTCAAGACAATGGCATCAAGATTGCACCAGTAATGGGTACGCTCTGCCTCAGCTGCTCAGTGGAAACAGCCAGAACTGTGCTGAAAGGCAGGCAAGGGGACACGCCTGAGATCCCAGCACTCAAGAGGCCAGGGCAAGAATGAATTGACAGCCATTGAGGCTATCCAAGGCTACATACAGCATTTTGGTGGAGAGTCCTTGATAAAGCCATAAGATCACTAACTTTGTGGCATTTTTGCCCTTGAATGGTAAATCATGATATTGATAGGGTATATAAAGCCTCCCTGCTGTCTTCAAAGGATGCTGACTTTTTCGAGGGAAACCCCTGTGTTGAGAGCAGAACTTCTTCCAAGACTCCATTTTTCCTTTGAAGGAAGCAACTCTGATTTTACTGCTGGTTTTGTTATGTTCCCAGTTCTGGGGGGCAAACCCAGGGCCTCAAGCACACTAGGTAGGCACTCAGCTTCAGAGCCACACGCCCAGCCTTACCGTGGACCTTTCAGACTTGGGCATCTGGCACATTTGTTCTTGAGAATGAATCAAATGGGCCTGGTACTGCGAGGAAAATGATATGTTTACTATTGGTGAGATTTCAAGCTTTTAAAGCAAAGGCTGAAACTAAAGAGCATCAAATTTTGCAGCTTCTCAATACTAGAACACTTTCCTGATGAGACACAGGGTGATTACCAATGACTGCGATATTTTTATGCATATAAATGTGTCATCATTTGGAAGCCTATTTGAAGCTCAGTATCAGTGAGCTAATACTGTCCAAATAATTGATTATAGATATTCTAATATCTGGGTACAAAGGGGTAAAGTTCAGTTCAAACAGGTGAATGAATTTTAAAGTAAGAAGAGCATCAAGTTCATTGATTTAGTTTTATATTCCATATTGTAATTGACAGTTAAAGCTACAAATAGGTTATCCTAAAGTATCAATAAAGATTATGGACAAGAGTTGGAGAAATGGCTCAGTGGTTAAGAGCACTGGGTGCTTTTCCAAGGATCCAGGTTCAATTCCCAGCATCCACCAGGCAGCTCACAACTGTCTGTAACTCTAGTTCCAGGGGATCCGACACCCTCACGTAGACACGCATGCAGGCAAAACACCAATGCACATAAAATAAAAATAAATCACTGTTTTAAAAAGGATATGGGCACTATTTGAAAAAGCTAAACATCTTTCCCAAACCACAAATTACTAAAAAATGAATTTGGGAGGCCCTAAGATGGTTCAGTAGATAAAGATGTTGTCACTAGCTCTGGGGATGAGTTCTGTCTCTGGGTTCACATGATGGAAGGAGACAACTGGTCTCTACACAGAAGCAGTGCGCGCACGCACACACACACAAGTAAATGAATAAATGTAGGTTGTTGGGTTTGTTTTTAATCATAAAGCATTTGGAGGTTGAAGAGGTTGCTCAGTGGTTAGCGAATTTGCCCAACATGCCCAGGGTCCTGAGTTCTAACCCCAGCACAGGAAAACGAAACAAAACAAAAGTTTTAAAGTATGTATCTTTAAAAGCAGTTTAACCAAACTTCCTACCCTGACAGGTTGAAGGTCAAAGGTCAAAGCCTGTTTGAGAATCCAGCTGATTTCTGTTAAAGTGAGATACTGAAGGCCTATGTAAAGGTGTGCTTTAAAAGCCATTCTTCAGCTGGGCAGTGGTGGCGCACACCTTTAATCCCAGCACTTGGGAGGCAGAGGCAAGTGGATTTCTGAGTTCGAGGCCAGCCTGGTCTACAGAGTGAGTTCCAGGACTCCAGGGCTACACAGAGAAACCCTGTCTCGAAAACACACATACACACGCCATTCTTCTCAACAAACTCTGGTTTTGAAAGTTACTTTTCATTAAAATGCATCATGTAGTTCCTCGTTATTTGCGCGTGGTGTGGTGTCTGCACTCGTGCAGTCCAGGTGTGTGCATCCGTGATGTCCGTCCTTCCTTTCACTCCATTACTCCCTTAGCTTTTTTGCTTCATTTTACTTTTGAGATTATAATAGATATCGTTTCCCCTCTCCTTTTCCTTCCTCGGCCCCTCCCATACACTCCTCCTTGCTCTCTTTTACATCCATGGCGGCCATGTTTGCATTCATTATTGCGTATGTGTGTTTGTGTGTCCTAGATACATGAGTAGAACGTGCTCAGTCTGTAATGTTACTTCTATGAAGATTTCGGAGCTCATCATTGGTGTTGGATACTCAACTGACGTGGTCTTTCCTGGAAAGGCTTTCTCTCCCTCTCAGTATCCCTCCGTTGCCCGCAGTTGTGTAGAATTGAGGCCTCCTGAGGACAGTCTTTCCCTGTCCACGTTAGGATGTTTGTTCTTGTTCAGCTCATCTTTAGGCTGCCACATTGGTGAGATTTTATGGGTGTAGCTTCAGGCGTTTCTAGGAGACACTCTTACAGCACACTCCCTGACTCTCCGGGACTTAACGATTTCTCTGCCTCCTCTTCAGAAATATCCCGAGCCTTAGGGGAGGAGATAGGCATACGGGTTGGGATTGGGCCCCACAACTCTGCATTTTGATTGGTTGTACTTTTCTGTAATGGTTTCTGTCTATTGCAAAAAGAAGTTTCCTCCTTTTTTCTCCTTTTAAATATTTCGTTTATATATACACAAATTTTTTTCCCACATGTATGTACAGCACTTTTGTCTGGTGTCCACAGAGGCCAGAAATGTTAGTGGATCCCTTGGGACTGGAGTTAAAGACAGTTGTGAGCCACCATGTAGGTGCTGAGCATCAAGCCAGGGTCTTCTGGAGGAACAGCTAACTAGCTTTTCCCCACAGAGTCATCTCTCCAGTCCATCCTCTCCTTATTGTCTTGAGACACGGGCTCCATCTCAACCTGGAGCTAAGCAGGCAGCCGGAAAGCCCTAGTCACCCTCTCCACAGTAGTGGCGTTATATGCCCATAGAGCCATACCTGGGTTTTGGCACCGGTAATAGAAATTTGAACTCAGGTTCCTGAATTTACACAGCAAGAACTCTTACCTCCAGAGCCAGCTCTCCTGAATTCCTTTACTTTTGTTAGTTTGAATCAGGGTCTAATAGCCTCGGTTGTCCTGAACTATGTTGATTGGGCTAGCCTTGAACTCGTGGATCTGAATGCCTGCCTCCCATTGTTGGGATTAAAAGCATGTGCCACCACTCCCAGCTACTTTTAAATAAGTTACTAAAAGTATAATATTGAGTTTTCTCTTCTGCTGAATGCCAATAGCTATAACCCACATAAAAACTTTGAGTCATCAACAGCTTCCACTTCCTCTTGTCCTGGTGTTCTTTCTGTTGCTCATCCCTTCCTGACATACTGCTTTTGTGTGGAGGGGTTGGAGATAGGGTTCAAGACAGGGTTTCTCTGTGTAGCCCTGATGGTCCTGAAATTAGATCTGTAGACCAGGCTGGCCTTAAACTTGAGATCCTCCTGCCTTTGTCTCAGGAGCACCTGGACTAAGTGTATACCACCACACCCTTGTCTTGAACTCAAGAGATTCCCCAGCCTCTGCCTCTTGGGTACTGGGATTAAAGGTGTGCACCACCACACTGGTGACTCATTGCTTTTATGATTTTCCTTCAGTAAGTCAAACACTGCTGCTCTTGGGCCCACTACACTGCCAGGCCTTGTTAGATGGAAAACACCTTCCCGTGCTCTGCATGGCTCTTTCTCTGGATTCCTTAAAGTCTGTTCTCAAAAGCCATCATCTCAGTAAAGGAGCATGATAAGCATGGGATTTAAAATTGTAAACTCTTCGAGCTGCCCCATTCCCCAGCATCTCCTAACTCTTGACTAGTGTAGCATATATGCCCTCAAACCTTTGGAAAATGCTCTGGTGAAAACTGAATGGGGGTTGGGGACAGAGCAGGTTGGGGACGCGACACCACTGTTTGACAGTTTGTCATTTCTGAAGACACATAGACTAATTACCAAGAAAAGGGGGCGGCGGTGCAGCATAAAGGGAAGTGAGGTCAATGACAGCAAAGACTGTAGAAATAGGTGGGAAAGGGATGTGGAAAAACTCCATGCTGCAAGGTTTCTTTGGGACCAAACACACTGTAGGCATGAAGAAAATCGAGGCGAGAGAATTATAAGTGTGTAAGACGCCTTAAAGACTTGGCAATAAACGCTTGTCCTGTGCTTCCACCCCCATTTCCTATTCATACTCTCAGGAAACCTTGGATCCACTGAACCCTCTCCAAATAACCTCCCAAAGAACACAGCAATCCAAACCAAAAGATAGAGCAAATCCTAAACTTTATATATACATATATTTGTTTTTAAAAAGGCAAGGAGACATCAACTATTGAAAAGGAGACTCGAAATGCGTCATCACTCCCGTGCAGTCTTCTCACTTGCTTGCCGATTCTGGGATCACTCCTTCTGCACAGTTCCCAGGGGACCCGACAGTCTCTCGATGACTTGTTCAGAATCGTCCACAGGAAAGCAGGTCAGGCGAGACAGCCAACACAAAATGGTCGAGAAGCAGGAGTAAGGAGGATCCGTCCACAGCTGGCAGATGGGGAAGACAGGGAAGCGCTCGCCTCAGTTCTCCTCGGGCTTGTCCGCCGGCGGCCCACTGGGCTGCAGCATTTTCTCCATCAGATTGAAGCGCACGCGCGCTTTGCTCTCATTCTCGGCAATGGCGAAGTAGTTGAGGAGGTCGAAGTGACCCATGTAGGAGCAGTAGGAATCCCGGTGCTGGTTCACGAGCCATTCCCACTTGGTGGTGTCGGCGTGGCCCGTGCCGATGTACTTGGACTGCAGGTGCTCCAGCTGGCTGTGGATGGTGTACCGATCCGTCATCTCGCCGCTTTGCTCTAAGGCTTCGAGGTCAGGACACAGACGAGAAGCTACCGCTCTCGGCGTTCAAATGAAAGAGACGCTGCTGCCGCCACACAAAACCACTATTCGTGCTGGCGCGGGAGAAAGACGCCACCGAGACACAAGGAGTAGATTTTCTTTTCCTAGGCGGAAGCGGAAGTACAGCCTGTCGCAGGATTGGAGTTGCCTAGGAAACAGTGGGCCGTCTCCCCACGGAGCCCGCCTACTTCGAAGAGTGTTGCATGATGGTCCACTTAGTGGCTCACGGGTGATCACGTTCTAGCCCGAGCGTTGCATTCTGGGACTTGTAGTCCAAAGAGTTTATTTTAGAAGTTTGTTGTTGCCGTTGTGGTGTTGTCGTTGTCGTTGTCGTTGTCGTTGTCGTTGTCGTTGTCGTTGTTGTTGTTGTTGTTGTTTGTTGTTTGGTTTTTGGTTTTTGGTTTTTGGTTTTTTTGCCTGGCTTATGTAGGACAATGTCCAACAGCCTTGAAACGTCATCTCACGGCTCCGGGCTACAAAGAAGGGGAAACCCAAGTGAGTTTCCACTACAATCAACCAGGAAAACTAACTCTTGTACCTAGAAGCTAACGTGGCAGCATGGTTCCGCCTTGGTCCCAGTTTGTCTCTTATGATTTGGGTACTGGAGAAAGTTCTTTTGACCCTAGTTAGCTGCTTGGTGATCAGTGTCAGCAGCGGTAGTCACATTAATAGATTCCACAACGAGCTCCAGGCTCCAGTTTCTCAACCCACCGAGGAGCTGTTTGCCTGAAGTCACTCAAAAGCTATTCCTTGAAGCCAGATGTGGCTCAAAACAAGAAACCTCTCTTTCTCTTCACTTTATGTTTTTCTGCTGATTACTGCTTTATGTTGGGGGGGGGGGGGGCAGGGGATTGTGCACTTTCTCACATGGTGCAAACTACTCAGACAAAGATAATTGTACTTCTTTTATGGTATCCCTTAAGGATACAAGAGCAGTCACAGCCAAAGAGAATGGACAATGACAGACACTTTGAAAATACAGGAGTTTGGGGGTACTTTTGTTTACTGAGAGGAGAGGGGCTGGCCCTGAACTCGCAGCTAACCTCCAGCCTTTACCACCTGAATGCTGGGATTAGAGACGTGTGCCACTCCATCAAATATTTATTCTTCTGTTTAAACGTTGTCATAATAAGCATCTTGCCAGATGGTGGTGGCGCACACCTTTAATCCCAGCATTTGGGAGGCAGAGGCTGGAGGATCTCTGAGTTCCAGGGCAGCCTGGTCTACAGAGCTAGTTCCAGGACAGCCAGGCCTACAGGGAGAAACTCTGTGTCAAAAAATAAAACCAAACAAACAAATAAACAACACCCAAAACTTAAACAACATAATAAACATCTTAGTCCTAAAATATAGGGACTACACGGCAATACCTGTGTATTCACCATCTAGTCGTACTACACCTTGCCTCCTATTATTTATTATTATTATTAATTTATTTTTTGAGATAAGGCCTCAAATTCTCTGCACCCTTTTCAGACTTTGAAGTACTCTATCAGAGGCTAAATCACTGTGTCAGGCTTCATTTTACCATTTTTATTGTTCACAATTTCACTGCCCCCCACCCCGTTTTTTTGGTTTGCAGGGGTTGTGTTGTTTTGTTTTGTGGGGTTTTGGGGGGGGATTGTTTGTTTGTTTGTTTTGTTGGGTTTTTAAGACAGGGTCTCCCTGTGTAGCCCTGCCTGACTGTCCTGGAACTCCCTTGTAGACCAGTCTTGCCTCAAATTCAGAAAGATCTGGCCTCAAAGTCACAGAGAGATCTGACCTCAAAGTCACAGAGATCTGCCTGCCTCTGCCTCCCAAGTGCTGAGATGAAAGATGTGTGCCGCCATCACCCTGCTGGTCCACTGTATTTCTGCTGCTATCCATTGTGGATTTAAGTTCTTCACTCGTTTCTTCAAGCTCCTTTCCTCTCCAAGTTGCTTTCAGTCATAGTGTTCCGTCATAGCAATAGTAACCCCAACGGAGACAAGTAGAATCCTCCTGAAAATTCTTCCAGAAAAAATAAAACAAAAACTAGCATGACTCCAGTGTTATTAAGAGTGACTTAAGAATATGAGAATCCTGAAGTCAACGGACCCTAGGAAGAAGCCACACTCATATACATCCATTGAGAGTCAGGGTGTCCCTTGCTAGCTCTGCCATCGCGAGAAACAATGGAGGGGCCTAAACAACAGGAATCCATTTTCTCAGTCTAGAGAGGGGGAAGTTCAGTGCAAGCTGCCGGTGGGGTTGGTTATATTCCAAGGCCCCTCTTAGCTTATACATGGTATCTTCTCTCTGAGTTTTGACATCCCTTCCATGCCTGTGTTCTAATGTCCCCTTAGATGCCACCAGTCACATTGGATCAGGGGTCACTCATGGGACCTCATTTTACCTTACTTATGTTTCTATTGCTGTCATAAGACAAAGTCTATTTGGGGCTTACCATTTCAGAGCATTAGAGTCCGTGCCCATCACTGTGGGGAGCATGGCAGCAGGCATTTCTCTAGAGCAACATGTGAGAGCTCACAATTTGAGACACAGCTGTGAGGCAGAGAGAGAGAGAGAGAGAGAGAGAGAGAGAGAGAAAGGGGGGCTTATGAAACCTTGAAGCCAAGAGCCAATGACATACCTCCTTTAGCACGGTCACACCTCCTAATCCTTCCCAAACAGTTCCACCAACTAGAGTCGAAATATTTAAATATATGGTGGTCATTCTCCTTCAAACCACTTCTGGTGCATTTGTAGGTACTGGAGGTCTGGCCTTCCCTATATTAATTTTAGTGGGGCAGATTTCAACCATTAACACTTATATCTGGTGATACGGAATAAACAAGACACTTTTATTGTTGATGTTTTGTTGCAATGCTGGTTCAAACCCAGAGCTTATTTAGGCAAGTGCTGTACTACTGGAAGTATCTAAGTCCCACATATTTGTTAGGTTAACTATATTTATGAAAACAATTTAAGAACTTGAAAAGGATTTTTGTTGATAAGTCTTTTTGCAATGCCTATAGAAAATGAACAATATATGTATATTAGTAAACATAAAATGCTTAAACATTAAAACTTGTAATGGAATTCCAACTTTTAAAAAGCCCCTAAGAAATTATTTGTAAAATGTATTAGGCTTATAAGTATAATAGAATTTTCAGGTGAACTTAAAACCTTGAAGAAAGAATGGCAGTTTTGATCTGTAATTTTGATAACTTTTATAACCTAAATAAATTGCTGAGTACTTTCTGTGTGTTCCCAAATGACTTTTAGATTTTGTTTTCCTGCAACAGGGTCTCACTCTATAGGGTGGCCTGAAATTTGAATTGGTCTTCCTGTCCCAGTCTTCTGTATCCTGGGATTACAGCTGAGAGCCACCATCCCAACCAAATGACATTTAAAGTCACCCCCAAACCCTTACATTTAACTTTGTTGGCTTTCAGATAATAGGAAAGCTCAGCATAATTTTAATAAAAATTATATTAACTTTATAAAATAAATGGGGAAGGTTGTACCTATATTGTATTGAATTTTCTCACTAGTGCATAAGACTATATTTTCATTTATTCGTGTGCTTTTAGAAGCTTTAAATAAAGTTGTATATCTTTCTTTGACCATCTCTTGTCTTCTGCTAGATTTATTTGGAGGAGGGGCTACCCTGTATATGCAGTGGGTTGGTCTGATGCTGCTTGTACTCCAGTGCTAAAACTGGTTCTGTAAGATGTGGTTGCCCCCGACGATGAGCAGATCCTCACATACTCAAAGTGATGCCATGTGAACCTTCTCCCGAATTTGACTGGTCAATAAAAGGCTGGAGCCTGTGATTGGACCATGGAGGGAGAAAGGTGGGATTGGACGTTCAAGCAGGGGAAGGAGGAGCAGGTAGAGAGAAAGAAGGAAGAGAAGGGGAGGGAGGATGAAGAAGCCACCATGAACCAGAACTGCATGGCCAGGAGAAACAGCAAGTACCAAGGGCCCTATATCAGGGGACTAAGTCAGTATAGCCATAGAGCTGCCCAATGGAGGCATATGGCTTGTAAACAAAATCCCTGGGTTGTGTGTCTTTTATATGGGCTTGTCAGGATAATAAATTCCTACTACATGTATAGTATATTTAAAGATGTTCCCTAAGAATGCTTGGGACCTGGAAACAAGTATTGCACTTGTTTATACTTATTACTGATAAGGAATTTTGGTCTAGAACTGGTGACCTTAACACATATGGGTCTCTCTCTCTCTTCTTCCCCCCCCCCCTCCTTTTTCTGAGACAGGGTTTCTCTATGTCATTCTGGCTTGCCTGGAATTTACTATGTAAACCAGGCTGGTGAGGAACTCACAGAGATCCACACGCCTCAGGCTCCTGACTGCTGATATTGAAGGCGTGTAGGACCATAGCCGGCCTGCCTTCTTTCTTTTCTTTCTTTCTTTCTTTCTTTCTTTCTTCCTTCCTTCCTTCCTTCCTTCCTTCCTTCCTTCCTTCCTTCCTTCCTTCCTTCCTTTCTTTCTTTCTTTCTTTCTTTCTTTCTGAGTCTCCCTTTACAGCTGTTCCCGTGAGCAGGTGTGTCATACTGTAAATAACCACCCTTTCATTGGTTGACTGTATGGTATTTCCAACTCTGCAGTGACTGTCATTCTCATACATGGGTATTATTTTATGCATGTTTATTTATAAAGATAGTTCTTCACAGGGCCATTAGAACACAATTTAAACAAACAATTGTTATGAATACCCACGGATCACTCTAACCCAGCAAATCTCAATTACTTTCAACCGTGTTATGCTGAAGAAATTATGTTCAAATTTTGCCGTGGCCTAGAAACCGAAGAGTTTAAATGAAAATTAAGTAAAGACATTCCTTTTAGTGAAAGCTTATTTTAAATTTCTTTTTTTTTTTTTTTTTTTTTACTACAATATTAAAAAAGACGTTCACTATGTACAGGTGTTGCAATAACACTTGACGCTAGAGGGCACCAAAACAACATTTAAAGCAGGCAAACAGAACTTTTTTGTGAATTAGGCTTCTGTGAGTTATCCAACCAAAACAGGCCAGAAAAGCGCTAGTGACTGAGGTGCTGCAGGTCAGACTTTGGTTAGCTGAGTGTTTGAAGGCAACCAGCTAAG
The DNA here is from genome assembly GCA_028551405.1 of Uromys caudimaculatus. Lineage (NCBI taxonomy): Eukaryota > Metazoa > Chordata > Mammalia > Rodentia > Muridae > Uromys > Uromys caudimaculatus. The sequence continues at coordinate 31,825,022 of CM052717.1, read as the reverse complement.
ACTTATAACTTAAGAAGAAGGAGGAATGATTTTCTTGTAATCTTAACAACTATTACGCTGGAGTTTTGGAGTTTTATATTTTAGTTAGAAAACGGTAGTATGGGATGTCAGTGACAGCGGGATTATGAAATAGAAATCTCTTTCTTCATGAGTTTTGGTTTTGGGGTGTGTGTGTGTGTGTGTGTCTGCAGGGTTTGGTGGTGGAATGGGATTTGATCACTTGTACTTTAAGCAAAGGGATAAACAGGAGCCATAGGAATGGGGGAGGGGGTGGAAGGCATTGCGGGTAGGGGAGTAGGAGAAACCATCTGGAAGGTGCCACTTAACAGCATCTTACAGGTAAAAACAGGCCAGCAATGACAGGAATTCTGGAAGAGCATACCAGGCATAGATCAAAAGCTCTGCAGTCAGAGGACTCTGAGTGTCCTCGGAAGCTCTGAAATAGCTGGAGCACGGTGACAGCTTGCCCCTAGAAGAGGTTGGAGATGGCAGCAGAGGCTATTTCAGGCTGAAGGTGCACCCTGTGGTCGGTCCCCCTTTCTCCCTAGCGCTCACTATCAGCACACGTGGTTAACGCATGCATACCGTAGCTTATCGTTTGTCTGCCTGATTAGAATTTATGATCCAGGAAGACAGGGAGTTTTGTGTTTGCTTCAGAACTCTGTGACCTTAGCCCTTTCAATTTTTCTAAGCACTAAACATTTTTAAAATTTGTCTATTGGAGCTTTAGGTCAGAAAGGAATTTGGATTGTCAGCTTCTGTCGCCCGCACTCACCTTAGTGAGCTCTCTCGGTCCAGCCACTTTTCTGTAAATGCTGTAGTTTCAGTTTCCTTTTCAGAAAAATGAAGTTTCGTCGTCCATCTCTGCCACATTTTCTTCACCTTCTCATCTACTCTCTTAGTGGCTGTACCAGTTTACAACCCCACCAGCAGTGTATAAGGGCTGCCTTCTCTCCACATCCTCACCAGCATTTGCTGTTGTTTGTTTTCTTGCTAAGCATTTTGGCTGTGTGAGCCATCTCACACTAGCCGTCCCACAAGAGCTTTAATTTGCATTTCCCTGATGGCTAAGGATGGGATTATTAACTATTTGGGTTGCTTCCTTTGGGAACCAGTAAGTATTATGTTCTTCATTAGCCCATGTATTGATTAGATGGTTTGATTTTTTTTTTTTTTTTTTTTTTTGGTTTTGTTTTGGTGTTTAATTTTTTTGCAGTTCCTTATATATTTAGATATTAATTCCTTGTCGGATGCATAGTGGGCAGATTTTTCTCTATTCTGCCCCAAACTTTCAGTCTGATAAGCTTTTCCTTTGCCGTGCATAAACTTTTAATATCGTTTAATGCCATTTGCAAATTCTTGGGATTATTTTCTCTATTATTGAAATCTCTTTTAGAAAATCCTTATCTAATCTTCTGTCTTGAAGCATTTTTCCCGTTTTTCATCTTTGACTAATTTTTGTACACCATCAAATGTATAGATCAAATGTATGGATCTAGTTTTATTCTTTTACATGTGCTATCTAGTTTTTGCCTCGCTGTTGGGCAGGTTGTCTTTGCCCTTATGTATTTGCGTTTGTATGCAAATATATTAAGATGTATTTATTTTGTGTATATTTGTTGTGTGGTTTTATGTATTGACAAAAAACTAGGTGGTTGTAGCTGTATACATTATTTCTGGGTCCTTCTTTCCATTCTGATGGTCCATATGTCTGTGTTTGTGCCAGAGCCATACCATTCTTGTTACTATAGCTCTGTAATATAATTTTAGAGCAAATATAGTGATCTCTCCAGCATTTCTCTTTCTGCTTAGGGTTGCTTTTATCCTGTTAAGTAGGGGTCCTCAAGATCTTCCAAATTTTTGTTCTCCCAGGCAAGAGCCTCTTCTTTCCTCCTGGAGAAATGTTTCAGTTTGGAGGGACAGGCTGTGCAGCACATGCTCTTGTGTGGACACTAGGTCTGCAATAATATCTTTATCACCACCTGTGGCCTAGAGAGAAAAGAAGCCTTTAACATCAGTGCCACTGATGTCCCAACCAGCAAGCCCTTTGTTGTCTTGACACATAGAATCCTTTATATTCTTCAAAGATCATAGTTAGCTAAGATTCCCATCTGTGTATGTGTGCCCCTGGTTAGCAGCTGTGTAGTTGAACCCTTTCCTGCTAATTGTATGAGGCAGTTAAATCTGACGTAATGTCAGATCATCTTCAAGTTGCCACTCGCAAGTACCCAGGAGAGTGAGTGAGTTGGTGAACCTACAGGCACAGTTGCTATTCTCTGCCCCACTCTTCCCAGCACCTCGGTTTAGAATCTTCTGGATTTACTTCCAGGAGTGCTCTTTCTTACCTGTTGTTTTAGTTAGGGTTTTACTGCTGTGAACAGACACCATGACCAAGGCAACTCTTACAAAGGACAACATTTAATTGGCCCTGGCTTACAGGTTCAGAGGTTCAGTCCATTATCATCAAGGGTGGAGCATGGCAGCATTCAGGCAGGCATGGTGCAGGAGGAACTGAGAGTTCTACATCTTCATCTGAAGGCTGCTAGCAGAATACTGGCTCCCAGGCAGCTAGGATGAGGGTCTTAAAGCCCACACCCACAAGGCCACACCTACTCTAATAAGGTCACACCTCCCAACAGTGCTACTCCCTGGGCCGAGCACATATAAACCAACATACCTGTGTTAATTGTTTCTTTCTCTTTAACTTTCTATTGATTTTCTTTGTGTGTGAGTTTTACATCATGCACCCCAGTCCTGCTCATCTCCCCACATCTCACATCCACCCTTTGCCTTTGCACCCTCACCCTTAAAAAAAAAAAAAGTATAAAGAAAACAGCTCATTATGGAAGCTGCAGTGTCTCACAGTGTGTCTCACAGTCTACCCCTCTGTCCACACATCTCTGCGTGCAAAATGTTCATGTCAATGAGTCATTGGTCTGGTTCCAGGTCTCTGGCTTCTGCGACACCATCAATACTGGATCCTCATTGGGACTCCTCCCAGTTATCCTGTTGTTGCCCTGTGTCATGGAGATCCTGCTCCTTTGGATCAGCTGCACTGGCCCTTTCAGACACCCCAACCATTCACAGATGGTAAAGACTCTGGGGGCCAACGCAGAGCCCTGGATCTGGGCCTTGGTGGTAGCTGAGCTGGTCAGACCACACACCACTGGGATGGGCTCTCTAACACTGCTTTGGCTAGGCCACCCAGTGTTGCCATCACCAAATGGCAGGAGGCAAGGTCAACTCTCCTGCTCTCCTGCCCTCTGGACCAGCTCCAACACCCATGCCTCCGGAGCCAGCTCCACTGTGGATAGCCCAGCCAAGGCACGAAGCTCACTCTCCCAAGTGCTGCAGCCTGTGAGGGGCTGGCTCACTGGTGCCTTCACCATCAGGACCAGCTCCACTGTGCTGCCCAGGCAAGGTGCAAGGCCCATTCACCTGAGTGCTGCAGTCCAGTGAGGGGCAGAAACAGTGCTACGCAGGCCTGGACATCCATGTGATCCCCGACAGCTACCCTGACCATAACGTATTGAGGTTGGGTCTGTTGCTCTGTATTGTGATGCTAAATTCCATGTCCCAGTTGCAAGATCTAGTTGCAAACCTTGCTCCATCACTTAAAACTATTGGTGGAATAAAAATGGCTACAGCCAGTTCCTGGAGGGAATAGAAGTAGGTAGGTTTTCAGTTACTTGGTTGGGGGTCACAGGTCGAGAGGAGAGAGGAGGCCACCATGAGAGAAGATGTATCATGAGCACATGGCCAGGAGAGATAGCAAGTATTGGGGGTATACTGCTGGGGAAGTAGACAGTCTACAGTTAGGAAAGTAGATTAGGGGCTACCCAGTAATTGTCAAAGCCAAATAAAATAACCATAGTCTGAATGTCATTCATATGTAAGCTAGATGGGGATAAGTTTAAGTTGGTTCAACAACAGAAATATGAGTCATACTATAGTGAGCCATGGACATCAGCACTGAGCCCTGTCACTGCACAGCTAAGGACCAGTTCATGACCCTCAGCGGCAGCTCAGGGCTGGGACCTTGCTATGGCCCCATATGGTGGGCAGGCCATTCACAATGGCTACTCCTCTCTATCGTTAGGTCTCCCGTTCTATCTCTCTTCATAGTGATCAAGCAGCTCCATCCGACCATCACATACTATGGTGGCTCCCACTGCAGGCTGGCCACACAGCTGGTGGGATCCTGGCTGACGACCTCTGGAGAGGATGTCTATGGCCTGCCTGTGCTATGTGCTGGGGGGGCAGGTCTGTGTGTGACATCAGGGTCAACAGGTCTCTGTCTGTCTTCCTCCTCCCACCACTGTGTGGTGGCAGGCAGGGCTCCGTGTGCCTGGCCTGCCTGTGACATGGGGCAGAGGGCAGGTCTATGGATGTCTCTCTCTGCCTGCACTGTGTGTCATTGTGTGGCATGGTGGAATCTAGGTCCTGGCTGTCTTCCTCTTCCCGCACTGTGCTGCCTGGATTGGATTTGATTTTTATGAGTCCTAGGCATAAAAAACTTTTGGCCGTCAAGCCAGGTATCAAACTAGGATGAACAAAAGACTGCCAACTGCTATGCCCCTGACTGACCACCACCAAAGAGCAATGATATGCAGAACCTTTACACACACACACACACACACACACACACACACACACACACACACACACACCCTTCACGGGTTTTGCTAGACAGAGTTTCTCTACAAGGCCCACAGACTCTCACTCTTGGCTTTAATGTGCAGATCAGTGTATTTGAATCTCAAATGTTTCCCTCCTCAGTGCATCGGTGGCATTAAGCAATAGTCTCCCAATCCATGGTTGCCGGCTCACCCGTAATTCTCAAACTGTGAGGCTTTGCACTGGCTTGTGTACCTCTGTCCTTATGCCATCAAATTTAATTTACCACAGGCATCAGCAGCCTCATCCCCACGGCCCCACCAGCCCTACTCTGACCACCAGAGGTGAGGTACCCACGGCAGTCTGACCTGTGAGTGAGACTTCAAGACCCCCATTCTGGAGGCATCTGCTTAGAACTACTTCACGGCCCTATTGTCTTAGGTTGAGCCTTCCAGCAGCAAAGCTTGAGACAAGGACAGACCATGATATAGAGACCCGAGCTCTCAGAACCAAGGGCTCCTGGAAAGCTTAGGGCAGAGGGAGCCAGGGCTTAGGCTGGTGGCTCTCAACTTGCCCAATGCTGCCACCATTTACTACAGTTCATGTTCTGGGTGACCCCCAGTCATAAAATTATTTTTGTTGCTACTTCATAGCTGCAACTTTTCTACCATTACGGATCATAATGTAAATATTTGGGGGGGTGGGGAATAGGGGTTTGGAAAGGGGTCAAGACCCACAGGCTAAGAACCTCTGGCTTAGCTGGGCAGTGGTGGTGCACGCCTTTAATCCCAGCACTCGGGAGGCAGAGCAGGCGGATTTCTGAGTTCGAGGCCAGCCTGGTCTACAGAGTGAGTTCCAGGACAGCCAGGGCTACACAGAGAGACCCTGTCTTGAAAAACCAAAAAAAAAAAAAAAAAAGAACCTCTGGCTTAGGCAAACCTAGCAAGAAAGTGGGTTCACTAGGGAAGTAACTTTAACTTGTGGAAGGGAAGTCCTAGCATTGAGTCACCACCCATGACTCCGGTGGGATGTGAATTTGGGGCAAAGCGGTGCCTCTTCAATTGGGGGTTGTCCCTAGACTAAAAATCAGAGATTGGTTTATTTGCAACTGGAATTTTTAAAGGGGATACAAGGGGAGTGAGACACTGGGCTGCGAAGTGGGAAGGAGCCATCCAGAGCATCGATGGGCATCACTGCCCCTCCCTCCACACTGTTGATAGGAACGCCTAGTTCGCAGATTCATTTGCAAGGCAGATGAGGTTGGGTGACTGGCAGCTTGAGTATGAATGAATCCAGATATCCCAGGATGTCAGGAAAGGGAGCGATGGAGCTGTTTAACATCTGATGGGGGGTCATGGAGCTTCTCGGAAAGCAATTTTGATCATTAAGATCTCCTTGTTGACTCAGTCACTCATGTATACAAGCATCTCTACAAATACCACCATGCTTATTATGGTCTGCATGTTTGCACCCCTCCCAGATCCCCTAAGTGACCCTTCTCAGAGGTGGATCTCAGGGAAGTGGTCAGACCATGAGAGTAGAGCTATCAAAAGTTCAGGTCTCACTTCCTGTCTCAGCCTCCTGAGTGCTGGAACTGCAGGAGCAACACCAGGACAGGCCTAAAGAACAGACTATCTGGGGATCAAATTGAGGCCTTCCTTCACTTTGATCCGAACACTTTGCACCAAACTGTTTCTCTGGGCTTTTCAATTTGCACGTGCATGTGTATGTACATGTGTGTATAACAGTGTGCACTCCCATTCCTGTGTGCAAACACAAGAGGGTGTGCCACAGGGCACATTTGAAGGTCAGATGACAGCCTCTGGTGTTGGCCCTCAACTCACACTTTGTTTGAGACAGGATCTCTACCTCCCACCTCCCTGAAGACACTGGAAGACACTATCACACCTCTTACACAGGTTCTGGTGATTTGAACTTAGGTCGTCACACTAAGCAGAAGGCACCTTTATTCACTGAGCCTTTTCACCCAGATATTGTTGCTGCTGCTGCTGCTTCTGGCACTCCTCCTCCTCCCCCTCCCCCTCCCCCTCCTCCCCCTTCCCCTCCTCCCCTTCTCCTCCTCTTTTGATACAACTTCACCAAGGTGCCCACACCAACTTTCAGCCTCTTCTCTTCCTGACTCGGGTGTCTAAGTAGCTGGGATTGCTGCTGTGCCTCCCCACACCTGGCTCACAACCCCCATTTCTATTTTAAGATTCAGCTGGAGTGATGTGCTCCTGAGCTCAGATCCATGTTCCAGTTCTTATCCCACAACAAACACCAAGTGGAAAAGATTATTGTGCTATCAGCTGAGAAGAACTGTGGATGGAGAGGTCAGAGAGGGCATGCCAGAAGGACCGTCTAAGGACATACATTTATTTACATGGGGGTTGGCAAGAAGCCCTATTTCTCAGGAGGAGGTGTCTTTACAAGGCCTGTAATTTCTCTCTTAACATTATTTTTAATTTTACCTGTATGGGTGTTTTGCCTGCATGTGTGTCTGGGTACCTACTTGTACCTCCTTGTACTGATTCTGATGGAGACCAGAATTGGGTACTGGATTCTCTGAAACTTGAGTTAGAAACACCATTTGGGTACTGGGAATTGAACCAAGGTCCTCCAGAAGAACAGCCAGTGATGCTAACCACTAACCCATCTCTCCAGCCCCAACCGCCAGTAACTTCTTAATTGGGAGTTTATTATTTATTTCAGACGTGGTAGTTAAATTTTCCTGTCTGAACTTAATGGAGAGCCCATGAACCTGGCCAATGTAGATAAAAGGCGGATATAGAAAAGCTATGGTCATGTTTCAACACACGGGCAATTCCATGTCCAAGGTATTTTTGTTTCTCCCTGCTACTACAAGAAAATTAGCAGCAATTAAAACTATTCTTTTTTTTTTTCCTTCTGATTTCCATGCAGAGCTGAGGGTTTAAAATAGAATGTTGAATAGCGTAAGTGACACAGTCAATGTCCCAGCAAGTGTTTGACAGAGATAAGTTTTAACACTTCTGTGGAAAAATTGAAAAGCTGTCACTTCCGTGTTGCAGCTGAAAATAAATAGTCATTGCTTATAAGTTGTTCTTTCTGATGCAAATGCGTGCCACCCTTTGTGCTATACCAACATGCAAACCTTCCATGTGAATGCCTGTAGCCTTAGAATCACATGATGAATGAAGCTCGCTTGTTGGGAACGCATTTAATCTACTTTAAATGAATGCGTCTCCTCAGAGACCTGACTTGCTTCTCTCTTCCCTTCTGTAAATTCAAGGCTCCCATACCAATTCCACTTAATACATATGTATGGTGCAACTTTTAGCTGAAAATTCAAGGACCAGACAGTCCCCAGACCAGACAGGTGAAGGCAGACGCGTGAGGCACTGTGCAGAGTATGTGATTGTGTCTATGAACATGGCGATCTCACGCTGTAAGCAGAGCAGGGGTAGACTAATTTTAATATATTTGATTAAAAGGAAAGTTGTTTATGAAATGGCCTAATATAGGGTTAGGAGACGTGGCTCACATCAGGAGGCTCAGGCAGGAGGATTTTAATAAGTTCAAAGCCAGTCTGGGCTATAGAACAAAAACAAAGCAACAGAAGCAGGTGTCAGATGGAACTAGTTTGGTGGGAAGTGAAGCTACATTTCAAAGGGCTTTGAATAACTGAGCAGCGTAGACAGGACTGCTCTATGCCTCCCAGTGTCCCTCTTTTTCTTGTGTTCATTGCTTATATTCCCCCACCCCCACCCCCACCCCCCCCCACACACACAACGTCAACTTCCATCAGCACCTTCCTACTTGAACCGATAAATCCCTGTCTGCCTCCCAGTTAAATGGTTCTGTGTGTTTACATTTGGGTCAGCAAATAAAATCGGAATGCTACTTCGTGACAGTCAAGGGAGCGATTCAAAGGCAACTCTTTAGGTTCTTTTTTCTTCTGATGGTTGGAATGTGACCATGATGACAAACATCTTAGAAGCATGGAGCAGGCTCAGTGTGGAAGCCAAACATGAAAAGACAGCCAGGTAGCAGGATTCTAACTCTGACATCTGGCACCGTGAACCAAACCGGAGCTGCTTCCCTCAGAAATGGTTTCAGAGGGACATGAATGTCTGTGCTGCTTAGCCTACCGTCATTGGGATGTCTGTCTGTCTTCATGCTGCCCATCCAGGAGCTGGGATGAACTTAGGTAGAATAAAGAGGCAGAACTAGAGAGGATAGAGGTATGTAAGAGAGCCCCTCACCGCTTAGTGTTCGGCTTTGGTCTTTCAACTCAGTCAGGTTTCAGTGCAACTCACCCAACCACAGCAAGCAGGCCTGCAGAGGTGGAGACAGGAGCTTGCCTAGTCTGGTCAGTGAGTTCCAGGTTCAACGAGAAACCCTGTCCCAGAAAGTAAGGGAGAAGGCAACTGAGGAAGACCCCTGATGTTAATTTCTGGCTTCTACATGAACTTGTGTTTGTGGTGTAGTGTATCCACACAGATGCACACACAGGAATGCACGCACATGCATGTATCACACACACCAAAAAATAATAAATGGTATCTTTTGAGGGTAACTCCAAAAGCCACAAAACCACATCTACAGTACTATGAAGACACTTCAGCATGTATCCCCAACAGTGTCGAATCTATCTTTTTGAGTGTGTACTTTCTTTTTGGATATTTATTTTTAATTTTGGAGGTTTTTTTCTTCATTTTTTTGTTTTGTCATGTTATGGGGTTTTTGTTGTTGTTGTTGTTTTATTTTGTTTTGGGGGGGTTGTTTTTGTTTTTGTTTTGTTTTGTTTTGAGACAGGGTTTTTCTGTGTATCCCTGCTGTCCTGGAACTTATATGTAGACTAGACTGGCCTCTGACTCAGAGATTCCCCTGCCTTTACCTTCTGAATGTAGGGATTAAAGGAATGGACCACCTGTCTTAGTCAGGGTTTCTATCCCTGCACAAACATCATGACTAAGAAGCAAGTTGGGGAGGAAAGGGTTTATTCAGCTTACACTTCTGCATTGCTGTTCATCACTAAAGGAAGTCAGGACTGGAACTCAAGCAGGTCAGGAAACAAGAGCTGATGTAGAGGCCATGGAGGGATGTAACTTACTGGCTTGCTTGCTTCTCCTGGCTTGCTCAGCCTGCTTTCTTATAGAACCCAAGACTACCAGCCCACAGATGGTACCTCACAAGGGGCCCTCCCCCCTTGATCACTAACTGAGAAAATGCCTTACCGCTGGATCTCATGGAGGCATTTTCTCAACTGAAACTCCTTTCTCTGTGATAACTCCAGCTTGTGTCAAGTTGACACAAAACCAGCCAGTACACCACCACACCCAGTTTCTTTTTTTTGTCCTTCCTTCCTTCCTTCCTTCCTTCCTTCCTTCCTTCCTTCCTTCCTTCCTTCCTCCCTTCCTTTAGTGTTTCAGGACAGGGTTTCTCTGTGTAGCCCTGACTATCCTGGAGCTCTCTCTGTAGACTAGCCTGGCCTTAAATTCAAAGACCCACCTGTCCCTGCCTCTTGAGTGCTGGGATTAAAGCTGTGTGCCACCACTGCCCAGCTCCTTATATTTTTTAAAATTAAATTTAAAAATATTTTTATTGTATGTGTGTGTGCATCTGTGTGTGTGTGCACCTCATACACTTAGGAGGCAAAGGTAGAGGCGTCTCTGAGTCAGAGGCCAGCATAGTCTACATACAAGCTCCACAGGTGCCCATGTGCCATGCAGGAGCGCACGAAGGCCAGAAAAGGGTATCAGATCCACCGGAACTGGTATTACAGTTGCATGTGCTGACAACTAAACCCAGCCAGAGTCTCTGCAAGAGCAGCATGTACTCTTAACCACTGAACCATCTCTCTGTCCATAACTTCATTTTACAGGTTATTCTTGTGTGTATGAAGGATCTGTCTTTCTCTTTCTCCCTCTGTCTCTGTCTCTCTCTCTCTCTGTGTGTGTGTGCGTGTGTGTGTGTGTGTGTGTGTATGTGTGTTTGCGTGTAAGAATATGGGATGAGTATACCCCAGCCTGAGTGTGGATGGAGGCCAGAGAACAACTGGTAGGAGGCAATGTACCTCCTCTTTTTCCTTCTGTGCCCTGTACCCAGACTAGGACTCCCAAGCATCTGAACAATTCTCCTGTTTCTGACCCCATCCCCCCCGACCCCCATCTATCCCAGAAGTGCTGGGTTATAGATGTGTGTTACCACATCAGCTTGTTACAGGGATGCTGGGGTTAAAACTCAGATCATCAGGCTCACAGGGCAAGGACCTCGGCATGCTCAAGCACCTCACGGGCCCCCTCTCCTTTTCACTATTTTATCATTTATCGTTGTTGTTGTTCTTGTTAATTTACGTGTATGGACATTTTGCCTGCATGCATGTTGTGTGCCATATATCTGAGAAGCCAACTCTTCGGCCCCCACTCTCCGTTCCTTAATAAACTCCAGCTTTGCTTTTCACTGACTGGTGCTGATGTGAGTCCCTGTGTTATGAGTCAAGACCTTGGCAGCATCTCAGTGGTGATCTCTGAGAAGCCTTCTCCGCAGCTATGAATGTGGACTTGCATCTCCTGCTGTAGGAAACAGAGCAAAGAAAGGTCTTCAGCAGGCAAACAAGGAGAGCCTCTGTTTACCATGCCATGAAAAGGGCCAGCACGGTTTAGTTAGGCCATATAGCAATTTGGCTCGAGAGGTGTCCTAGTTTGTTTTCTATGGTGGTGGTAAATACCATACCACAATCAACCCCTGAACAAAAAGATTTATTTTATCTTACAATTTCCAGCCCATCATGAAGGGAAGTCAGGGCAGGAACTGTTTACAGAAACTGAAAAAGAGGCCATGGAAGAACACTGCTTACTGGCTTATTCTTCGGGATACTTTTTTTTTCACTCAGGAGGACCACCTTGCCCAGGAGTGGCACTATAGACAGTGTGCTGGACCTTCTCACACCAAGCATTAATCAGGAAGATGCCCTACAGGCTTGCCTGCAGGCCAAACCGATGGAGGCATTTTCCCAATTGAAGTTCTTTTTTCCCAGATGACCCTGACTTTTGTCAAATTGACCAAAAAGTGAACCAGCACAGGTGGGAACCAGGAATGGAACAAGGCTATGGGATGGATTAAATAAATATGTGATACTCTTCCCCAGAGATGCCCAGAACTCTTGCCCTTGTAAGTCTGTAAGTCTCTCTCTCTCTCTCTCTCTCTCTCTCTCTCTCTCTCTCTCTCTCTCTCTCTCTCTCTTTCTCTCTCTCTCTCTCTCCCTCCCTCCCTCCCTCTTCCTCGCCTCCCTCTCTCTTTCTTTCTCCTTCCTCTCTTCCCTCTTCTCTCTCTCCATTCCTCCCCACTTTTCTGATTGGACTGACTCATCTCCTGAAGTTGTCAGCATTCTCCGATAGACTTTGTTTCCCTATAACAATTTGTATATTCTTCATTTGTTCATGTCACTGACATAATTTTAATAAATGAAGCAGATGCAGAGTGGTGGTGGTTTGAATATGCTTGGCTGTTCTGGAACTTGCTCTGTAGACCAGGCTGACCTTGAACTCAGAGATCTGCCTGCCTCTGTCTCCTGAGTTTTGGTTTTAGAGGCCTGTACCACTACACCTGGATCTAATATTTTCTTTACCTGGAACTTGGTCTGCACCAGATTGGCATCTTATGTAACTATCTAAGATCAAGACAGGAAATTGACATCAGTAAGTTACTATTCATTAAACTAGTTACTCACCCCTTCTTACTATTCATTAAACTAATTACCTACCCCTTCAACATTTAAAAAAATCCCATTCACTGTTATGTGTGTGTAGGGGAGACTTTAATGGAAGTCTACTAAATGTGCACAGATGAAGTGTAGTAACCAGGAGAAACCCCATGCTCTCCACAGCCATAGCAGGAAGTCTTCCCATGCAGGCTGCCACTAGCAAAAGCTTGAGAGACCTGGGATGCCGCAGCTCATGTCAGAAGCCTGGTGTTATCTGGAGGGAGTAGAGAGATGCCTGACTTCACCTCATTTTTGCCCTTTGGTGTTCTGTTAACATCGGCTAGGGCTCAGCGCTGCAGGCAGAATGGCTAAAAATAGATCTAGGCCAACAGAGAACTTCTAAGCTAGTGCTAAGGTTAATGTCTAGCTCTGCCAAACGCTTTCCTTTCGCCAAAGGAGCCTAAAGTCACTATGTTGAAAATTAATCTGGGTTTTATACTTTCTTTAACTCTGTTCCTTGTATCAGCATCGAAGAGTGTGCACCATTCACCTGACAGCTACTATTAAATTCCATGTTTTCCCCTCAGATGGGTCATTGTCGCCTAAATGATTGCTGTAGCCAAACAGACTCAACCCAGTAACAGCGACGTAGGGAAATCTGTCCATCGCATTCTCAGTCTTTTACTCACACATGCTCTGCATGTTAGCCAGACTCTTAGTGTTCTGGATCACCATCACCGTAACTCATAGCCTAGCTACTGAAAATGCAATTCAGCTGTTCCCGAGGGGGAAATCCCATCATGGGTTCATTTGTTTTTCAAGCACAGGGAAACAAACAGCTCAACCTAGTCAATGCCCTTTATTTAAAAAGTCAGTGGATTCCACCTCAATGTCAAGACCACAACAAAACCATCCCTGAATACACTTGCCTTTCAGTATGACTTAGAATGTCAAGCATACATCTGGCTATTTAAAATGTGTTTGGTTGCCCTTCCCACCCGTACACAAGTGTTTATACCAACACTGCTCCAGGGCCTTAAGCTAAGCCAGCCCAGGGACTTTTTAAACTTTGACCTTAAACTGAGCATGCTCAGCAATGTACATCTTAAACAGCATGCATGGGAACGTGCCAGTCCCCAGAGTGCTCTCCTGTACAGTGTGCATAGGCTCCCTGGATAAAATCCCATGATTCTTTTGTTCAAAGAGGGCCCTGCTTCCAGAACATTCTGGGAAGCTTTCCTTGCTCTTTTATCTTCTGGTTATGCTTACTGGCTTTGACTTCACCAAGAGATAAACCCATGTATTCCCTTAAAACTTAACTCTTCTTAGGAGACAAGAATGACTGTTGTAATGGCCAAGACTTGAGAAGGAATTCCTCAGTTTCTTAGTTTATTAAAAGCTTTAGAGTTGTAAGCATATGAAAGAGTTTAGGAGGCATAAAATGATGTGCTGTGTGGGAACAGAACAGACATGTGAGGGAATTTACTGGCCAGAACTATTTGACCTTAGGGACTTTTCTAAAGACTTTTGTATGTCTGATATTTTTCCATAATAATTTTTTATTTAAATCCGGTTCAGTTACTTGCTTTATAGGCAGAAAACTCTGCTGAGAGGGGATGTGTGCTTGTAATTGTGACTGATGTGGTCATAGCAATGCTCATAGAATTAGCAATTGTTGCTATACTCAGCAAAGTGCTTTCCCACTTCCCCAGGCACATAAGAATGAAGGAAATAGTGACTGTTTAGGAGAAGGCCAGTTAAGTCCTGTTTTATAGTGAAAGGCTTTGGTTATGTAAATCAGAGCCAAAAACAATGATAATGGCTTAGGTTCTAGGCTCTTTCCTAAGTGGTCTGCATTAGTTACTGAATTTTCATAGTTCCTACACATGATGTATCTTATTGTTATGGTCTGAATGTGAAATGTCTCCTATTAGTCTCATGTGATTACCACTGGTGTGCCTGTGTGTGTGTGTGTGTGTGTGTGTGTGTGTGTGTGTGTGTGTGTAGGCTTGGAGCCTTTGGAAGGCAGAACCTAGCTGGATGAAGTGGGTCATCGACAGGTGGGCTTTGAGAGTTATAACCTGGCCTGCTTCTGGACTGGGGCCCTTTCTGCTTTCTGCTCTACTCAAATGCGGGCAAGCAATGGCCTCACACCATGATGGACTGAATCGCCTCAAACCATGAGCCAAAGTAAATTATCCCATTTTTTAGTTGCTTCTGTCAAGGTTTTGGTCACAGTAATGATACAAGTAGCCAATACCATGATCCAACAGTGCAGACTTTCTGTACAGTTTGATATTTCTGAAATCAGGATGCACCTCTCCATTACTAGAATAGTTCAAAGGTCAGGCTGGCTTGACATTTAATGTTTTCAGAGAATGTGCTTGTGTGTGTGTGTTTCTTTTTTCTTTTAATTTATTGTTGGGGTCCTGTCCCAACATTAAAGTACTGAGGTGGGACACAGCATCCAGTTGGAGGAAGGCCAACGACTGATGACCTTTTAACTCTCTCTGTTTTGGGAGACAAAAGCTGATGGCTTCTGGCAATTGACTCCTGATTAAGAAAAGGGAATTAAGAAAAGAAACTTAATTACTTGGGCTCTTTACTCCTTAACTTAACTCTTTGTGAGCCAGAGAGAAAGAAAAAGGATAAAGAGAAAGTCACACACACACATACACACACATTGGGGGTAGTTGTGTGTCCCCACGGTGTGGTGTGTGTATAGAGATCAGTAGACAATTTTGTTGAGATGGTTTTTGCCTTCCACCTTAATGTGAGTTCCCAAAATCCAACTCAGGTTGCCAGGCATTTGAGAAAATGGCTTTCATTACCACCTGGTCCATCTCACCAGTCTCAGAGGATGTGTGTTTATTTCAGGCAGACAACTGGATATATAGTCTAAGCTCCCCTTAAATCAAGTTACATACTAAGGCTCTTTGTCTTTCACGGCTCAAGTTAATTCAAACTTTAAGTTTCTATGACTACCAACCTTCTGCAACCTCTAAGGGGAAAATGTTCCTCCTAGTGTCAATTCTGAGATACAAATGTGTATCCCGAGATAGGGTGTAGAAAGCCAGAATTTTCATCACTGTGACAAGAATACCTGAAATAAACAACTTAAAAAAGAAAGCACTTATTTTCTCATGATTTCAGGGGATTCAGTGCATGGTTTCTTGGTCCTGTTGCTTTGAGTCTGAGGTGACATGGAGTTTCATGGTGCCGGGAACATGTGGCAGAGGAGACCGTTCACTTAATGGCAATCACAAATTACAAAGAGACACAGGAACAGAACAGGGTAAGGTATACTTTTATCCATCCCCTTCCACCTGCATGGCCTACTTGCTCCAAACTAGGCCTTACCTCCACGGTTGGACTGCCTACTTCTCATCAATGGATCAAACCTTTGATTCGATCACAGTCCTCATGATCTAACCCTCTCTGCATGCATCCTCAGAGACTCACCTGTAGTGTGCTTTTCTAGTCTTCGAGTTGACTCAAGAGTTGATCAAGTTGACAGCCAAGGTTAACCGTCACATAGAGCCTAGATTGAGACCATATGGTGCGCCCAATGAGAAGATGCTAACCGATGAAACTAGGCTTGTCTAGTAGCAGATTTGATAAAGAATGTCTCCTAAAATGCTCCCTCCCCAACACTTACTCAAGCTGATAAGCATCTTGACCTATCATGGCAGTAGCAACAGCCAAATGTGTGATGGCCAACAGAGCTGTCTTGTAAGCATTTCTTTCCAACCCAAAAGGCAGATTTACATTTGCTTGTCACAAGCACATGGGTGTCTCCCTTCCTGATGACTACAAGCCCCACACAGAGCTTGTTCGCATGTGGGATGGTAGCGTGATACTGTGCTACCATCTCTGTGGACACTCCATACGCACTCCAAACCTGTCCTGCAACCAGATCCTGTGTACAGTTATGAAGAGACTCGTGACATGCAAACTCAGCACCTACCACCAAGCACCAGGTGTGACAGTGTCGTAGAGTCATCAGAAATAGCGTCCTCTAAAGACACAATTTTTGGAATCAAAGAGAAATGTTATCTTTTGCTTCATTATTATTTAAAAATGGAAAGTAGCATATTAACTAGTATTTTATATAGTAATATAATAGTGATAAATATATTTTCAAACTTAAAAATGATTGAGACAGACAAGTTTCCTTATTATCTTATTATTCTTTCCTATATGATGGGCCTATTTTTTTCTCTACCCTTTTATCCTCTTTGTATGGAAGTCTTCTGTCAGAGCCCTTCCATGTCGATTTATTTATTAGTATTATATGAAATAGAGAAACATTTTGCAATGAAAGATGTATATAGAATCATTCTCATTACAGATTATGGAATTCTCTCTCTCTCTCTCTCTCTCTCTCTCTCTCTCACACACACACACACACACACGCACACATGCACACACGCACGCACACACACACACACACACACACACACTAGTTGACTTGGCCATATACCCCAAATCAACATGTTGGGACTGAAGCCTGGGTTCCCCATAAACATGTGCTGATAGAGTCTAAAATGCCAACTGCTTGCTAGGGATCACCTAGGAATGGAAATATCAGAAGCAAGATTGGGCATAGGAAGAAGCCAAGCTGTGGTACAGACATGATAGAACCTCAGTCAACCAGGCAAGAAGCGCTGACGCATACAATGTTCAACAGAGTCCCTTCAAAAGCTGGACTGGCACAGGACACTGGCAACCTGGGGATGGTGTCCTTGCAGATGACGTGACTCTCCGTGGCTAAGTCAGAGCTGGAGTGTGTGGACAGCTAGAGCTGCCAGCTGCCTGCATTTCTAGTGGTCAGACATCAAGCTCTCTCCTAGGGGAGGAAACACAAGCTCAATAATACATGGCCTGTTCAAAACAAAAAGTTGAATGGATGATTCAGCTCAAGCAGTCTGGTTTCAGAGCTCACACTTTTCTGTGTACGTGGGGGTTTTTGTAAACGTTTTTGAAAGTATATATTAATTATACCAAATGATGGGTTTCGTTATGACACTGTGGAACATGTATATAATGTATTTTGATTACATTCACCTTTGCCCTCTCTTTTTCCTCTCCCCCTCCTGCTAATCCCTCTATCTTCCCACCAGTTCCTCCTCCTACCCCAGACCCTTTGTCTCAACCTAGAAAAGTTCATCGGGGTTTTCACATCAATGCAGATGATTCTGAAGTGGCTACATCATTGCAGGAAATGTCTCTCCCTCCACCAGTAACCATCAACTATTTCTAAATCTTCAGTTGGGGTACAGCCTTATGAGCCTCCACCCTCCATGATGGATTGTTGATGGGCTCAATGCTGTACAGATCTCCTGAGAGTTCAAGAAGAAAATGGTCATGCAAGCCCCAAAGTCAGCAGCCTCTGACTGATGGCAGGTCCTTCCTTCCCAAAAGAAGCACCAGGATCAGACAGACCCTGGTGGATCTTTGATGGCGGCCTAGAAACTTAGATGCAGGACCAATCTCTCTTCCACTTGGCCAACTTTTCCATGTAGCCCACGCCAAGTTTTCTCACTAGTGTTGATGTTTGCAGGGGTCTAAGGGACCTACAAAACTGAGTTTTCACTTTGATATAACAGTTATAATCCAGGGTTGGCAGCATGCTCAAATTTGCAAGTGTATGGTCGCCTCGTTTCCATCCAGTTGACAGATAATGTAACAACAAACCAAAGTCTGACTAAGTAAAGATCCAAAGATGGCTAAGTGATGGCAGAACTGAAAATCAAAACAAAGCAAAACAAAACAAAACACAGGAGGAGAGCGGAGCTGCCACTCAGCCCACAGCAGTGTAAGCAAGTCCAGGCAGAGAGCCTGGACCTGTGTTCAGAGATGCATGTGCTCAATACTAATGGGTGTCACTGCACAGATGACCTCAGCATCTCAGATCAGTCACACTTGTGTGAACATAGCTACTCAGTAGAATCATCTCACTAGACTAAACTCCTTTGTAAAAATTTATTTTCAAGACAGTTTTAGATGGACTCATTGGAAAACCATGGACTTAGGATTCGAGGTGAATGTTGCTTAAGAGAACATGTCATACTATGACAACACAGAGTCTCTACATGAGTTGTCACTCACACGAGTGTCTGGTAGGTTCAGAGTAAAGAAACTCAATACAGATAACAGGCAAAAGACCAAACTCCCAGCACAGCTTTTGACCCTCAGAGTAAAGCTTTGTGGTTTTGTTCTATCAAAATAACATTAAACCAATGCTCTTTTTTTTAATGGTGCTTTTTAACTTCTCAGTTTTAATGTGTGGATTGGTTTGGATCTGATAGTTATTAAATAGTCTGCAGTCATAAGGTCCATATGATGATCATATTGAAGTGACATTATCCTTAAATAACTTTACTGGAGATACAAATGATCTCCACTGGGAACCCTGTCATTGAGAAGGTCCTACTCACTTGTCAAGTTAAAGAGATCTTATACCAGGACCATGGAAACAATAACATATGTTCAAATCAGGGCCGGGACCCACACCTTCGGTGGCGTCAGTTGTGGGCTCTGATTTGCACGGAGACATTGTAATGCTTGTGACTT
The DNA here is from genome assembly GCA_028551405.1 of Uromys caudimaculatus. NCBI lineage: Eukaryota > Metazoa > Chordata > Mammalia > Rodentia > Muridae > Uromys > Uromys caudimaculatus. The sequence continues at coordinate 31,806,142 of CM052717.1, read as the reverse complement.
TGAGTGTAGAGTTGTGTGGCAATGTCCTGTTTCTTAAGTCACCTTTGTTCATCGCCGACTTGGAGGACACGGGGTTTGAGGTAATTCCCTGCTGTTGCCAGCTTTCAACATATGGTGCAAATGGTGCAAGGCTACCACAGAGTCCTCTTCAACCTCCCCCACTGAGTAAGGGAAGGAGCTGCAGACCCAGGAGAGTGACTTCGAGTATCTCCTGGGCAAGAGTGTTATGTTATCCCTATTAGCCATATTGTCACTGCAAGAACCCACCCCTTACATCTGTGAGTTCACCGTGCACAGACTTCAATCTGTTCCCTTCTGGTTTTGCTTGGTTTTTAAAGAGGGGTCTCCTTCATCTTAGTTTGACCTTGAACCGACCATGTCGTCAAGGATGACCTTAAACTCCTGACCTCCCTGCCTTTAGCTCCCAAGGGCCATGACTGACAGGATTATGCCACCACACCCAGCTTTAGAGGGTGCTCTGGATAAAACCCAGGGGTTCACAAATGCTAGGCAAGCATTCTGAGCTCCACTCTACTGCTTTATGTCCTGGCCTCCACTCTGGCTTTTGCTATATCACTTTAAGTCAGTTCCCCATTTGGAGCAGTTTAGGACTTTGTGGTGCCCAGAGTCGACTTTTGCGTTTTCTTTAGTATCATGGGAAGACACTTCCAGGCTGCGTTCCACAAATTCACAGGAGCCAGAATCCCTCAGCAGAGAAGGGATCTTTTTGTCAGAGGAGTGTGAAAGAGGGGGAAAGTGGGACAGCTAAACTCCTAGAACTTCGGCAGGGGGTGAGGAGAAGCAAGAGAAGAAAACCAGTGCTCAAACTCAGTGTAAGGCTTTCTCGGGGAGAAGTACGTCTTTTCTAAACTTGAGTCAGGGAGTCACCTAAAATGAAGAAAGGCTATGAACGTAAGATGTTCTGCCTATTCATAAGAACGACACTCACAGAGAATAGCTAACTGCTATTCAAAATCCACCTAAAGGAGATCTGACTTCTCTTCACTGAAAGTTATTCTTGGATCCTTTATCAGTCTGTAAGAAGATGGCCTTTTGCTGGGTAGTGGTGTCTCACGCCTTCAATTCCAGCACTAGGGAGGCAGAGGCAGGTGGATCTTTATGAGTTCAAGGCCAACCGGATATACAGCGAGTTCCAGGACAGCCAAGGCTACACAAAGAAACCCTGTCTCAAAAAACAAACAAAACCATGACAAAAAACCTTTCGTGCTGAGCCTGATGGCTAAGCTCTATGTAGAAGGCCTGGCTTACTCGTTATGCTATGTCTAGATTTTTCTGTTCCTTTTAAAGCATACATTAATTGTGCACGGCAATGGGTTTCGTTATGACATTTCTAGACATGCACATGCTATGCTTTGATCATATTTCCCCCACAGTCCTACCTCTCCTGCTTTGCTTTGATCAGTTCTGAAGAGGATGACAGTGTTGCAAATAGAAGTTTCCAGAAATGAACATTGAGCAACAGTCTCACCATACTTCAACAGCTGGTTCGGCAAAGTCACATCTGCCAAAAAACCAGTTTCTGCTACGTACAAGCCACTGAGCAGATAACCCATGATGTCTCCGAGTGAGGATTTTAAAAACCCATTTTCTTTCACAAAGAACTTTAAAAAAAAAAAAAAAAAAACCCCTTCCCCCAGAAAAGAGTAGGTCTCCCAGATACGGTAAGACGAGGCACAAACTCTGATACCAAGGCCGAGTGAGGCAACCCAGGAGAAGGAAAAGGGTCCCAAGAGCAGGCAGGACAGTCAGATACCCTCACTCCCACTGCTGAGTCTCCCCCCCAAAATAGCAAGTCAACAACCATCTTATATAAGAAAAGACTTAGCGCAGACCCATGCAGGCTCTGCAATGGCTGCGCCAGTCTCTGAGAGCCTCTATGTGTGCACCCTGCTTAGTTGATTCCACTCTCCTGGTGTTCTAGACCCTTCTGGCTCCCACAATCCCTCCTCTCCCTCTTCCTCAGAGTTCCTTGAGCTCTGAAGAGAGGGACCTGATGATGACCTCCAACCTGGGCTCTTTCTCCACCTCATGTTTGGCTGTGGGTCCAAAGAGAACCTTTGTTCTGTTTGTTTGCTGAAGCAACCAGAGCGTGCTCAAATTCAGATCTCTTACAGTATGCAAATACACCAAGAGAATGTTTTCATTTATTGTGGGTTTTGTTAAAATTAAAATAAAATAGTATCAGTTCCAGAACTGTAGACAAGGGCGAAATTTAGCCTACAGCAAAATAATGCAATGTCTTCCGTATGTTTTCTAACTTAATGTGAATCACGAGTGGGAAAATGAATGAACTGCTAAAAAGTTGCTTTTTACATTTATTTTTAGTTTTTTGAGATTTATTTTTCTTTTATAAGTATGGGTGTTTTGCCTGCATGTATGTCTGTGTACTATGTGTGTGCAGTGCCCACAGAGGCCAGAAGAGGCATCAGGTACCCTTGCAGCTGGAATTACAGACAATTGAGAGCCACCATATAGGTGCTGGGAATCACACTCCAGAACAGCAGACAGTTCATTTAGCCCATTTATCAATTGAATAATTTAGTTTGGAGTATTTAATTTTTGCAGTTCTTTATATATTTCAGATATTAACCCCAGTCTGATGTGACCGTTGGCAAATTCTTTTCGCATCCTGTATTTCTTCCATCTATATGGATCGTTCACTTTGCTACACAGAAGCTTTTTCTTTTCTTCTTTTTTTGGTTTTTCGAGACAGGGTTTCTCTGTGTAGCCCTGGCTGTCCTGGAACTCACTCTGTAGACCAGGCTGGCCTCGAACTCAGAAATCCACCTGCCTCTGCCTCCCAAGTGCTGGGATTAAAGGCATGTGCCACCACTGCCCGGCAAGCTTTTTCATTTTATGTAATTCAGTCAACTGAGATTATTTCTTGGGCTGCTAGAGTTGGACTCAGAAAGGGTTTGCCTATGCTTATATCTTGAAGTGTTTTCCTTAAGGAGTTTTAAGGCTTCAGGTGTTACATTTAGACTTTTGAATGTGTGTGTGTGTGTGTGTGTGTGTGTGTGTGTGTGTGTGTGTGTGTGTGTGCGCGTGTGTGTGTGTGTGTGCGCGTGTGTGTGTGTGTGCGCGTGTGTGTGTGTGTGTGATGAATGCATACCCTAATGCCCATGCCCATGTGTGCAGATGCAGAGGCCAGAGGACGATGTTGAATGTCTCCTTCTATTATTCTATGTCTTCCCTTGAAACAGGGTCTCCCACAACACCTGAGGCTTGCTATTTGGGCTAGGTTGACTGACTAGAGGGATCTGCCTGTCTCTGCTTCTCAACTAACTATGTTCTTGAATTTGGTTTATAAATATTGTATTGAGAATTTTTGTATCTATATTCATTAGGGAAATTCATGTATGTTTTTCTCTCTTTTAAAAAAGTACCTTTATCTAGTTTGGTTATCATGATAATACTGATTAATAATGCAAAGAAACTATAAAAGTCTGTCAGGAAAAATACCAACTTGTCTACAAAGGCATACACATAGGAGTAACATTAGATTTCTCCTGAGTAACTCAGAAAATCAATAAACTTAAAGGACACACACTAGCTAGCCAGGTCACACAAACAAATACTGTTTTCAAGAAACATGCCCTATTGGCAAAGGCTCCTGGAAACCAAAAGTCAAAGAATGGATGTCAATTTATCAAGCCAATGGAAGCCCAAACCAAGCTAAGTAGCTGTTCTGATATCTGATGGAGTAGGCTTTGAGCCAAGACTAATTAGAAAATACAAAAAGGCCACTAAATATTAGTCAAGGGGAAAATCTATCTAGAAGCTAGAATAATTATAAATATATGCATCAAAATTTTGAGTTCCTGGTTTCATAAAATACTTTAAAGCATGAAAGACCAGATTGGTCCTGATACAATAATATAGATGAGACGTATATAATATACGTCCCATCCTTAGCTAGGTGGTTCCAAACTAAACATCAATGAAGAAAACGTCAGAGCTAAGTCACAACACAGAGCAATTGGATTTTATAAGTAGCTTCTAAATGTTCTGTCTAACACAGAACCTTTTCTAAAACTGAGTACTTTATTGTCCCTAAAACAAGCTTTAACAGATATAAACAAATTGAAATAATTTCTTGTGTCTTATCAGATCATAGTGAAATAAAGCCAGAGATGAACAACAAGAGAAACCACAGAACATACACAGAAATATGGAAGCTGGCAACCTGCTTTTCAGTGAACAATGGGCCATTGAATGATGTCAGCAAAAAAATGTTTAAAATTCCTATAATCAAATAAAAATTGTAACACAGCTTATTGGGAGCTCTGTGATACAGCTAAGGCATTTCTAAGAGGAATGTTTAACCGTGAGTACTTCAGAGATCGCAGTGCTGGGTAGGTGGCTTAGAAGTTAAGAACATTTGCTGTTCTTGCAACAGATTAGGGTTCTGTTCCCAGCATCCACAAGGCAGCTCACAACCATCTGTAACTCCAGTGCCAGCGATGCACCATTCTTTTCTGGTTGCCATTGGCATGGCATGCACACCATACTCGTACATGTAGGCAAGAGCACAAAATAAAAAATAAATAAATCTTTAAAACAATAGAGACCTAGCCAGGTGTTGTTAGAGTTTAGGAATCACCACACACACCACTCAGACACCGATCTCAGTCAAAAAGGGATGGTTTATTGAATGCCACACCCCAAGACCGATTGGTTAGGGCCACAGGTCAGACTCCAGAGTTGACTATGACATCGAATTAAGATCCTACAAGGATTTTAACCCTAACATCTGTGCCAAATTATTCTACCAATCAAGATTTAAGGATAGGGATTTCCTTAGGAACATGTCTTGTTATAACTTACCCTGCTTCCATTGGTTGGGGTATTCAACTGTGACAGGGGACTTGCCTTGCCTAACATTCATGGCTTAACTTGTTGTGGTGGTTTGAATATGCTTGGCCCAGGGAGTGGCACTATTAGGAGGCGTGGCCTAGTTGGAGTGGGTGTGGCCTTGTTGGAGGAAGCGTGCCATTGTGGATGTGGGCTTTAAGACCCTCATCCTAGCTTGTGGAAGTGAGAACAACTCCCTCTACCTGTACTATAAAGGACTTTGCTAACTTTTAAATTTGATACAGTTAAGAGTGTATTAGACAAAGACTGGAAAGAAGATGATACGAATGAATTTGTCAGTGCTGTGTGTTGGGCACTACCAGACGGGGAGTCCAATGGGCTGACTGCTGCTAACAGCCAGGGCACAATTAAGGTACTAGAATTGGTATAAAGAATTTCCTGAAGTCAAATTGTGTTTGATCCTCCCAAAAGCCGATGATGAGAAGAGAAAGTAATGGCATGTGATGTCTCTCCCAATGTCATTTGGATTTGTTCTGAGTACATTTTCCTTCCTTTATGCCTTTGGGACATTGGGAATATCCAGAGAATTCTCTGCCATCAGTGTAACTATGAACTTTGCTGTTGGCAGTGTGGCTATCTAATTTTTGTGATAGGGAAACAAATTCTTATAAATAACAACAACAACAACAAAAAAAGACCCTCATCCTAGTTGTCTGGAAGCCAGTATTCTGCTAGCAGCCTTCAGATGAAGATGTAGAACTCTCAGCTCCTCCTGCACCATGCCTGCCTGGATGCTGCCATGCTCCCACCTTGATGATAATGGATTGAACCTCTGAACTTGTAAGATAACCCCAATTAAATGTTCTCCTTATAGGAGCTGCCTTGGTCATGGTGTCTCTTCACAGCAGTAAAACCCTAACTAGGACACTTGCCAACCAGGATGTCAGTTACCCATGTAACAAATCTCTTTCTGCCAGGTAGGATGTCAGTTTCCAGGGAGATCTTGGAAACTTAAACTTTACTCCACCCCTACTCAGAATGGAAGTCGTATTCCAGATAGTTTCTTATATTGGTGTGGGTGTCTCTCTTATGTTGGGGCCCATCTCAGGAGCAGCTTATGAAAGCAAAAACCATAAAGCTCATACACAGGTGCAGGAAGTGCTTCTGGGTGGTTGGTTCAGGTCCCAGCTTACTGTGAGTAACCTTACAAAGCAGTTCGACTGACTTCTATCGTGATTGGTTTTCAAGGGCACGGATCATAACAGAGCATGTAATCAACTTGGGCATGAGAAAGTTTCCTAGTAACAGCAGAAACAACACATGAAAAAGTTTTCTTATAATATTAATAACAGCATAAAATGGCAGACTAGTCAGGTAACAGTTATATAGTCCTTAACATTTTAAATAGGCCTTAACATTCTGTCTAGGCCTTAATATTTTACCTTGGCCTTAAGAAGTATAGTGGTTTTAATTACAGCATTTAAGAAGCAGAGACAGGCAGATTTCTGTGGGTTCAAAGCCAGCCTGGTTACATAAGAAGTCCCAGGCTTCTTCTTCCTCCTCTTCCTCCTCCTCCTCTCCCTCCTCCACTTCCTCCTCACCATCATCACTTTCCAGTGCTTGGATCCATGGCCTCCAACTCCAGTCAAGTGCTCTTCCACTGATCACCACTCCTTGGCCTTCTCAACATAATTCATACAGCTAAAGGGTAAAAGCAACCCAAAGTATGAAGCCATAAAGAAAATCAGGTGTAGGTATACAACGTACTGTTTGCTATGCAGATTTAAAGGGAATGGTATTTGGGTGTATGCTACAAGACACTTGAACATTAAAGGCATTACACTGAGTGGAGCAAGCCGGTCACAAAAGAGCACATCGATAGCGATAAAATATGATGGCGCTTGCTGAAGACTTGGGAAGAGAGAGTTTCAGTCAAGAAGATGAAAAGTTCTAGAGATGCACAACCATCAACAATCACACAACAGTGTGAGTGCACTTGACGCCACTCAACCCTACATCTTAAAATGGTTGCAGTATAAATGTTCTATTTTATCACAGTTTAAAAAACAAAACAAAACAACACATTGTCTTCAAGGAGTTCTAAAACCAGTGTGGAAAAGAAATGCAAGTTCATGATGATTGTTTGGTGCAGGGATGCAGAGTTACTCCTTAGCCAAAGGCTGTTGGAGGTGCTGCGTACAGTTTAGACGGCTGGACCTTCGAGCGTCAATGGGTCTGTGAGCCCATTAGACACACCAGCAGTATCTCAGACTCATCTGATCAACTGCCTCCTTGACACCTTGACAAACTGGAAACGTCAAAAATAAAATTCTTAGGCTGAGGGTGTAGCTCAGTTTGTACAGTGTTTGCCTATCATGTACTGTTGCTGGGTGTTTGTTCACCAGCTAAGACCGCTCAGACATGGGTTTATGCCAATAGACTGTCTTTGTTAGCCAGCTGGTGACTGCACTGGATGTTTTGTATCTGAGCCTTTCTCATGATGGGCTTTTAGGCCCCCAGACCATGTTCTGGGTGGACATACTTCAATTATCCAGAACAGCTAACCGGAAGTAGAACTACAAAAGACAAAAGAAACAAAGTTAGTAGTACATTTAGGAACTTTCCCAGAACTATGGGCTTTGGTGGATTACACCTTTGTTTTAGTTTGACAGGGATGCTGTCTATATGCTGAGTTTTCTAGCCTGAATGGCACTTCTATCATGGAGTTAGTTGTGCTAAAGTCTACTTTAAAGGAAACCTACTAAGGTCTAAGGCCCTGATACATGCATGAAACTCTAGGTTTGCTTCTCCACATAGAACCAGGCATGATGGCGTGTGCCTGTAATCCCAGCACTCCAGGAAATTGTTCCAGAAAGATCAGAAGTTCAGGGTCATTCTTGAGGTAAATTTCTAAGGTCAGCTTGTGATCCATGACTCTTTCTCTAAAAGCGGGGATGGGTGATTGTCTGCTGGGGGATGAATTTTGCGTGTTTTTTTGTATGTGTATATGAATGTGAGTGCATGTATACATATATGTGCATGCATGCATGTAGACAGCAGGTATCTTCCTCCATTGCATTCTACCTTTCGTGTGTGTATCTCTTGCTGACACAAGGCTCATCAGTTGGCTAAGCTGGCTTGCTGGTGAACTCCATGAATCCACCTGTCTCTACCTCCCCCCCCCCCCCATGCTGACTCCTGTGCTGGGTTTACAGAAGCCAGCCACAGTGCCAAGCTTCTTGTGTGTATCCTATGGATCCAAACACGGGTCCTCGTGCTTTCATGGCAGATGTTGTATTGACAAAGTCGTCTGGTTCTGGCCCCACCACAAACACACCAAAACGGACTTTTTACATGCCAGCATCCTCTGTCCCCACATTCTCACAACTTCTGAGATGATCTCCCCAGATCTGCATAGGAACCCTTGTTCTACTAGTTGTTCATTTTTCATTCCCCTTTCTCATGCCCTTCATCCTTTTACTATCGGGTTCTCTCTTTGTGAACGTGGCCAGAGCCCATGGCTTCTTATTGTTCCACCACTATGGTTTCTTGTGACTCAGGATTTTCCCTCAAAGCAGAACAAATAGAAGATACAAAGAGCTGTCCTATGCATATGCCTGTGCATTGTAAGGAATTAGCTCGTGCATTTATGGAAGCTGAGAACTCCCAAGAGCTTTGGTCAACAGACAGGTAACCCAGAAGTCATCGTGTAGTTCCAAGCTGATTCTGAAGGCCAGAGGAACAGAAGAGCCAATAGGGGAAGGTCCAGTCTTCACTTAAGTCAGAAGACAAGAGAATTGCAAGGTCTCCTTTCAAGGACAGACAGACAGACAAAGGAATTGACCCTTAGCCCTTTTGTTTGACTCAGGCCTTCAGGAGGGCAATTTGCTTTACTGAAGCTACCAATTCAAATTTAACCCCATCCAAAAGTCACCCTCATGGTCACACCTAGAATAATGGCTAGCCACTCTGTGACCCAGTCAAATTCAGACATAGAAATCTGCCCCTGCTCCCTAACATATCCAAGTGCTGGTCCTTGTCTCTAATCTAGCCTCAACAGAACAGTGGAGGGAGAAAAACCACGTCATGTCTCCCTTTGTCTCACAGCTCAGTGGAAGCCAAATTGAGACCATGAAGGTCTCCATGTCTTCTTCTCCATCCTTAGCCCACCCCCTGCCACTCTCCCCTCTGCATCCCTTCCGCACTGATGGTTCTCCAGGAAGGCAAGCATGTTCCACCTCCAGAATCTTTACATCTGTACCTCACAGGTCCCAAAGGTCCACATCAAAGTGCCATGGAGACTGCTTCCTCCCTCAGAGCATATAGCACCCATTATCCTTGTTAAAACAAATAATCAGTGCTGGGGGGTTGTGGGTTGGTGGTCACACGCTCGTCCAGCATGCTTAAGGCCCTCGTTACATTCCAGCACAAGTTAAAAACCATTTTTAGAACACTTTTAGATTTAAACGCATGCTCATGCAAACGCTCTCTCTCTCTCTCTCTCTCTCTCTCTCTCTCTCTCTCTCTCTCTC
>CM052717.1:31756262-31796674 GCA_028551405.1 Uromys caudimaculatus | reverse complement strand
AAAGATTCCTTTTGATTTTAAGTGTGGGAATGTTTTGCCTTCATCTACCGTGTGCATATCATGTGTGTGCCTGGCACCCACAGAGGTTAGGAGAGACGTTGGATCACCTGGAACCAGAGTTAGTAAGCTACCATGTTGATGGTGTGAACCAAACTCAGGTCCTCTGCAAGAGCATCAAGTTCCATTCAGAACTTTGTTGAGGAGCAGGCCGTTTGTCTGCACAGCCCATACTTAAGAGTGCAGAGACAAGCTTCTTCTCCATGAAAGTGGAGTTTCTGCCTCAGTTGCTTGAAGTTGCTCTGCCCGAGAGATCTGTCATTCTGGCCTTACCATTTGTAGATCTATTTCATCAGTCACCTGTTCACATTAGATGGATAACTTTGGGTTATCATCCAGCGCCACCTTGTTCCTCAAATTCTTCCGGCTTTGGGCATCCAGAGCTCTTTTGGTGGCTTCCTAGCATCAATGCACAAATCTTTTTTTTTTTTTTTTTTGATGGCTAGCCTTCGCCTTTTTTGTCCAGCAGCATCCCACCCCCTCGCCGGAAAGCTCCTTTCTGTTTCTGAGTCTCCAGTAGGGTGCCAGGCACCGAGGATGATGAAGTGGCAATACTCCTGTGGATGCCCCACTGACAGCAGGCGGGAAGGGGCTAGTGGAAGGCGGGGCTCAGTGTCTACGTGATCCACAACCTCCGGTTCAGCCGTCGCGCGGGGCCCTGCTGGTGTAGCCACACCCACGCTCAGAAACGATTTCCTAGCGTCCTAGCCTCGGAAATGCTCTGGACTGCAAATGTCACCCGCGCTGAGGGGTTTTCCCGCGGAAAGTCCGATGGATCCCTCCCCGCCCATCTCTCCATCCCAGAGCAGGAATGAAGACAGAGGAAGTTCCCGGGTGGTCCACACCGTCGCCCGCAGCATCTCGGGGCGCACTGGAGAGGAAAGAGGCTCGCGTTTAGGTTCCCAGCAACCCGCAGCTTGGCGACTCCAGTCCGGACAAGAAGCTGCGCGCCCAGTTGAGGGCGTCCCCGGGGCGGGGCCCTGGTCCCCAGGGGTGCAGCCTCAGCGCGGCGGGGGCGGAGCCAGCAGCGCCAGATGCCGCTGGGGTGGCGCAGGGCTCGGACCCCGGCTGAGAAGCGCAGCCCTGGCCATCGAGAAGCCGCAGAGCCGCCGGGACAGGAGCACTCGGTGTCCTCTCGGCGTCCGGACGCTGGATCAGCGCCCCACAGGATCAGGGTTCGTTTTGCCACGGGAGTCTGCTTGGCTCTCTAACTCTTTCGGCATCAGGGACCCGGGTGCGGGGTTGGCTGGAGTGGGGGACCGCGCTGGCAGGGATGCTGCGCAGCAGCAGGTGGCTTTAGGGTGTGGTTCTCTCTGCGCCTTTAGGTACCTTCAGGACGCGGCTTTGGGTTTCTCACCTTGAGCCGAAAGCTTTTTTAAATGTTTGAGAATATAACGCTTCATCAGAAGTGCTTCAGAAATGACTAATGTAGACTGGCTCTGAAGCTACCTGGGACAACTTTTGTTTTAAAGTTTTATTGTTTCATTTAATGGAGACGGTTTTTTTCAGTTTGGTCGCCACTTTCTCAAACACATCAGGATGGGCACTTCTCCACTTGAACTTGACAGTATGACTCAGGAGCCAGGAAATACAGGATCATTGATACCGCGTTGAAACAGCTCCCACAGAAGATTTGGGAGAGTTTGTTTAGGAGAGCGATCTGATGGCTTTGCTTAGAGAACCACACCACGGAACTCTGTTAGCTTCTTTGGCTCCGCGAACACCAGCAGAGACCTGCGTTTTACTTCCTGTGGCTCTCTCACACTTATTAGAGCCATTTCTCAGCAGAGGGAGGAGCTGTTGTTTCTACACGGGTATCCACAAATGAGTCACAAGTCTACTATAATTGCAAGGCTTTGTTAATACGCTTTTGGAAACTGTACTTAGAATAAGACCAGAGATGAGTCTGGTGCTGTCAAACTGGGGCAGTCGGCCTAGGAAGTAACTATTCAAGTTTTCGGTTTCCTAAAGCGCCTGATGGGACAACATGCCAGCTAGGGTCACTAGGCTGATATGTGATAACCCTTAAAATCATGTGCTTTCCCACAGAAGCTGAAGAGAAAATTAATTTCATTATCCAATAGCCATTTGGCTGTTGTTTTCACTGGTTGATAGAAACCGGACATTTAATGGAGTGATTGTAAGTTACTCTGAAATTAAAAAATATTTCAGAAAGTTTATTTTTACCAAATTAGTGCTTTAAAAAAAACATACAGAAGCTTTTGAAGAAAGCAGATGGTTGCTGGAACCAGACATTAAGATGTTGAGTCTCAGCCGGGCAGTGGTGGCTCACGCCTTTAATCCCAGCACTCGGGAGGCAGAGGCAGGCGGATTTCTGAGTTCAAGGCCAGCCTGGTCTACAGAGTGAGTTCCAGGACAGCCAGGGCTATGCAGAGAAACCCTGTCTCAAAAAAAAAAAAAAAAAAAAAAAAAAAAGATGTTGAGTCTCGATGTGACTGGATAACGGCTCTTGGAAACAGACTTTCCTATCTAGAAGCTAAGCAGAGGCAGGAATAACTGTGTATCCTGGCTGAGCTGAGGTTAGCCCTAGACAGCAGTTGCAAGATTCTGGTCTGTTCCAGACTTTTCATCAAGTTCCATGTATATAATCACAGACACAGTGCTGTCCTGGCAGCCAGGGACATAGCTGAGCAGATTTTCCTGAAAATCCAACATCGTGAGATGGGTGTAATGAGAAATCTACACCCAAAGGAGGTGCCCCCGTGTGGGGATCACTGCTGGGACAGCAAAGGAAGGTTTGGGTTCCTATCATCTACTTGTCTTGGTTGGCAGCCTAGTTTTTATTCAATACATACATGATTTAAAAAGCATCTTAGTATATGCATATGATTTAAAAGCCTATTAGTGAGGCATGGCTTTTAAAGTGTTTGAATTAACCATGTTTCATATTGCTTAGTAGCTGTGTAATGGCAAACCCAGTTATCATCCTTGGGCAGTTGTCTTTTAAACAACAGAGAGTGACATATGAGTGGTTAGCAGCTTTCTGCTCACCGGTTGATACAATAGTTGCTCCCCGTCTGAGGACTGGCTTCACTTCCATGATTTTTATTACCCAAGCTCTGAAATATTAAATAGAAAGTTCCAGCAATAGTAGTATATGTTGATTTATTTTATTTGAGACATGGTCTCACTATGTAACCCTGGCTGGCCTGGAATCCTTACACAGACAGACTGACCTAGAATTCACAAATATCTATCTGCCTGCTTCTCCTTCCTGAGAACTGATATTAAAGGTGTGTGCCACCACACTTGGCAGTAAGATACTCAGAGAAAGGAAATACATCCACACCAAATTAATTATAACCATATTGTTGTAATTGTTCCGCTACTAATTCTTGTTAATCTCTTGCTGTGAATAATTTATGAATTTAAACTTTATCTTAAATATGTGTGCATGAAGAGCAGCATAAGTAGGTGCCAGGCATTCACCAGAGTCTCCTGGACTGGATCCCCGAGAATTAAGGAGGAACAAATTTCCCAGTCCTCAGAGGTGGCCAACTGGTAAAGGACATCTGTTCCATTTAACTCAGCTTCCATCTCTGCGTTTCATCTCTGCCTCCACAGCCTCAGAGTCACGTCTTCTAGAGGAAAGAAAAGATAACGTGTGTTACTCAGCATTGCAAATTCCTGGGCTTTGGCACAGGTGTGACTCATGGTTAGTGGAAAGAAGCATTTACTAAAGAGTGAACCTGACTGTAGATGAGGGTTGTCCAGGCACTTGGAAGGGAAGGTGACCCAGCAGAAGGAACAGCAGTACCAAGGATAGAAACAGCATTCTGTGGTCAGGAAACTCCAGCCTGTTTCCTGTTGACCGGGGGGTTGGGGCAGAGGGGAGGACAGAAAGATGAGGGTGGAAAGATAGGAGGAGAGGCCCACATAGGCCCATGTGCCATAGAGGCTCTAGGGCTTTATTCTGTGGATGCCTCAGAGAAAACAAACAGCATGAGAGACATGTTTAAAACAAAGCGGAGGCTAAGGAGGCAGCTCAGACTGTAAAGTGCTTGCCACACAAGCACAAAGACTTGTGTTTGATTCCCCAGCATCTGTGTAAAAGGTAGGCCCAACAGCTGTCACCTGTAACATAAGCATGGGTGAGGCAGAAGGATCCTGGGACTTGCTGACCTTCTAGTCTAACTGGACCAATGAGTGCCAGATTCTGTGAGAGGGCTTAGGCACCAATGTCAGCCTTACAGGCATGCCAGCACATGCACACACATGAAGACGTGTGCACATACACATGGATAAACTCAAGTGCTCACACCCTTAGAAGATTACGGTACAACTGAGATGAGAACATGAACGAGGCTTGAATCGGTGGGGAAGGGGCGTGGAAATGAAGGGAGGAGCTGAGAGGACTGACTTAGTATCACACGCAGAACCCAGCTGCCTGCCCACTGGGAAGCAGGTTATGAGGAAGGGGAAGAAAGAGGATGCCTGCTGCCATTTTGCCCACCATGATGATAATGAACTAACTAAATATCTTTGTGGAGACTCAGGGCATCTAAAGATGCTCAGAGCTTTTGACCCACAGAGCTGTTTCTTAAGTGCCGAATGTTCAGCGTTGCCTGTTTCTTCAATGTGTTTGGTCAGTAGAAAGACTGGCCAAGGGCCCAGGTACTAATCAACAGGTTGTGGGCAAATACTGAAAGAATCACTAGCAAATGAAGTCAGGGACATAAAAACTCCAAATCTTACATTCCTCGCTTGTGATCTGCCTTCCGATGCCTATTTCACCTTGGTTTGACTCTAAACGGCTACTTTCCTGCCTCTAACTTCCAGAATCTTAAGCAGTGAAGCAGACTCTGCTGTATCCTTTTCCTCTTGACATTAGCTGGACCAATGATTCAGTTATTTTCTGCTGAGATCTTGCTTTGCACTGTGGACATTTGAGTAGATTCCATTGATCCTACAAAGGGTCTTCTCACAAAAAATACTATGTGTCCCCCCCAACCCCCACCAAGTCCAGCACCAACTCTACAGCATTTTCATTGTTTGGTAATTTGATCTGATCTGACTTGGGTTAATATTCTGGGTTTTTTTTTTTTCAACATGGTCTTGACCATCTGGATGTTGGACCCTTCAAAGATATAAACATTGGGTTAATATTGTCCTCAAACTTAACCAAATTCTCTAAACTGTTTAGATCTATAAAACTTGATACATCTGCATGTTTTCTTCCTGTGTGAATTAAATGTTTCCATGCTTCAGATTAATCAGGAAATTGAGGGCATGAGGGCAGCATGGACCCTTCTCAGACAATACAACCCACACTGTCTCTTGATTCAAACTCCTGTAACTTCCTGTGGTTTATTAAGTACTCCTCTCAATAGAAAGTGAAAAGTTTGGTTACTACTTCGTGTGGGTTTGCTCGCTCCCTTAATTCTGCTGGGAGTTCCATGAAAATGGGCAACTGCTATGGTTGGCTTTGGCAGCCTCCCCCAAAGCCTTCTCCCCATTCTAGCCATTCTGTGATTTTGGCTGATAACAAAGCCAGCTATCAGAGTAAGCATTTGTGGTCCACTCTCTGAGCCTATAGGTCTCAGACACTGCTGTATGTCATTCAAAATCTTTGTAAGGCTTACAAACTGGTAGCTTTTAGTGTGGATTGTTTTGGGGATTGAAACTCTCTAGTTGAGACAATGAGATGTCTTTAGCTTTAACGGGGGGTATTTTCCTTTTCCGTGGATACTAAGAGAGTTCAGATACAAATATTTCTTTTTGTGTACTGTGTACTGTTCTACTCCTCTCTGTGTTCAAAGCTGCAGAGCAATATTCTTTCTAGAACTTAGTGGTTAATGATGTGAATTCCAGCTTTTCAGAATAGTGGAGGGAACAAGACTTGTCCTGGCTTCAGGCCCAGCATCTGAGTTGCAGTAAGCCTGCCTCTTCTCCTAGCTTTACTCCTCACTGTCTACCCAGACCTCTGGGCTACTGGTCCACAGTCTGATCTTGGATGAAGTAGAACTGTCCACGAGATGATGTCCATATCATCACTACACTGCTGCCTCGTACCCTCTTCATTTGCTACGTCATAAACTGTGTGAAACAATGTCTTCGTGTGGATAGTTCGAGGTTCTTTATCACCTACAGGGCCCTTTCTTAGGGAAGAACAGCCTGACAGAGCAGTGATAACAAGTAGTGTTATTGCTGCTATCACTGTCTGAAAAGCCACCAACAGGCCAGTGAATCTCCATGTACAGCCTGTAGGTTATAAACATCAGAATTACCTAGTATATTTCAAAACAAAACTGGGGAGGGCACAAGAAGGAGAAAGACAAAGGAGATAGAAAAGGGAAGGAGAGAGGGAGAGAGGAAGGGTGCAAGGAAGAGAGAGAAGGGGAAGGGACAGAGGGAGAGATGAAGGGAGGTCCTGACCTGGTTTCTTTCAGGTGGAGAGGTGTTGAATTCCTTGAAAGGCTGTGCTTGAAGGAAGGTCAGCTTATAGGAATCAGTAACTCTCCTAGGATCAGAAGAAGTGCCAGGAAGTCTTATGCGGAGAAAATGTTGAGGTGCTGTCTGTAATCCTTAACAACCGGCTAATAGCCGCAAGAGATAGCTTGGGAAGGAAGATTAAACATTCATAGGTGCAGGGAACACATCATTTGACTCACAGAAATGGGCAATAATTTTTCTTGGAAGGGGAAAGCACTTGAGAGCATATTGATTTGAATCAGCTCTTTGCAGGAAACATTAGACATCTGCAGAGAAACCTGGTAAATGAAGATTTTGCTGTTTTGTTCATTTCTGAGGAGTCTGGCAGGTGTCATTCTTGTGCTCTCCACACGTGCTTCAGGCCTCTGCTCAAGTTATCTCTGCCTCAGTTTCCCCTAACAAGATACCTCTTGTAAGCCACTTGGAGTTTCCTCAGACCCTGTGGTCTCTAAGAAGAGTTCCCTTTCTCTGAGTTTCACACTCCTCTGGGCACTGCATGCTTCTCATTTACTGCTGTTGTGAGGGTAAGGACTGTTTCTTTTACCTGTGCCCAAGATGTGTGACTCACAAAAGTGACTGAAAAGAACCATTCTAGAGGGCACATCGTTTGAAAAATATTTATCAAGGTTTCCATGTTAGATACTTCAGAGAACATTACAAACACAGAAGATAGACTTATGCACAGACCCAGACCCAGGGAGGTTACTGGCAGGCAGAACCCAAACAGCAAGAGACTGTGTCATAAACCAGTCACTATGGGGACATGGCGAGTATTGGGAAAGAGGAAGCATGGGGAGTGTCAGTTCACAGACCCAGTCCGGGGTCAGAGAAAATGTCACATTTTCAAGAAAACCAATTCACTCCTAAATCAAATCTGGGAGGGTGGCTTTTGTTACAAGGGGCTGCTTTTCAACAAAGGAAAATCTTTTGCTGTATCTAGATCAAAACTGAGATCCTTCAGATGGGTGTGTGGGCATACAAACACACACACACATTTGTTCTTGTGTTATGTACATGCATTTGCATTTATGTACGTGTGTGTCTGAGTGTATGTGTTTGTGAATGTGTGTGTATGTGTGTGTATGACTATATGTGTGTATATATATGTGTGTGTGGATGTGTGGATGTGTGTGTGGATGTATGTGCGTGCATGCACATGCGTTTATGTATGTGTATGCTTGTGTATGAGTGTGAGTGTGTGTGTATGACTGTGTGTATATATGTGTGTGTGCATGCATGTGTGTTTATGTATGTATGCCTATCTCTGTGTGTATATGTGTGCATATGCATGTGTGAGTGTATGTGCATGCATATGCATTTATGTATGTGTGTGTGTGCATATGCACTAATGTATGTGCATGCATGTGTGTGCGCGTGCACATGTGTGTTCACACATGCGCACAGGCACAGGCATGTTGGGAGACTGCTAAAGGAAGAAGACAGTGACTTCTTCATTTGAAGAGTGAACGCGATAGAAAGGAACAGAGAAGGAACTTTCTGCATGTTTCATGCAAACTGTGTTGCTAGAAGTTGGTCTTAATATCCAGTGTGTGAGATACAGTGGCCAAAATAAAAAACAAACAAGCAAAACCCCAAACATTTAAGGCTCTGAAATTCATGAATCTGTAGACTTTTTAAATTTAATTTTAAGCATATAAAACTGGCAAGATGGCTCAGTGAGTAAGGGCATTTGTCACCGAGCCTCATGACCTGAGTTTCCAACCCAGAGCCCACGTGGTGATGGAAACTAATCCCCACAATATGCTTGCACACACACGCGCGCGCACGCACACACACGCACACACGAGAATAAATAGATTTGGGGCTTGGAGAGACAGCGCCACAGTTAAAAGCACTCGCTGCTCCTGCCCAGGTTTGGTTTCCAGCACCCATGTGACCATTCACAGCGTGATCATTTGTAATTCCAGTTCCAGGGAACCTGACACACTCTTCTGCATTCCTCAGGCAGCAGGCCTGCACGCCATACCCGTACACACATGCACGCTGTACACATACACAATGCACGCCGTACCTGTACACACCTGCAGGAAACATTTTGCACACAAAATGAGTAAATCTTTAAGTAATACATCTAATAGACATAGCTTTTAAAATACTTTTTAGAGTCACCATCATCAACTAGGGGGTTATCGGGCTTGGCCTAAGAGAGTCATCCTTGGGCTTTTGTTCTAAATGGCCCCAAGGGTGAAATACAGTTGCTCAGAGCCTCATCTCTTCAGACCTCTCCTCTGTGAACTTGGCTTCCAAGCCGGGGAACGAGGTTGCAATTCCTGTGTTGCAATCGATAGCCTCCACCCAGCCCCGCAGCTCAAGCCCGGTCCTTCCTCTTTCTTTTTTTCTGGCCAGTTCATCTTTCACTATTCTCCTGCCAGCTTATTTTAAGATTACAAACTTATCTGAGCACAGAAAAATGATAAATTTTTGGTTTATTGTAACTATTAGGATTTAATATTTAAATTGCCAACCGTTTTGTATTAGTTACATTTCTGTGGCTAAAGCAGCAAGCTCAAAGTCAACTTTGAGAGAAGAGAGAATACATCTTGGCTTGGAGTTCCTGAGGGTTACAGAGCCCTCAATGATAGAGGCTGTGCAACAAGTAGCAGGTAGGGCGCTCGAACGGGAAGCTGAGTGTTCACATCTTGAATCTTGATTACCCAACAGGGAGAGTAAATTAGTAGTAGGTAGGGCCTTTTACTCTCAAAGCCCGCCCCCAACGACATACTTCCTTCAGCAAGGTTATACCACCTAAGCCTCCCCAACAGTGCCACCAGCTAGGACCAAGTGTTCAAATGCCTAAGACTATGGGGGACAGTTCTCACCACACACTATTAGTATTATTTTGACTGATAAATCATATTTGTGTTTGTGTGGTCCCCTGTGACATTTGATATACATATGTAATGTGCATGATTACATTGAGCTAACCAATATGTCCAGCATTTGGTTTGCCTACCTTTGTGTTGACACTTAAATTTTAAATGTAATCTCTTCTTTTTTATTTACTCTTTTCATTTATTTCATGTGCGTGCATCCACACACGAAAATATGAGTCTGTGGAGGCCAGAAATAGCCATCACGTCTGTTACTTAGTCTCTACCATGATTTTTTTAATTTATTTTTTTATTGTGGGATAAATATAAATATAATAAATTTTTAATTTCCAAAAACAATTAGGTGATAAAATTTGTTCCTTAAGGAATCACATTATAAGCATGTCAACTTTAAGGTTAACGGATGACACTAGGAATGTCCTGTTTAGTCAACGCGTCCTTTTTGATATTGAATTGGGCAATTTCTCGAGTTATTAATTACTCTTGACTGAACCTTGAGGCTGTGAGCATTTTGTATCTGACTCACTGATGATTGCCTGTCTGTCTATATCCCACACTGTTGTTCTCAGCATAAACCATGGGCATTTTCCAGATCTTGTATTCTTATTATTTCTCTCATCGTCAGCTAAGTTGCTAGCTAGCATCTTGTTATTCATTCTCTGTTGTGTGGAGATCTCCAGTTTTGTGTCATTATGCCTGGTTTTCTTTTCCGCTAGGATTCCTTCAGACTGTTATCATCATTATAAAGGACAGATAAAGATTTATGAATTTTCTACCAGAGTTTCTCTTATTGGTATTGCGTCTCTAAATCTATAATTTCTCTATAATATTAGAGAGTTTATGGTAAAATTACAGAGAATTCAGTTTATGCTAGCCAATGGTAACAGCCTGGTTCGTTTAAATTCCTCTTACTATTTTTCTGATGGGTGTGTGTTCACATACCATTGATCTGTATCTAATTGTATGAAATTATTCTCAGTGTTTTACTCATATCCATTTGTCTGTATTTTTATATTACACAGTGTTATTCTCTTCATTATTGTCGTGTGATAGAGTCATGTCAGCCAGGGCTTCCTCTGTTCCTTACTACTGTGTTTCCATTTAACCATTTATTAGTTGAGAATTATTTATTTTAATGTGTGTATGTGTGTGTCACCTGTGTGTGGACATGCGCATGGAAGCCAGAGATCAACGACTTTCTGCGGGGTCATTCCGCAGAGTCTCTCGCTTGTTCTGGAAGCCACTGATTAGGCTCCTCCTTCCCTGGGCTGGGATCCGACAGGCTTGGGCCACCAGGCTGGCTTTTTTATGTGGGTTTTGGGACTTGAACCCAAGTCCTTGCGATTCTACATAAGCACTCTGCTGACTGACTGAGCCATCGCCCACCCTTGACAATTATTTTGGCTCTTTCTCTCTTTTTTTTCCCCTTTCCCATGTCAGGTTTTCACTGTGGAGATAGAACTCAAATTCACTGGAGTCCTGCCTCAGCCTCCCCAGTGCAGAGATCATGCATGTTTACACCACAGCTGGCTCGGGGTCATTTTCCTTTTTGGATTTTTAAATTTAAAGCCTTGTGGGAAGTCTGGGTTTATTTCAATCAAAAACTTAATATGTGAAGAGTTTCTGCACACACTAGAAAACCATTCTACCACTGAACTGTAGCCCTAGAGTCTTTCACATTCTATTTTGGGATGGGGTCTCACTCCCTTGCCATTCTGGCTTGAGTTCAGTCTTTGGTTCAGGCAGGCATTGAACTTGTGCTCTCTTACCATAGCCACCCCCTCTTGTAATGGATGAGAGGATGGTCTGTCCTTTTATGACTCAGCATTCTCCCCTCCCCCTTTCCTTCCTTTCTTTTCTACTTTTTAATTTTCATCAAACTTCTGTATTCCAGGAAAGACAATTCATTCCATGAAACATATAATCCAAAAAAAAAAAAAAAGAAAAAAAAGAAAGAAAGAAAAGAAAGAAGGAAGGAAGGAAGGAAGGAAGGAAGGAAGGAAGGAAGACCAAAAGCCTGTCTTCTTTGGCATTTCCACGAAAGGCAAGCACATCCAGCCTCTTGAGATGTGTGCCTTCCGTCTCTAAATAGCATACTTCTGTCACAATTTTCTGATTCTTCAGTTTAGACATTGACGATGCTTTAGATCATTTGCACCCCTTTCTAACCAGCCATGCACCCCCATTCCCAGTACACTCTATCATAACTTAAGCTAAATCAATATTCGGAAGCAGAACCATGTGTTACAACATGATTACGTTCTAGACTCCTTTCCAGACCGTCAACTTCCTTCTGGTCCTTGCCATTCTGTTCTTGCTAGCTTGGTTTTCTTTCCAGTTATGCAACTCCAGACTCTACTCTCAAGTTGTGAGCCACCCAGAATCCTGTTACCTTTGTCTTTCTGAGCAAGCCCACAACCTGCTTCCTCTCCTAGAAGACAGACTTTTTTTTTCAGGTAACTCTCCCGAGGCCAATTTTAGACAATCCCTCTGTCATGACACTCGGTAAAGTCTTACTGTGCAAGCAGGAGGACATGACTTCAGATCTCTAGCACCTACATGAAAAGCCAGGTGTGTCAGCATGGGTCTGTAATCCCCACACTGGACAGGCAGAGACGGGGAAGATCCCAGGTGCTGGCCGGGCAGTCTAGCTGAATGACTCCAGGTTTGGTGAGAGACCCTGTCTTAAAAAAATAAGATGGGAAGTGATCAAGGAAGCTATCCATTGTCAGCCATTGGCTTCCACACATGGGCACATGCATTCATACAAAAACACGCACATAGATGTGTTAACCCCCCATTACAATAAATAATAAAAGAATATAAACAAAAGCTAAGCCCAGGGCTTTATAAACACTAAGTCATGACGTTATCAGGCCTCAGACTGGTTTATACACCCCATGATTCTTTCTTAGTCTCTGAGACTTATGAAACTGGAGTAACTAACCACCTTGAGATTCTTGAACATAAAAGCACATGAGAACATTCTAGAATTTTCTTTCCTTTTCCAGGTTTCCCTCATCATTTTATTTAGCTCCACATATGCAAAACTTTTGATGGTGGAATGTACCCGGTGGCTTTCTCAGTGACGCTGTGGAATGTCCCTGTCCAGAAGAAACCTCATAGAACCCTCTGTTTCACCAGAGAAATGTTCTCCACTTTAGAGCACCAGGGTCAATGCTTCTAAATGTGCTTGCTGCATGTTCATGACTTGCTAGGACAAAAGGTATCTGGAAAGAGATGTTTTAGATTTTTTATCATGGGCTATTTTATAGTCATGGCTCGTATTTTTACTAAATGATTAATTTATTTAGATGATGAAAAATGTTTACCTTTTATATCAAATAATTCTGAGTTTTTATATTCTTGCAAAGAGTTAAACAGGAAAAAAAGAGATTTTAGAATATTAAGAAAAGAAATTATTTAAAAAAAGAGAGAGAGAGAAAGAAAGGTTATTTAAAACCTGAAATAGGGCTGGCAGGATGGCTCAGTCATTATAGTACTCTATGCTTACCTGGTGACCTGAGTTCAATCCCTGGGACCCTCAAAGGTGGAAGGAAAGAACTCGCTCCACAAGACTGTCCTCTGATCTCCAGCTATGTGCCAATGCACACATGACCCCGCTTCCATTAAAAATGTTTAAACTTGAATACTATAATGACCCATAATAGAAGTTAAGGGTGCTTATGGCCACAGATGAAGTAGAACAGAAGCTGTTAATAGCACCCTGGCAAATGCGCTGTTGGCACACATGGTTACCGGATCTGCATTAGTTATTTGTGCCAGTTAAGGTCCTATGAATCTCAGGAACTGATGAAAGCAGGTAACAAAGACAGGGTATTTACTCTTGCATGTGTAAAAGCTTTTTGTGGGCCATCCCACTGAGTCTGCTCTAAATCAACGAGGTCAGCATTCAGACATGGGAGAAGGTAGCTTACAAGGAAAGGTGACATCAGCAGAAAGCAGCAGCCTCTGGGGAATTGTATCCCTTTCTTGGCAATCACCCTGTTTACCTGCTGGGATGCTGGAAGCCTGAGGAATCTCTGACGAGGTGCCAACTGGTGCCAAAAGTGAAATCAGAACATGACCTCACATAACAGCCAGGGCCACTCATACTCCAGTATGTAGATGTGGGATTCTAAGTAGACTCCAAGCTCTGAGGAGAATTATTCTGTTGCCTTACCATTCGGAAGGATGAGTCTGGCCACATCAACTCCTGACAGTTTTTAGAGACTAAGTTGAACCCCCACTAATTTGGGTTCTTTTAGTATGATGGCATGAAACATCTCTGCCACAGTCTTTGCTGACGCTGTGCGTGCGGTAGATCCAAGCCAGTTGGAAATTCGCACTGTGCCTGCAGACTGCACCTTATTTGGGGTGAGCTGAACAACAAATAGACTTGAGCTACACTCAAAACTATCCACTTCCATCAAAACTGGCTCTTCAAGTTCTCCTGCCCTCTTATCAGACTGAACCCTGGCCAAAGTTAAAGTTACCAGGTATCTGTGTGCTGTCCCCAACTCACAGCTCCTGGCTCTCGTGCAGCCCTGGGGCTGTGAAGCAGCTCCCCAGCTCCTGTAGAGCATGCAGCAGTGTGAAGCAGTTCCCTGGCACCCATGCAGCATGGGTGCCACGACACAGCTCGTAAGCCTTACTGTCTCCTCACTGTGACTAACTACAGTTTTCAGCAGGAAAGGCAGAACTGTCCCTTGATTCATTAAGATATGTATTCTTTTTGAAAAATTAAATATGTATTTTTATATGAAATTTTAGATAAACTATGAATAGAATATCACAAATGTAATGTGTAGTCAAAATATATACCTTAAACCATGATCATTAAATATTATCATGATCATCAAGATAGTTATTTGGAATATTGCTTATATTTTCATTTCAAAGTATAACATTTTTTTTAAATGCACGAGAATTAACTTTCTAAACAATTATGGATTTTCTGTGATTCCTGTCAATTTCCTAATTTAGGATAAAAGAAGAGTACATTGGGGGGGCACAGAACAACCCAACGAGAGGTGTATCAGTGACTATCGTGACAATAAAGTACCCCCAAATAGCTGTTAGTCATCTCTTATGTTTGAGACAGCGACATGAGTTAATCTGTATAAGCCAGGTCTGGGTGGATCTACCTGTGGCGTGTCCAGGCTCAGTCATTCAGCCACACTCTTTGTGGTCCCCATTGTCCAGAAGGCCAGCTCCAGCTTCCTCACAATGTCCCCAATAGTAAGACAGGGACACACACACACACACACACACACACACACACACACACACACACACACAACTTGCTGAGTCCATTTTTGTTGTTGTTTGTGTATACAGGTTCAGAGCTAACCACTTCTTCCTCTCCCAGAATCCTTAGTTGCCCATAGTTTTTTGTCAGACTTTCCCCTTTCCATGTTAGTGTGTCTGTTGATTTTACCATTGTTTCAGTCTTGTTTATGCGGCCATGCCCAGGAGAGACTTTCACAGCAGACACTTTTATCATTACTTCTAGCTCTAACTTTGATATTTATACTCCATTTCAATGAATAGTCTTTAAACTCTCATCTTGTGCTTTGAATGAACCATAAGAGAATGTTAAAATACATGTTTGACAAATGTACTTTCTAAAAAATTGGTTTTTATTTTCTTTCTTTTAATTATCTTGAAAGCAGCAAGAAAATATTTCAACCTTATAGTGTTTAAAAGATAAAAGAATATTTCCTTGCTAGGCAGTGGTGGCGCACACCTTTAATCCTGGCACTCAGGAGGCAGAGGCAAGTGGAGCTCAGAGTTTGAGGCCATCCTGGTCTACAGAGTGAGTTCTAGAGCAGCCAGGGCTACCCAGAGAAACTCTGTCCCTGGGGATGGGGGGTGGGAGGACATGAGACTTTCTCCCTTTTTGATATGTCACTCTTTAAAATTGAGAAACAGAGCAGAGCACCGAGGATCACTCTGTTGAGTGAAATGATTATCCATGGGTTTAAGTCAACCTTTTGGGGAAAGAGCCTTTGTTGCCTTTTAAGGGTGTGTTCGTATGGGTGAGCTGGAAACCAGCCATGAAGCTTCTGTGACATAGTGGAATGTCCTGTTCTCAACCAGATGACTGTGGTATGGGGGTGGCTGAGCAGGAGGGCCCGCAGCAAGTAGCTGAGCAAGGTCTGTACAGGGTGATCACAGCTGAGCAGGCTGTGACCTCAAGTGAGTGGTGTGTGGGCAGGGCTGCAAGCTCAGCTCGCCAGGCAGGCCACTCTGGTGCCGGCTGCATCCACCTCAAGAAGGGGGGCTTTAGGAGCTTCTCCCAGGGTTTCCTCTGGACTAGGAAAGGACTTTTTCCTCTGTAGTCTCATTTCCTTTCATTGTTTAAGTTTTGTTATAAAACCGAGGCCTAACAGCTATATATTACAGAACCTGAAACAAGAGCTTGGTTACTATACAAAAGTGATCGTTTATACTCTCTTGGGGACAAGATGCTTTCTCCGCCATCAATAGCCGGACACTACATATAATCCAAGCTCCTATGTCTAAACGTGTAGTTAACGTTCATAGCGAAAGAAAATCACTAAACTCTCTGCACGTACGTGAGACCAGAATGAAATGTGGACTGCTCCCCGGTTCTCCATTCACCTCTCTAGCAAACCCCTTATGGTTCAGCCTGGACCTCCCTCTGCTCTGTATTCTGCATATCTGTGTCTGATTTTTCTCACTACAAGTCAAAGTACATGTAACATGCTGTGAAATCAGGAAGGATTTGATTCATTGGTGCCAGGCAACATGTCCTTGAGGTATACATTGGTTTGTGAGGAATGTCATGGCAAAGTATGACGATATGAATAGCTTCTAGGCCTTTCCAGTTTGCTGACCACATTCAGCTGAAGGTGGCTATGAATTGAGGCCAAGGGGAAAACCATAAGCATACTTAAAACATGAGTTGCTTTTGTTGTTGGTGGTGGTGGTGGTGGCTTTGTTGTTGTTATTATTTTGTTTGGTTTTTGGGTTTTGTTTTGTTTTCAACCCAGTCAGTATGCAGCTCTCTGGTGTGATGGTAACATCATATCACAGGGAGAAAAGTCTGGATACCCTGGCACTGGAAACTTATACCTCACAGTTCATGGACCCAATATAAGGGTTTTGGGAGGTTTGGTGGTTTGAATGAGATGTTCCACAATGTCTTGGGTGTTTGAATGTTCAGTCCCCAGTAATGGCGCTGATCGGGAGATTTAAGAAGTGTGGCCTTGGCTCAATAGCCAAATAGCGCCGGGAGAAAGCTAGCCTCCCAGGCCCTCGGGACACAGGGGCTGAGGAAAATCCTGGGACAGGAGCCTTCTGGTTTCCATCTGTGGTGGGAAACCTCTGCCAGGCTCACCAGGACTCCATAGCCAAATAGCGCCAGGAGAAAGCTACCATCCCAGGAGTGTGGAAAAGCCATGAGTGGAGTTAAGACGAGCACCACTGCTCAGCGGGACCTGCCCAGAATCCTTGGGACACAGGGACTGAGGAAAAGCTGGGGACAGGAGCCTTCTAGTTTCCATCTGCGGCAGGAGACCTCTGCCTGGGCCACCAGGGCTCCATAGCCAAATAGCGCCGGGAGAAAGCTAGACTCCCAGGAGTGTGGACAAGCCTGTCTGCTCAGAGGGACCCACCTGGAATCCCAGTACACAGGGACTGAGGAGTGGTCTTCTGGTTTCTTTCCGTGGCCAAGAAACTGATCCTATGACACAGGGCTCCATACTCAAATAGTGCCAGGAGAGAGCTGGTATCCCAGAAGTGCCAACATACCTTCAAGCACAGGCAAGACCAGAACACCACTTCTGTTCAAATGCACTGGATCAAGAGGGACCCTTGCAGAGCCATCAGGACACAGGAACCAAAGGACAGCTGGGGACAAAATCCTTCTGGTTTCTGTCTGCACCCCAGAGCTGAACCTGTGCCACAGCTCTCCAAACCCAAATTCCTCTCAGAGAGAGCTGGTCTTCAAGTATTGACACAGAGGCTCGCAGGAGGGACAAGCCACAGCCAGACAGAGTAAGACCAGCTAACACCGGAGTTAACCAGATGGCGAAAGGCAAGGATAAAGACATAAGGAACAGAAACCAAGGCTACTATCTGAGGACCCAGCTATTCCACTCCTGGGCATATACCCAGAAGATGCTCCAACATATAATAAAGACACATGTTCCACTATGTTCATAGCAGCCATATTTATAACAGCTAGAAGCTGGAAACAACCCAGATGTCCTCCACATAGGAATGGATACAGAAAATATGGTACATTTACACAATGGAATACTGCTCAGCTATTAAAAACAATGACTTCATGAAATTCACAGGCAAATGGATGGAACTTGAAAATATCATCCTGAGCAAGGTAACACAGTCACAAAAGAACAAACATGGTATGTACTCACTGATAAGTGGATATTAGCCCAAAAGTTCAGAATACCCAAGTTTCACTTCACAGTAACTGTTGGACTGAGCATGAGGTCCCAGATGGAGGAGTGTAGAAAGGACTGAAGGAGCTGAGGGAGTTTGCAGCCCCATGGGGGGAGCAACAGTGTCAACTGGCCTGACCCCCCACTCCCCACCCTCGGTCCTCCTGGAGGCTGGACCACCAACCAAAGAATACACATGGAGGGACCCATGACTCGGACCACATATGTGGCAGAGGAGGGCCTTGTTGGCTATGGGGGGGGGGGAGAGAGGCCCTTGGGACTGAGGGTGTTAGAGGTCCCAGTTTAGGGGAATGTCAAGGTGGGAAGACGGGAGTGGGTGGGTGGGTTGGTAAATACCTTCATAGAGGTGGGGGAGGGGGAGGGTATGGGACTGTCCAAAGTGGAGACCTGGAAAGGGGGAAACATTGGAAATGTAAATAAAGTATCAAAAAATAAAAATAAAAAAATAAAAAAAGAAGAAGTGTGCCTGGCTGGAGGATGACTGTCATTAAAGATGGGCTCTGAGAGTTTAAAGACTCATACCATTTTGAGTCCACTTTCTCAGCTTTCTACTTGCTCTTTGAGACATGAGCCCTGGGCTTTCTGCTCCTGCCACTATGCCTGTTGCTTCCCCACTGTCGGCTCTCACCCCTCAGGAACCATAAAGCCATGTAATCTATTTCTTCTGTGAGCCTGCTTGGTCAGGATGTTTTATCACAGCAAGAGAAAAATGACTAATTTAGCAAGGTTTGTTTCTTCTGATGTCTGTTTCTTTGGCTTACAGATGAACTCTGTCTTCTCTTAGCCTTCCTCTGTGTGTACAGAATTTCTCCCGTTGGATTCCTTATCAGCCACATTGAATCAGGACCCATCCCCAAAGACTTCATTTTAACTTAATTACTCCATTACCAGCTCCAAACACAGATACATGCTGACATGCTGGAGTCTGAACTTTTCACACATGAATTTGGGATAAGGCCTAGTAACCCACATGAGATAGTTACTGTCAACCGTAATAAGTAAGCCAATTCAAAGTTCCAAGTCCTTTTTATTGAGGACCAGACCAAGAGTGTGCTTGTGATTCCAAAAAGTCTCTCAATGCCCAAACCCAGGGACACAGAGTTTTTAGAGGGAAAAACCACAAAGTGCACAATTTATATCAAAGTTAGATGAGGGTCAGAGTAGCCTTGAAATATTCATTTCTAGCAGACCATAGTAATTATTTTAGACAAAACACACCAATTGTTTTTCACTTATATCTTTTCTAGTGATTTTAGTTTCTTTCCTAGTTATTTTAATTTACTTTAATTATTTTGGTTAATAATTCTGCAGGATGTCAAGGCTGTGAAAATAGCAAATGTGTTGCCAAGACAGTCGTGATTGTTGTGGGAAGGGGAGGAGGCCTGAGAACTGTCTAAGTCAGTGGTTCTCAACCTGGGGGTTAAAACCCTTTCACAGGGATGACCTAAGACCATCTGTGTATCAGGCATTTATATTACGACTTGCAACAGTAGCAAAATTACAATTATTAAGCAATAAAAATAATTTTATGATCGGGGGCCACCGCAACATGAGGAATTATATTAAAGGGTTGTACATCAGGAAGGTGGAGAACCACTTCTACATAAACACAAAGTAAAGTCAGGTCAAGATGGCGTTACCTTTGTCATTTCAAAGGGACCTAATTTAGACTATAACAATTAACAATTTTCTTTTTTGTTGCTACAGAGTAAATGTACATAAAGCCTTTCCTCTATAAGCAGTTATTGCTACATATTGCGTTTATGAAACGTTTCCTTAGGGACAAACAGACACAGTGACTCTTGTGGCTGTTCTCTGTAGCATCTGGTATGTTAGTTTGTAGTTACCATCCCCATTCATTGATCATGAGTCATGCTTCCTCATATGAGAGAATAGGTGTGTGTGCAAACATGTGAGTGGTGCACTGTGTGATGTATTCTCACGTGCTCACGTGTGTGTGCGCACGCGCGCGCGCACCTGTGCATTAGATAGCTCCCAAATTTTCTCTCTGCATTCGTTTTTGAGTGAATGTCTCACTGAATTTGGTGATAAATAAATTATTGGCTGGCCAGTAAGCTCCAGGATTCACCTGTTTCTGCTACCCCAGAGCCATGACTATAGTTTTGCATCACGGCACCCAGAGTTTTACATGGGTGCTGGGGAATTTCAACTCAGGTCCTCATGCTTAGGTGGCAAACGCTTTACCAATTGAGCCATGTCTAGAAAATAGCAAGATTTTATGGACCAAATCCAACAGTAGGATCCAGGTCCCCAGGTCTCATATATTTAGCTAATAGAGTCACACCATTCTTCATGTTGAATCCGGTTAGATAACGCATTAATGTACTTACAAGTGTCACTTAATTGTAAGCTCAATGACCATTTTTAACGCCCTTTGTTAGTGTCTGTCTTAACTGTTCATCTCATATGCAGCCTCTCTCTTTCCTCAGAAGCCACCATCTTTCTGGTAGAGGAAGAGGCCAAGAAATGTCCTTTTCCTTCACGGTGGTTTCTTGGCCCTGTCAGTCTCTTTTCAGCCTGGGGAGCCATTAAGGTTCTCTAGAACTATAAGACTTTCATGACCACAATGCATCCATGAGAGGAATCTGTGAAATGGGTTACAAATTTGATTATATACTTGAGTCACTAGGAACTCATTCTAGATGCCTCAGTGCAGGCAGCTGCAGCACAGGAAATTCCCAGGTGACTTCATTGTCTCCACGTAGGTGCTGCCATCTCTTTGCTTCTCCATGTGCTCTAACATGACATTTTATTGCTCAACAAAAGAAGGATTAAGCAACCCCCCTCCTTTCCCTCCTTCCTTCCAATCCTTCCACCTCGTATTGAGTTCTCAGGCCACATCACATGCATGCATAAAAGGAGAGTTAGAAGCAGACTTCTGATAGTCATAAACCATCTCTGGAATTTCCCACCTGATGTCAGGTGAATTAAAATAGAAGTTAACTCAGCAACTCTATGAACAAGTCGCCAGCGTTCATAGGCTACTCTTTGCCACCCCGAAGCTCGGATCGGTTGAGTTTCTGATTTGTTTTTATCAGTTCTTATAGTTTTCTCTTTTAGGATTTCATGACCCATGTCAACCTATTGAATATAAAGCTTATTCTGATGCTCTTCTGTGCCCGCCTCCACATTTTGATGTACCCTCGGCAAAGCTGTATATTTCTAATATTTTGGAAGGCATTCTCAGAATGGAAACCTCTTGGTTGACACACACCCGCTATTGTAGTTTTTCTGCTACTGACAGGTAGGAGAACTTCTAGTGGGTGGAACTTACCCATCCAGGCCTGTGCTGTCAGGAAGGTACTCAGAAAGCTCCCTCAAAACACCTGCCCAAGTGTCTGAACACTTCCTCTGCCCTTTTCTCTGTACAGATTAGAGACTTGTGCCTTCAAATGATCTTAGGCCTTTACTGCTGGAGGACCTATGGTGTCCAGTTGCTAGATCCCAGAAACAAATGATTCCTTGAATGTCTTCGGATAGCATCTTCTAGGTGCTTGGGACCCTGCTTTGCTCTTCATGCTGAGAATGAGGTGGTCTTCACTCACAGCTCCTTTACAGTTTGGGGGAAGCAGTAGAGAGCATAGGACCCATCTACAGGCAGAGTCCTAGAAACCTGGTACGTGTGATTCTTTCCATTTGCCAACAGTTACCTTTCAATCAAAGTGCTTTGCAAGGCTCGGCCAAGATGCAAGGAAAACACCTATCCGCCATTCTTGCTGTGTTCATCAACATGCATCCATTTTGTTTATCTGGGAGAGTAGAATCCACTGAACACTAACTTAAGCAGATGGGTGTGGCTCCCACTCTGTGCTAGCTAGCTAGCGTACCTCCTTGGGAAACACAGAATGTCAACCTAGTGGTCATGCATAGATAACATTAATTATAAAATCTGAATGGCTTTCACACATAGAAAAAGCAAATATTAGTGACCGTTGCATCTTATCCCACAACTCAAGGAAAATCACTATTAATGTTTTGGTGCATCTTGCTCAAGTCTAATTCAGACAGTTCTGTGGAGCTGCTGCAATTCTCTCTCTAGCTATCTTTCCTACCTGAGAGAGCATGCGTGCTTTTCATCCCATTACATGGCCTTCTAGACGCTGTGACCTTTGTAGCTTTTTGTGCATTGAAGTTATTTCTGGGTCTCTGCAGAGATAATGTGGTTGTGGAAATGTGATGTCTCATAGGCTCCGTGTGTGCTCTCCTTTATCCTTAGAATAAATATGTGCTTGAGAAACATTCAATATGTATTGCTGAGCTGTCCTCTGAGAAGCTTCTGTCAGTGTTTCCTCATCCCAGCATTTCCTTTAGAAGTTTCAGAATCCTACTCGTTTGCAAACGTATTACCTTGAAATGTTTCCTGCTAACTTGGTGGGAGAAAAAGGACAAAGACTGGAGAGACGGCTCAGTGGTTAAGACCATATACAGCTCCTGCAGAGGACTGGGTTTCAGTGCCCAGCACCCACACTGCATGGCTCACAACTGCCTGTAACTCTAGCTCAAGGAGATGTGACACCACTGGATTCCTCAGACACTATACACAGAATTTAAAATAAGAAAGAAGTTAAGAAGAAAAAGGGAAAAGTCGTTGATATGTTTTGTATTTTCTTGTTTAATCATAAACTTTTTCTGATTATGCGTTTGCTGGAGATGATAGTTTTGTATAGGATGCTTGAGTAGAGCTATTCCTCCTATTTCAGAAACAAGAAATATTTAAGGAGACAGATATATCTAACGTGATTTAAGCTTAAGGCAGTATGTACATGTATTCTGAAACATTACATAGTACCCCATTAGTATCAACAATTTTATGTTTATGCGTCAATTAATTCAAAATAATCAAAACTATAAGCATCTTAACTCATTATCTGCCTTCTAATTTCTCCTCAAGTCTCTCCCAGGCTGGGTCTTTTTAATGCACAGTCAATTATTCCACTAGGAGAATGACAGTCGCTGTCACTGAGAAAGTCCGGGATTGATTTTGCTCACCAAAGAGTAGAAATAGCATTTTAAGCAGGAGATTTTGCTATATTAAAAATCATCATTACAGAATAGAATTTCTACTTAGCTTAAGTAAATAATAATCTTGGTAGCTGGGAGGTCATGGTCATGGTCACTATTCTTCTCCTTAATCACCAAAGCAGAGATCCTCTGTCCATTGGTGCTGCAATACCACATTGAGTATTGCAACCTGAAAGAAG
Source organism: Uromys caudimaculatus (assembly GCA_028551405.1). NCBI lineage: Eukaryota > Metazoa > Chordata > Mammalia > Rodentia > Muridae > Uromys > Uromys caudimaculatus. Next base: position 31,773,637 of record CM052717.1, on the reverse strand, counting down.
CCTTTGTGATCACATTCATTGTAGAGCCTTTGCCACAGACTATGTAGTGGGAGCAGGCTCTTTCTAGCCATGAAGTGCCATGTATGAGTACCATGTGTAAGTACTATGTATGAGTACCATGTGTAAGTACTATGTATGAGTACCATGTGTAAGTACTATGTATGAGTACCATGTATAAGTACTGCGTATGAGTTCCATGTATGAGCGTGCAATAGTCCCAACTTCACATTTTCACTTCACTGAAAATGTGTGCATATAGGAAACATTATTTTGTCTTAGAAATGATTTGCACCAACCTTACGAAAGGGAGACAAGGGTGCATGATGGGTAAATGAGACTATGTTATATTATTGCTTTAAGACTACATGTATGGTTCAAATTTTTGGCACAAATGATTTTTAATTGTGAAACAATGCCCACTACTGGAACATGATATCTATAAAAAGAGTGAAAAGGATCTCACCCTTTTCCCCCCAATGGGGTTTGGTAGTGTTGCCCCCACTGTGCTAGAACTCACGGGGTCCAGTGTTCATCCTGCCTCAGCCTCCCTAGCAGCTAGAACCACAGCTACGTGTCTTTGCACCTGACTTCAGTGTCCAAATTTTGTTCTGTAACACCGTACTAGAGTTGCCTTTATTTTGTTGTTATTTTGCTTCAAAGCATTTGTTCGTGTGCCTGTGTGTTCATGTGTGTGTGTGTGTGTGTGTGCGTGTGCCTGTGTGTTCATGTGTGTGTATGTTGTGTGTGCCTGTGTGTGTGTGCCTGTGTGTTCATGTGTGTGTATGTTGTATGTGCCTGTGTCTGTGTGCCTGTGTGTGTGTGCCTGTGTGTTCATGTGTGTGTATGTTGTGTGTGCCTGTGTGTGTGTGCCTGTGTGTTCATGTGTGTGTGTGTGTGTTCGTATGTGCGTGTGCCTGTGTGTTCATGTGTGTGTGTGTGTATGTTGTGTGTGCCTGTGTGTTCATGTGTGCATGTGCCTGTGTGTTCGTGTGTGTGTTCATGTGTGCATGTGCCTTGTGTTCGTGTGTGTGTGTGTCTGTGTGTGCCTGTGTGTTCGTGTGTGTATGTCTGTGTGGGAGCATTCATGTACATGAGTGTACACATGTCTTCCTCAGTCACTCTCCACTTTTTTTGTTTGTTTATTTTGAGACAGAGTCCATTCCTGAAGCTAGAGCTCCCTAGTTTGGTGAGACTGGCCAGCCAACAAAGACTGGAGATCCTCCTGTCTGTGTAATCAAGGCTGGGATTACCAGTGTACCCTGCCACATCTGGCTTATAATACAGGTGCTGGGGGATCAGGGCTCTCTGAGCCATCTCCTCAGCACTTTACAACATTGGTTTTATTCATTCATTAGTTTATTTACTCATTTATTTTGAGACAGGGTCTTGCTATGTATCCCTGGCTAGTGTGGAACTCACTAGGTAAACCAGGCTTGCCTCAAGTTACAGAAATCTGCCCGTCTTTGCCTTTGGATCAAAGGCACGTACCACTATGCTCAGCTCTTAATAAAGGGTTTTTTTCCTCTTCATTTTTTGTTTGTTTCTTGTGAGTGTGAGAGTGTGAGTGTGTGTGTGTGTGTGTGTGTGTGTGTGTGTGTGTGTGTGTGTGTCTATCTGTCTGTCTGTCTGTCTGTTCGTATTTGGGTGTGTGCACATGAGTGCAGTTGACCAAGAAGCCCAGAAGAGGGTATTGGATCACCTGGAGTTATAGGCACTTGTGAGTGCTCGCTGAAGTTAACGCTCCCTGATTGGTTAGACTGGCTGGTCAGTGCAGCAGACATGAGTGCTCAGAGCTAAACACAGGTCCTCAGCAAGAGCAGAACTTCATTCTTAAGGCCCTAGCCCCACCTCATGACATAACAACATTTTAAAGAGACACATACATAAATCCAGCTTAACTAGGTTTGTTTGTTTGTTTTTGAGACAGGGTCTCTTTGTGTAGCTCTGGCTGTATGGAACTCACTGTGTAGACCAGGCTGGCCTCCAACTTCCTGACATCCACCTGCCTCTGCCTCTCTAGTACTGAGATTAAAGGTATGGCCACCACATAGACTAAATAAGTTGTAATAAGTACAAGAGAGCATGTTTACTAGTGACAACTAGCCACAAAATAGGGAGCATTTAGTCTCTTTCTCAAAGTTTTGTATGCTGTCTTTATTGAAAAGTTTGCAGACCTTTCTGGGTTTTTCCCCCTTGTGTCTGTGTGCCTAATTCATGATAGAGAAACAAAAAGCAAACAAAAGAGATTGTTTCCCAAAGCAATCTGAAAGTTTAAATTGCTGATTGAATTAGGGGTGCCTGTGATGTTGAACTGCAGACATGTAGAGGCTGTGAAGCATAACCAAGAGTCTGAGCCACAGTATTTCTTGACTTCACTGTCGTTTTGCCGCTTTAATGCATGCACGGAAAAGGAATTCAGAGCAAGTTCCTTATTTTGAGCTTCAACCCCTCTGAATGCACAAAGGATCCTAATGGCTGTTTCTATTGTAGGCAAGATGAAGGACCGGCTTGCAGAGCTTCAGGAATTGTCCAGGAGCTATGACCAGCAATTCCCAGACGGGGACGATGACTTTGACGCTCCTCATGAGGACATCGTGTTCGAGACCGACCACATCCTGGAGTCCTTGTACCGGGTCATCCAGGACATCCAGGATGAAAACCAGCTGCTTCTGATCGATGTGAGGCGCCTGGGGAGGCAGAACGTCCGCTTCCTCACGTCCATGAGGCGCCTCAGCAGCATTAAGCGCGACACCAACTCCATCGCCAAGGCCATCAAGACCCGGGGCGAGGGCATCCACCAGAAGCTGCGCTCCATGAAGGAGATGAGCCAGCAGGCAGAGGCCCGGCATGGCGCGCATTCGGCAGTGGCCCGCATCTCACACGCGCAGTACAGCGCGCTGGCCCGAGCCTTCCAGCAGGCCATGTATGAGTACAACCAGGCCGAGATGAAACAGCGAGACAACTGCAAGATCCGCATCCAGCGGCAGCTGGAGATTATGGGCAAGGACGTGTCGGGCGAGCAGATCGAGGACATGTTCGAGCAGGGCAAGTGGGATGTATTCTCCGAGAACCTACTGGCCGACGGGAAGGGTGCACGAGCGGCGCTCAACGAGATCGAGAGCCGCCACCGCGAGCTCCTGCGCCTGGAGGGTCGCATTCGCGACGTGCATGAGCTCTTCCTGCAGATGGCTGTGCTGGTGGAGAAGCAGGCAGACACACTGAACGTCATCGAGCTCAACGTGCAGAAGACCCTCGACTACACCGGCGAGGCCAAGGCACAGGTACGCAAGGCGGTGCAGTACAAAAAGAAGAACCCCTGCCGGACCATCTGCTGCTTCTGTTGCCCCTGTGTCAAGTAGCAGCTGGCTTGGGCCTCCGCTGCAGGTACCATGTGGGAAACATGTCCAGGATGCCAGCCAAAGGCATCCTGCACTGGGCCAAGGGAGAGGACCCCAATGCCTTGCAGAATTCAGAGCATAGAGAAAGTGGAGGTTGGGTTGCAAGATTTGGAACCCGGCACCCGCCTACAAGGGATAGTTGTTAGCATCCAATGGCTCCTTAATGTAGGCAGATTTTCACTGGCGTTGTGCGATGTCATTATAAACTACATAGAACTCAGCATCACGGGGAGGAACTAATGTCATTGCTAAAATCAGCACCTTGAAGTCTAAAGGAAGAAGCCAAGTGAATATATGCTAATAGTATGAGCACATTATCAAAAGCTGCCTTTGTTTATCCTCTCTGGAAAGTTCATTGGTGCTAGTCGATTTTGAGTGACATTCACTTCACTTCAGTATTCCATAGTTCTGTTCAGTTTCGAGTAACTTTGACCTTGGGTAAACTGGATGTCGTTCACTTCTGAGTACCTATTTATGTTGCGTGAGTCCTGTGTGAGCACCTTCCCTTGGCTCGTTTCCCCTATGCTTTAACCCTCACTGGACACTGGTTCTTTATCTCTCTCACTTTTTATAACGTCCACCAGTTTATATATGAATATTTTTTAAGCACCAAATATTGAATAAGCACTCAAGCTGAACTTTGTATTGGTCACATTTTATGGATTTTTTTCCCCACAGATAACATTTATTTAAAAACTTATCTTTGTACTTCATTTCATATGAATATGGATGTAGATGTAAATTAATCTTCACTTGCACGTGTACATTAATGGCCAATTGGATTGACTTTGCTTTTGGAAATTCTGTATATAAAGCAAGGTTCTTGGAAATAGTAATTTACCTTACTGCGAGCCATCCCTGTCTACATTAAAGCAGGCAGATGTAAAGTGAAATCTTGTTTTTCAAATAAGTTTAATAAACATGCTGTTATAATTGTCTCTTTTTATATTTATATCTTAACCCACTGAATCTAAATTGATTGTCTTTTTCTATTTTTGTTAAACTTTCTCCCACCTAATTATGTCTGCATGGAACTACAGACAAAGTTTTTACAGTCATTTAGAAACTGCTAAGGTTTTAAAGATTTGCTTTCACTTGAAGATGTTCGAAACCTTGTTCCAGATGGTAGCTACCACACCTGTGTGCGTCTTCTGAATCAACTCTCAACTGTTGTTTTTTAACACATGAGTGATTTCAGTGGAAGGTCCTATATCCTGAGTTCATGAGAAGACTCATAAGAAGAAAGAGGAGCAGGAACTCTGGGGCCCGTTGATCTGCTTATGAGAGAGAAAACCCAGCCCTGTGCCTAGTGTTGCTTTTTACGGCTCGATATGAACTGTACATGCAGAACCCCGCCAGGCTCGCCTCGAACTTTGCCCAGTTTATCACCTAACTACTGGGATGTTCCCCTTTCACTAAGGGAGAGGGGGAAGTTCCCACATGGCCTCAGTGACCTAATTTTTATTGTAAAGAAGAGTCTGTCTATGGAGACTAGCTAATTTCTGCAAGAAGGAAGTCTATAAATTTAACTTACACAAACTCTGGAGGAATTTTCTTTATTTTTAGAACCTTTACAAAAATAAACTTTCTGTGTCTGCACAATTTATTTTCGAGACACAGTCTCACTATATAGCCCCAGCTGACTTGGTACTCACTATACAGACCAGGCTGCTCCTAAACTCACAGGCATATCCTCCTGTCTCAGCCTCCTGAGAACTGACATTAAAGTCTTGTGCCACAACACCTAAGTAATCCTAATGATGAATCTGTGCTAACTATTCTATCCTGCTTGCTTCTATTAGACTATTGTTCCATCCTGTCCTGTCCTGCCCTGTCCTGTCCTGTCCTGCCCAAGACATGAATCATAAGCTCCATGAAGAGTTCTGGAAAGTCATCCAGGCTGCAACACAGACCTCAGGGGAAAGCATCAGTTGCCTGGAATATATAGTAGAAAAGAGAACTGACTCCTGCAAATTGTCTACACACACACACACACACACACACACACACACACACACACACACACACACTGCCTTCTACTTTTAGGTTACATGCATGTCATTATTCTGTTTTTCTTCCTTCCATTAGGACCTTTTCCTCTGCTCTTTTATTTATTATAAAACACACATACACACACACAGGGAGGGGATTTAAATATAGACTCTGAATATGAGAGAAAGCATGTGGTGTTTGTCTTACAGAGTCTGGCTTATTTAGGGTTTGTTTGTTGTTTATTTTTTACACAGAGTCTCTCTATATGGCCCTGAATGTCCTCAAACTCACTACATAGACCAGGCTAGCCTTAAATTCACAAAGATTTGCCTGTTTCTGCTTTCTGAGTTCTGGCCTGGGTCTGGCTTTATTTCATTTAGCATATCAATCTCTATTGTCACCCATTTTCCAAAAAAATCACGATTTTCTTTTTCCTCATGACTGAATAAAATCCCACTGTGTGTAGTGTCACATTTTCTTTGTTTATCTATTGGTGGACATCTAGGCAGGTTATTTCTCTGGCTATTGTGAACAGTAAAACAACAAACCCAGATATTCAGGCATCCATGTTCACTTAGAGTATGTGTTCCACAGTGGTTTAGGTGGGGGTTGTGATTGATCTTGGTTGTTGACTTGACTGGATCCAGAACTCATAAAAAGACAAGCTGCTGCCACTCCTGTGAGGAGTTTTCTTGATCAGGTTAGTTAAAGTGGAAAGACAGCTGTAGATGTGGGCATCACCTTCTGATGAAGCCTGGGCAAAGGGAGATGTAAGGAGGAAACTTTTGCCTGCTTGCTTTCACTATTGCATGTAAGTCCATCTACTCTATTGCTGCTGCTGCTGTTGCTGCTGCTGCTGTTGCTGCTGCTGCTACAGCTGTTGTTACATTCCTTTGCTGGTATCATAACTCAGCTCCTTCAGGATGCCTGTGTAGACTTCCAGTGGCTCTCCAGAAATACTCCAGGCCTTCAGCACCAGATGACTAGAACTACTGAGACACTCAGTCTAAGGATCAAACAGCTACTGGATTCTCAGCCTATCTGGTATGAAGCAGCCATGGTTGGATTACTCAGACCATATCATGTAATCCAAACTAAGAAATCCTCTATTCTATGCAGTACACTGTATCATAACGTAGTTCTATTTTCAATTTTTTCAATTACATTAATGTTGGTGTAAGCTGGTGCAGCCATCAGTGTGCAAACCACATTGCTCCCACCCCCACATCCTCACAAGCATCTGTTGGTTTTCATTGTCTTAATGATAGGCATTCTGACAAGGGTAAGATAGACTATCAAAATGGTTTAACTTTGTGTTTCCCTGGTGACCAAGAATGCTAAATACTTCTCAAATCTTTACAGGCCATTTGTATTTAATTTTGAAGAACTCCCTATTCAATTCCTTAGTCTGTTTCTTCAGTGTATACTTTGGAATTTTGGTTTAATTTGGAATGTAATTTCTGCATCCCTGCTAACTACGTGTCTGATGTACAGTTAGCAAATATTATTTTCTCCTTCTATCGGCTGACTCTTCACTCTGTTGACTTTTTTGCTGTGGTTTTTTCCTTTGTGTACTTTTTAATTCATTGACAGATCGGTATGTGTATATAATGAATTTTATTCATTGTCCCTCACCATTACCCTCTTACTCTCCTCCCAACAAGTCCTTTCTCTTTTTAAAAAAAAACTCTATCCAAGGTACATTGGTGTGAGGGTGTCAGATCCTCTAGAACTAGAGTTACAGACAGCTTTGTGCTGCCGTGTGGGTATGGAGAATTGAACCCCTGTCCTCTGGAAGAGCAGCCAGTGCTCTTGACCACTGAGCCATCACTCTAGTCCCCAACAAATCCTTTCTTACTTCCATGTATTTTGTGTGTGTGACCAACTGAATGCAAAGAGGCTGCCCGCATGAGCATGGGTGGGAGGGGGGTGACTTACAGGACGGAAATGGGCAACTTGTCAAAGAAAGGAAAAAGAAAAGAAAGAAAGGAAGAGAGAAAGAAGAAAGAAAGAAAGAAAGAAAGAAAGAAAGAAAGAAAGAAAGAAAGAAAGAAAGAAAGAAAGAAAGAAGAGAAACCCCTTCCTCAGGATTGGAGGAATCAGAGGGGTCAGGGGCACCATGAGAACAGGGCCCACAGAACCAACTGACTGGAACTCAGTGGGGACCTGCAGAGACCAGGGAGCCTGCAGGGGTCCAGTCTGGGTCCTCTGAATAGATGTTATGGATGAACAGCTTGGTGTTCCTGTAAGAATCCTAGTAATGGGATCAGGGGCTCTCCCTGACTCTTTGGTCTACTTGTGGGACCCTTTTGCTCCTTCTGGGTTGCCTGGTCCGGCCTTGATGTGGTGGCTGTGCCTGGTCTTCCTGTAGCTTGGTATGCCATGTTGGTTAATGTCCCTGCTCTTTTCCGAAGGGAGGCAGAGTGGGCGAGTGGAGCTGGGGAGAGGGGAGGTGGGAGAGAGGTACTTGGGGTAGGAGAGGTGGGGGAAACTGTGATCAGGATGTGATAGATGAGAGAAGACTAGAAAACCAAAAAAAATTGAAAAAGCAAACCTCTCTCTAGACAACGTTAGCTGTCACTCCTAAGAGAGAGACTTTTGTTCTACAGCAGTCCTCTCCAACCTCTGGCTCTCAGAACCTTCCCATCTCTACTTCCCAGATGTTCCCTTGCTTTGGGAGGGGTGAATATATTGGTTTGAGTGAGAAATTGCCTCCTGTTAGTCTTAGGCATTTGAACACTTGTTCTCCAGTCAGTGGCACCATTTGCAAAAGTTTGGATGGGGCAGTCTTGCAAGAGGAAGTATATCACTCGGGTGGGCCCCAGTCTTGTAGGCACTTCCAGTTTACTCTCTTCACTGTGTTTGTGGTTGGGAATGTGGGTTCTTAGCTTCCTGCTGTAGATCCCAAGTCTCCTGTTTGTGCTATGTCTTCCCTGACGTGATAAATTCTTATCCCTCTGGAACCATAAGCCAAGACAAACTCTTTCTTCCATTAGTAGCTTTTGGTCATGGTGTCCTGTGAGTACTGATCCCGACTCATCACACCAGGACTGGCGATCAGGAGGCAGATTGACTTTACTTAGGGGGATTCAAGGATTATAACGTTTTGGGGGACTTAGGGTAAGGGCGTCCAGAATGGGCAAAGGTCACTGGCTGAGAGGGCTTAAGGCACCTAAAAGCCTCATTAGCATGGGGAAGCATCTCAGGAATCTCAAGTGCTAGCTGAACAGGTTCTTATCAAGAGAAAGGAAGTTGATCCTGTAATCTAAGGCTAAGTGACATTCCTCAGGTAGAGGCATGTGCAGGAGCTTAGAATTCCCCAGACAAAATCAGAGAAGGTAAAGCCCCCACTAATGAAGGGAGACTCCCATTACTTGAGGAGGTCAGAGGCTATCCAGTCAATGGTTGGCTTCAACCTTTAACAGTTTTCCCACACTGCATTTTGAGAAATGAAGTGTCTTTATACTAACCACTGTGTGTAGCAAAATTTTTCTCTAGTTGATTGAGTAATAAAGATGACAAGAAGCCAATCACTGGGCAAGGAGGAGGTGGGCCTTCCAGGTCCGAGAAAGGAAGGGGGAACGCAAAAGGAACACCCTTTTTTGGATGAAGAGGCGGGAGAAAAGCAGACAAAATGTAGACCCGGGATCTGGTGGCGGAATCCACCAGGATGTGCCGTCCGAAGATTTTTAACATAGAGTAGTTGATGAGTTTAAGACAGTAGGTTCTACTCTCCAGGGATTGTGTTATCTGTTGTTTCTAAACTAAGATTGTCTGGTGTTTTCCATTTCTCAGCGACTCAACTGAGCTCCAGGGGAAAGGTAACTGCCCCAGAGCGTGGGTTGGCAAGAGTGCGCCCCAGTTAGCCTCGGAAATTTGGGAGAGCGAGGCAGTTTGGCAGCAGCTAGGGGCAGGACTAAGAGAGAGATTTCAGAACTCTGTAGAGGTGGAGCCAGCGTTGGTGGGAGAGCAAGGGGAAACGTGCGGTCTCAGTACCGGACTGGGAACAGACTGAGACTGCTAGCTGGTGCCAAGCCGGCAATAGTGTGGTGGATTGTTTTCTAATTATTACACGCAACAACTGTGTACTAGATAAAGAAGCTTCTCTGATGAAGGCTTAGAGCAGCACTAATCTATGCATATAATTAAATATTTATGAAACAGTTTGATACCGTGTCCATAGTAAAGCAATAGTTGTAGGTCGTGCCCTGTGTGCAGGCCTGTGATCTTCAGCTGTAGATTCTTGGCCAGGTTTATAGATCCAGGCATGAGTTCTTTTCTGTGTGGTGGTCCTTAAATCTAATCATAGAGTACTTGGTTAGACTGATAATGTCTATGCCACTATTAAACAGTTGGTGTTTTAGGTCACATGGGACATAGCTGGGTAATACTGTTGGTGATTGTCTCCCTGTGATGGTTTGTATATGCTTGGCCCAGGGAGTAGCACTATTAGAAGGTGTGGCCTTGTTAGAGTAGGCGTGTCATTTTGGGTGTGGGCTTAAAACCCTCACCCTAGCTATCTGGAAGTCAGTCTTCCACTGGCTGCCTTCAAATGAAGATGCAGAACTCTCAGCTCCTCCTGCATCATGTCTGCCTAGATGCTGCCATGATCCCACCTTGATGATAATGGACTGAACCTCTGAACCTGTAAGCCAGCCCCAATGAAATGTTGTCCGTTGTAAGACTTGCCTTGGTCATGGTGTCTGTTCACAGCAGTAAACCCCTAACTAGGACATTCCTCTAGAAGACTGCATAGCACTTTCCAACGCCAGGAAAGCCAGCCAACAGGGAGACTTTTAGCTGAGTTCCATCTTGACATCTCTATGTCTTGTGACCAAAGTGCTTAGTATCTTCAGCATTAAGGTTCTTTTCTGTATCAATAGTCTGTGTTGTTTGGGGAATCTTTGGGACCTCCCTACACAACAAATCACAGGGAAGTATCTCCCCCTAGCACAGGGAATTTTCATAACCTATGGGTTCTGGAAGTCTTAACCCCTCCCATGTAGAGTACCTCAACTGAAACTATTTTTTCTTTTTAGAATAATGTATGTATTTGAGTATTTTTCCCATGTATGTCTGTGTACTATGTGTACCCATAGAGGCTGGAAGATGTCAGATCCCCTGGAAGTGACGTTACAGATGGTTGTGGGAAGCCACGTAAGTGCTGGGAATTGAACCTGGGTCCTCTGAAAGAACATTCAGTGCCACATCCTCCTTCACGGTTTTTCTTTAGATTGCATAGTTTCACTACTTGCTTCCATATAACATTTCATACATGTTTTTAATAATTATTCCTCCCTCAGTCCTCTGTAAACATGCCTGGTCTGATCTCTTGTACAATGTTCTAATTTTATGAAGTTCCACTTGTTCTTCCAAGCCACAGTCAGCCAAACCACCGGTGATGTTTTATGCGTGATTTTTTTATTCATTTAAGTTTTTCAAATATTTTTCAAAACTTAGTTTCCTTGCCCTTCTATGTGGCTTGATTGTCTTCAGAGCTATAACAACCTGAGACTTTGTAACTCAGAAAGAAATGAGGTTTGTTAAGCTCATAGATATGGAAACTGACAAAAGAGAAAATATTCTTTATAAAAAAAAACCTATTTTCTGGATTAGTGATAATCGACTCAGTCTCAAAATAAGGTGAACTCACCTCTGCATAGAAAACATGGGTCGGCTCATGATGGTTCTACCCTCATGGCTCAAACATATCCTACTAGACCACCTCCTGATACTGACTGCTTCATGGATACCAAGCCGGAACATGAATTTTGATGGAGTCTGATAAACTGAGGTCTTAGCATGAATGAACTGGGGGTCAGACAATCTGAAAAGGCTGAGCAAAGAAAGTGAATCCCAGAAGTCATGAATTATTGACTGTTAATCTCAGTGTCGGGTGTGGGATACCTCATGAGGAGCTGTTGTCTAAAAAGGCCCCAGAGACCCCAAAACAACACGGGCTATTGCCATTCTTCTTGGCTGCCCACCAGAACAGTACAGAAAGAAACTGTTGTTGAACTTGGTTGCAGAACTCAGAGAATCCACACTGAGACTGAGCTTCCTCTCTGCTGCTTAGCTTTCGTCATGCCAAAATCCCTATGCTGGCAGCTGGGAGAGAAAAATTAACAATGGTCTTCCCCATCTTTGCACCTTACGTACTACAATACCACTTGCCGGGCAGGATGTTCCCAGTGCTATTATAGTAGCACAACTTTTACAGGGGCATCCAAGTGATCTCTGACTGACTTCGAGGTCCACTCCACAAGAGGGAGTTCCTTCCTGATACTATTAATCTGGTCAAAGGCTCAAGACCGGGAAGTCGTGGTCACTAGCAGTGAAACTGTTACTTTTGTTTTACTGAATTGACATGTGCCTCGTACATACTCATGTTTATAACCATAGGCTTATGCTGGCCTCAGCCTTGATCAAAGACTCTTTTATTTGCAGTGAATAGCGGTCAGTGCAGACTTGGGGCTAGCCAAGGTTCTGAGAACGAGAGTGAATATTGGGTGTTCAAGTCTTAAATGAGACATCTGTATCACCCCCTGCAAGGTTCAGGGAATGTCACAGAAGGGAAATAATTAAGAACAAGACAGTAGGAGGAGGCTATGAAATGCCAAGGCACCCATGAACTTGAAGCTGCCAGCCAAGATTGTCTGCCTAGAGTCTGCTGAGGTCTGAGCTCTTAGACATCCAGTCACTGATGGGGGGGAGGGGGCTCAAAGGACCCCTCTACAGGGGTCATAATGGCAGTTAAGCTTTCTGGAGAGGAAGTTACTGTATTCAGTGATGTAGCCACAGATGAGTTACTGATGCTCCAGTGAGTAACTCCATGGTCAGGTGTGCAACCAATTAAACCCAGTGTGTCACAAAAAAAAAACAAACAAACAAACAAACAAACAAACAAAAGCAAACGAAAAGACCTGAAAGTAGGATGGAGACCTGGGGTGCAGATGAAGAGTGTGGGCATAGATATGAGGGTGTGTGGGGTGTGTGTGAGTGTGTGTGTGTGTGTGTGTGTGTGTGTGTGTGTGTGTGTGTGTGTGTATAAGTTGTCAAGGAATAAATTAATTAAAAAGAAGAGACAATGAAAGTGAAAATTGAAGGAGGCCTGGTCACTGGCAGAGAGCCCAGAAAGGCCCTGCTGTAAGACAGAACTTGGAAGAGATGATTTAGTGAAGGTACAACTCAGGTGACATGCATACAGAGAACGAGGCAGGACTGCTTCATCCAGAAGTGAAATTCTCTTTTATTTCAACCATATGAAAAGCTTTTCAAAAGATTTGGTGGGGTGGGGTGGGGCTAGAGTACAGATTGGTAATAGTGTGTGCTTCGCATTCTCAAGGCCTTAGATTCTATCCACAAACCACACACACACACACACACACACACACACGAGCTCGAACACACACACACACACACACACGAAATGTAAATTTTCTTCATTTACAATTCACACTGTCTGTGGATTAAATAGCCACAAGGCCATTCCTCATCTGCAGGGGTGGAGATGCAGGATCCTGACCTATACTAGCAGGGAATGCAGCTGGATTTTGAGGTACTGACAGATGTTTCATTATGGTGACAGGTGTCTCTCAAGCAGCTGTTAGAAAATCCCCAGAAGGGGGAGGGCAATACAGGGAATGTCACCCTCAGAAGAAAAAGAGTTATTTAGCCTCCACGTGACAAACCCAGGAATTTTTCTTGCTCTCTCTTGCACACAGGAATGTTTGACTAGTTCATTCTTTGCCTTGCCCTGTGGTTTGCCCTGGTGCAATGCAGCCTTAAATGGGCATAGTGACATGGTCTCTTCATAATCTTCAGCCACACTTTGCACAATCTGTTGATGGGGGGAGGGAGCCTGTTGAACAAGAAATGTCACTTCATGGTAAGGTGTTAGGACATGCATTTAGGAGAAGAAATTTAAATCTACCATTAGAGAATTTTTTTTAAAAATCCCCTTTTCTATACCTCATCAAAAGGACTCTCTGTATCAGCCATTATTAATGTTTGAAGAAATTATGCAATAAGTTCTCATTTCCAATGGGAAATGACAGTCTCATCCAATAGGTGTGGACTGGCAGCATGCAAGACAAGACTTGCAACCTCGAAAGAACACTTGTGGATATGACATAAAACGACTTGGAATAAATTCCTTTAAGACAATCCAGTGATATCAATGAATTAGTGTCTAAAATAAAACTAAAATAAAAGGATGAGTGTCATTGCCAAGACCTAGAAGAAACTCAACACTTGAAAGACTGAGGCGGGAGGATGGCCTTGATTTTATCGCCAACCTGGGATTTAAAAGTGACAGAAAACACATCTTTAAAAAATAGCTGGGAGACGTAGCTCAGTGGCAGGAGTGAGAAAACCCTAGATCCTCCCAGGTTCACCCCAAGAAGATGAGATAAAGCCTAAAAGAGGGAAGCTGAAAGTAAAACAGAGACATTCCCATGGGGGGGAGGGACATCCCCCTATTGTTTTTACAAACAAAGTAATTAAACCAATAGAAGTGTAAAGACCTCCCAGGGTTGCAAGCTGCTACAGTATCAAAGCCATTCTGTCCATCACCTCCTCACTGAATTGTTCTCTGATGAATGAAACAAGCAAAGAACAATGGTGCGGTTAATTCTATGTAATCTATTGTTTCCTTATTTACCCTTCTTTCTTTTTTTTTTTATTTTTTATTTTTTTAATTTGGAAGAAAAGAAAATGTTAACGCCATGCACTGTTCTCAAAGCTTTAGGTCACAAAGCCCTAAGTACAGAGTAAATACTGCGGTTTACACATCAAAGGAAAGCCTGTGAATCAGAGGTCTGCTGCGTAGTGCCAGAGTAACTGAACTCCTTAAAGACAGCAAAGGTAAGGATTCATGCATTCGAAATTACACTAGCAACTCCTGATTTATGTGCCTCAAAGTGCAAAGGGTGAGGGTGTGGCTGACAGGATTTGTCATGAACTAAACCACACGCAAGACTCACGTGTATGCACACACACACACACACACACACACACACACACACACACACACACACACACTTTTGCAATAAATCATAAGATAGACTAAGGCAGCTGAGGAAAAGAGGAAGGGACATTATTGCCTCCCAGTTCTTGGTAAAACCCTTACATCACAGGTCTTTCACAATAATGGGAGGAATTTGCCTCCTTATGAGTTTGCCTCCTTGTGGGCACGCTGGCCCTGGATACTGTCTTTGTTCATTTTTCTTTTTAAGTGAGTTTATTCATTCCATGACTTTGTTGCTTTGTCACGACAGTTTCTAAGCCTGGTAGACATATGATGATTTAAAAAAAAATACATTTATTTTATGTGCATCAGTGTTTTGCCCACAGATATGTCTATGTGAAAGTGTCAAATTCCCTGGAACTGGAGTTACAGACAGTTGTGAGCTGCCATGTGGGTACTGGGAATTGAACCCATGTCCTCTGGAAGAGCAGCCAGTACCACTTAGCCATCTCTCCAGACCCTCTGACTAAGCTTCAATGGATGTAGAGAGCATAGTAGAAGCCACATTTGGGAAGCTCAGGAGGCAGAAGCAGAGACAGCTCTGTAAATTAGAGACCAGCCTGCTCTACACAGAGAGTTGCAGGCTAGCCTGACCTACATAGTGAAACCCCCAATTTTAAAAAAAAATAGACACATGAAGAAGAAAATTCTAGAGAAAGCTAAGGGTAGGTAGGTAGGCTTAGAAAGTACAAGTGATCAATTCATTTATAAGTTTGAAAACAAATGAAAAAGGAGAGTTGAATGTTAGGGGCTCACCAAGATTAGCACTGCTAAATCTATCTATGGATAGAGAGCACATGCCTGTGAATGTGTATCAGTGCTAGAGAAATGCATTAATGATTCACAGCCATGTAGAAATGATGCAAACATGCAACCACAAATGCTGGCTTTCTCTCACAGTTCATGGGGCTTGGGGAACAGGGCCGTAGCTGGGGGGTTCCAGCTCAGGGTCACTCACCAGTTGCAGCCAAAGTTTTGGCTGGAGCCACGGTCATCCTTATAAGGTTGTACTGAGCTGGAGAGCTCTGTCCAAGCTCACTCACGGAAACCTTGAGTTCTGGGGTGGAGGCTGGGGGCTTGAGCTTCAGGTCCTCACCATGGGAGCCTCTACAGAGTTATTCATGACAGAACAGCTGGCTTCCTTCACAGGAAATGATCTGAGAGCAAGCCACCAAGATGGCACTGAAGTGCCTTTAATGATTAGCTGGTCTCCAGGGATGCATGCTTCAATTTGTTTAATTCTATTATCTAGAAATGAGTCCATGCAACCAGTCCAGGCTCAAGGGGGGATAGGAAGTAAGCTCTATTTATTGAAGAGAGGAGTGTCAACACATTCATAGACTGGGCCTGACTGCACATGCCAGTATACACCTATCATTCTAATAATAGGGAGGCTGAGACAAGAGGATTAAGGGTGAGACACCAATCTGAGTAAGACTGTCCAAAAAGCACTCAAGGCCATTTTTTATTTTTCAAGACTGGATTTCTTTGTGTAGCCCTGGCTGTCCTGGAACTAGCTCTGTAGACCAGACTGCCCTTGAACTCAAAGATCCATCTACTTCTGACTCCCCAGGGTGGGAATTAAAGGCATAAGCCACTACCTCCTGGCTAGAGGCAAAAATTTTTTTAAACCAGTCTATATAGCATATCATAGCTTAAATAAGTACATATGCATAATGAAAATAAACTTCTTGAAACTTCTCTTTAAGAATCATGTCCAAGGTCGGACTCCTCTGCCCCTGCGTGGGTTATGAGCACGACCCCAGTGCACTGGCCCCCAATAAACCTCATGTGATTGCAGCAAGGACAGTCTTTCGTGAGTTCTTGGGGGGTCGCGCCATCCTGAGACTTGAGCGAGGGTCTCCCCAGCTCGGAGGTCTTTCATTTGGGGGCTCGTCCCAGGATTTGCGACCACCCTCGTCTCTGAAAACCTACTTGGAGGTGAGATTCTGTTTGTGTTCTTGTTCGTCTGTGCCGGCTGAAGTCTGAATCTGTATTTTTGGTATGCTCGCGCAGTCTGGTTTGCAGTCGCTCGCGGCCTCGTGAGGGGCCGATGATCTCCCAGTCTCGGGTAGAGGCTGGGGGCATGATCGGCCGACGGGCTAGGGGGATCACCGACTGTTGCCCTGGGAGACGTCCCAGGAGGTCTGGGGGGACCCCAGGGATGCCTGGGAGATTCCCGTCAGGGTGCCGGAGAGGACGCGATCATCCCGGCCATCTGGTTTTCTGTATTGGTTTTGTTTGTCTCAGTGGAAACGGACCCTTGTCAGTCTTTGTCTGTGTATTTTCAGTATCTGTTTGTTTTTGTCCGTCTGTGTCGGCTGAGGTCTGATTCTGTACCTTTGGTTTATGCAGTCGCTCACATCTTCCTGAGGAGACGACGATCTCTTGGTCTCGGGTAGAGGCCGAGGGCGTGATTGGCCGACAGGCTAGGGGATCACCGACTGTTGCCCTGGGAGACGTCCCAGGAGGTCTGGAGGGACCCCAGGGATGCCTGGGAGATTCCCATCGGGGTGCCGGAGAGGACGCGGTCCTCCCGGCCATCTGGTTTTCTGAATTGGGCTCACCTGCCTCAGTGGAAGCGGGCGCTTGTCAGTCTTTGTGTATTTTCAGTATCTGTTTTGTCTTGTTTGCGACTTTGACAATGGGATAGAAGATATCTACCCCCCCCCCCAAGTTTGACTTTACGCTCGAGCAGGTATTGTCTCCCTCTTTGTCTGTTTTCTGTCCTCCTCTTTTGTGGCGCCTATTTACGGTTTTGCTTGCAAGCCTCTGGGCACTTCAGTGCCACCTGTAGGCCTCTGGGCCGCCTGTCTGGGCACTTCGGCGCCACTGTCTAGTGGTGTCCAGGGCGGATAGACATACCTGAACGCCGTGGCCCTGAGTCTGTGGAAGGGACAAACTCTTTGGTTACACCCGCCACTTGTGGCAGGATCTGAGTTGTCTGTGGCCCAGCG
>CM052717.1:31743258-31748054 GCA_028551405.1 Uromys caudimaculatus | reverse complement strand
GGTTTTTAGCAAGAGGGGAGAAGGGGAGAAGGCAAACCTGTCGGTGCCTGCCCTGTTTGCCATGCGCAGGCCTGTTAGACCCCTTCACTGAGCTCCTGGCCCTGCTACTCCAGGTTCACTGAGTTCCCGGCCCATGCTCCAGGTTCTGCTCAGCTGAAGTCTTAACCCTAGATCCCCTCCTCGCTGAGGGGCTTTGGAATTAGCTTCGTTACCCAGGTGCTTTAGCTTCTCCAACTCTCCGTGGTCTCTATAAAATCTTTCTAACAAATGATTCAGAGGGCCCGCTGTGATGCAGCTGTAACAAGGGTGTGCAGTAGCAGGTTTGACAGATCAGTTTTTATATAATGGCAAGGTTGCTCAGGAAATCTATGCCGCGTATCTTGTATTTCCATAAGAATTTCAGGGCAATAAAAAAAAAATTTCATTTCAAAACCAGGAATTTTGGAGGAAGACATAGATTGCATTTTTTTCTGATTTGTTTATTGAATTTCTTGTTTCACTTAACAGCCTTTAAATGCCTAGTGTTCCAGCAGCAGCATCTTCAAAGGCAGAATTCTGAGTAATTCCTTAAATAATGTCTTGTTAAAATAAAAAAACAAAACAAAACAAAAAACTAATGTTCTGAAATCTAACTTGAAAAGAAAAGAAAAATAAACCCCGAGTTTCAAATACACAGTGAGTGAGTTTATTGTTTTTCCCCTGGGTTTCACACACCCACTGGGTTAGTCACAAATAGCTATATTAAGGATGTTGTCCACATTTTTTAAACACCAGCAATTCTGACCCACCCAGTTCAGTTATTTAAAATGTAACCTGACCTTAATATTTTTATTCTACCTAAGAAAAAGTAAGAAACCTATATCATTGGGAAGATGTAAAAAATATTATGTAGTATTCTGCTTCCGAGTACGGTGGGGTGACTTTGTATGTGACTGTCATTGAAGTCCATTACTATACAGGCTTTCCTGTTTTACAGTGACTAGGTATCATATTTAATCCCATCGGTGCACGACAAAGAATGACCCGAAAAGGGGTCATTTCTTAGCCTAAATAACAAGTGTAAGGGTCCATGATTTAGGGGGAATGATACCCTGGACTCAGATAGTATGTAAACGCAAAGAGTGTTTTATTCTGCAGAAGTCCAGCATGCTGGGATCTCCCATTACTAAGATAGAGAAGACCAAACAAGCTCCAAGACCTGATTTAAAGCACATTAGGGGATTCTGGGTAGGTGATTTCTATCTTACTCCATCTCTAAGGGCATTCCATTACTGGGGCGTGGGAGCTGGAAACTGTTTCTGAGGAAGTCTGGGGATAGGTCGCCTTGATCTTTCTTATCTCTAGGGACATTCCATTACCCATTCCCTTACGGGGCGTGGGGACTGGAACCTGTTACCTGGGAGGTCTGGAAATTTGTCCTTGCTTAAGGATAGATGGCTGGGCACCTTCTAGTTTCTGACTAGCTGCCTTTTTTTTTTTTTTTTTTTTTAACTGACTTGCCCAGATTTGCCTATTTCTTAGGCCTAGTCTCCTAGCCAATTTGAAACCTGTTATGGAGTCAGCCTATCCTTCTCAACAAGTAAATGTTGAAGAGTCCCCATGGGCTCAAATGACCTCAGTGTTCTGTGGAATTGAATCAACTAGACAGTTTCTTTGATTGGAATTTGTAGTCTCCTGTGTGGAATCCTTGGGTCAAAGTAAGTAGCTAACCCAAAGAACTTTTAGAGTCCCAGCTGGATAAGATTGAAGGGCAGGGCCTGGGCGCAGAGACACGCCCCCATCCCCTAACCCCCATGCCCCAACCTCCAGTTTCGTTTTTCTTTACATCTTGAGTCCACAGGCCAGCCTTTGCTGCCCCTGGAACGAAACGCTACCGGAGTCCTTTTGGGTTTGTGGTCTTAAACACAACAATGCTTTGATTAAAAGTATTCTTCTCTTGTGGAATTGACACACTGATTCATACTCTTTGTGTGTCTGGTGGTTTTTTGTTTTTTGTTTTGTTTTGTTTTTTCGAGACAGGGTTTCTCTGTGTAGCCCTGGCTGTCCTGGAACTCACTCTGTAGACCAGGCTGGCCTCGAACTCAGAAATCCACCTGCCTCTGCCTCCCAAGTGCTGGGATTAAAGGCATGTGCCACCACTGCCCGGCGTCTGTTTTTAACCTACTCCAAACTGACTTTTGACGACTACTTGATTTGCGTTTATTCACTGAGATCACAAAACTGTCTGGAGATAGCTCACCACCAAAATTAAGATACATTGTGTCGTTATGTTCTTATTTTTTTAAGCTTTCTGGTTAATCTAGCGAGTTACTAAGGATCCCATGTTGGTGAAGACCTGGTGGGATTTTGTGTCGGTGGGTGGCTGGGTGAGTGAATAGAGAGGCCAGGATCAACTTTGGAGTCCTTTCTCAGAAGCCATCCACCTCATTTATTTATGACAGAGTCTTTCATTAGGACCTGGAACTCACCAGGCTAGGCTGTCTAGGGCTAACAGTACAAGTATGCGCCAGCTGGCTTCTTAGATGGGTCCTGAGGAACCCAGGGCCTCATGCTGAGCTATTTCCATAGCCGGAGACCTGCTGGGATTCTAAAGCTTTGCTCTTTCCACGTCATCTCTCATGGCCACAGGACCTTCTCCTGGTTTTACATTAGGCCAGTTTAATGGTTGTTGTCAGGTTTGAAGTTTGTCTCATTTTTAAGGGCAACACACCTTCAATCTGGCTGAGGCAGAGTTACCAGTCCCTCAGTTTCTTATAAAGACTTTTTTGTTTGTTTGTTTGTTTTCGAGACAGGGTTTCTCTGTGTAGCCCTGGCTGTCCTGGAACTCACTCTGTAGACCAGGCTGGCCTCGAACTCAGAAATCCGCCTGTCTCTGCCTCCCTCCCAAGTGCTGGTATTAAAGGCGTGCGCCACCACTGCCCAGCTGGCCCTCAGTTTCTTAATGACATATAAGCAACTCCTCTTCCTCCTCCTGCTCCTCCACTTTGCCACCCTCCTCATGTCCTCCCTCCCATCTTTTCCCCAACTCCTCCCCCCATGAGGTCTCATTGATCTTAGTTGATCTTAAACTCTTGTAGCTGAAGAGGACCTTGAACTTCTGATGTTCTTGCCACTTGCCAAGTACTAGGATTACAGCTCACGCCACCTTGATCATTTTACGGGGTTCTGGGGATCAGCTCAAGGTCTTATGCATGTTACACGAGCATGTTATCAACTTAGCTAAAGCCCCACATCCATACACAGCCATTTTTAACAGTGTCTTGAGTCCTTATCTATAGGTCCTACTGACTTGTCAAACATGTTCCTCTTTAAGAGCAAACTGTCTAAAATAATATTATGAAAGTAAAGTCTCTTGTAAGGAGAATATCGATATCCCAAATACCGATCTCAGGGAAGCTTTTTAGTCCAAGGGGAGTTTAGAAAGGTTTGGTTGGTGTGGTTTTGTTTTTCTAATACCTTTGTATGATTGGTCGTGCATGTGTGTGGGAGGAGGGGGTGTTGCTTTTGAGACAGGATCTCTTTCCCTGCAATGGGGTTGACCTCAGACTCATGGTTCCCCTGCCTCAGCCTCCCTAGAGTTGGGACTTTAAGTGTGTTGTACCACACCCAGCTTTAATACATTTAATCTAGGCTCCCTGAAGTTTAGAGAGGTGATGAAAGTCACTTGAGACAAAACCTGCCTATCTGATAAAGTCTCTTGCTAGACAAAAGGAGGAAGAGGAGGAGCAGGGGGAGGAGGGGGAGCAGCAGGAACAGCCGCATACAAAGCCTCTCCATAAGCAAGCTCTGAGCCATCCCTTGTCTGATTTCATAGTGTCGCTCCCAGAGCTCACATTCTTGAGGTTGTGGTTGTGGGGAAAGGGTGAGTACAGAGGAAGAGGGAAGATTCTTTCTAAATAAAGGGAGGTCTGAGTGGACAAGCGGAGGGCATGCTCCCCACAGAGGCATCTGAACTTGAGCGGGGGAGGCAGTCCTCCAGAGAGAACTTGGAGTTGAACAGAGACGGTTCTGTAGGAACAATGGCAAGCTGGCAGCTGCTCAGAAAAGTCTGCCAGTTGCGACTGCCACTTCTGACTAGTTCCCCAGGATCCCTAGCTGGGGTGCTCGGCCTGCTCTGCTACCTCTGGACAATGTGGCTGGTGAAATGCCTGAGATGAGCATGCTTTCACGGAATTCAGACAAGCACACTAGTTCTCCACAAAACCTCCCTTACAAAAGTAGCAGCTTTATTCTCTGTCACTATCAAATAAATCTAGACATTTTGGTCTCCCCACCGCCCAATTATTTAGAAAATAACAATGACCAGACTGTTGGCTGTCTCTGCCTCTCCCGTCTACCCACCATTTCTTCGATAGAAATCTAAGCACCGTGTTTGGACACAAAGCCAAGGAAGAAGGCCGCACTGCCCCCATTTTATTCTTTTAGCTCCCAGCATTCATGAAGATAGGTCCTGGTCGGTGAACAGCTAAACAGCTTCCAGAGAAACAGCCTAGAAAGACTTGGTGCGCATGCTCTGTGCCTGTTCCTACATAGATAACGACGGCTGGTGTTTTAATATCAATTATACCACGAAGATAGAAGGCACAGGGAAACTGAGTTAGGAAAAGCTTCTTCCTAAATTTTACTAGTCCACAGCGCCACTCAGCCCCAACAGTCCCAGTCCCTGTGCATTCACGAGAACAGACCCAGAAAAAAAAAATGTCTTAGGAGATTCTTCACTTGCAGCTGTTGCTAGCTCTACCTGAAGGGAATAAGGATTAGTATACATTTAAGTATTACTATAAACAATCCAAAAA
>CM052717.1:31733258-31740758 GCA_028551405.1 Uromys caudimaculatus | reverse complement strand
TTGAAGTCAAGTGTAGCAGTGGACACTTGGTGTCTCTGGACAGGGTGATACAGATTGAATAAGCAGAAGTTGAAGCTCATCCTTGACTACATTGAGAGTTAGATGGCAAAACAACAACAGCCAAACAAAAATAAGCCATTTATTTAGGCTGGAAAGGTAACTCAGTTGCACAGCACTGCTAGGCACCGCAAGCTGTAGGTGTGATCCTCAGCACAGGGGGCTGGTTTGCAAGCTGATTACCAGTCTGTTCTCTAGAATTTAATTAAAAGGCCAAGAAGCAATCAAATCCCAGTCTGTGATGGAAGAAAGAGAAAGCTGGAAAGCAGGAGTCTTACCAGAGTCCAGACAGCCATCTAAAGGAAAAAAGGGACCACAAACAGCCACCACTAGCTTCAAGGTTCACGTTGGCCTTGAGGCCATAGCAATCAAAGCAAGTGTGCAGCTGGACTCTTACCACATGGGGAAAGTCTAGAAAATGAGACAGCCAGAGCACCTGAGAGACTGAGCTGCACTGGTGGTGGTGGTGAGGGGTGCTAGAATCAAGATGGACGTTTAGATCTTGGAAAACTTACTGTCTCTACCTCTCATTCCCATTTATAGTTTCTGTATTTATTTCCCCTTTGTTAGAACTTGGTGTTTGTATATTTCTTTAATCACGAAGACATGGTTACTTCTTTTTATCTGTTTGTTGGTCCCTGGGTGATCACTTGCTAAATATATTTTACCATTTTATCTACTTCAGGCCGAAGTTGACTCCTCCGCAGCCAAAGATAAATCACTGTAATTATTTATTCTCTTGAAAAGAAACAGGAGGTGTGCATGTCAAAGTAATATGCACCTTTAATCCACCCAAATGACACACTGGAGAATGGTTGCTGAGAACCCTTCACTGTGGCTCATATTTCCAGAGTCTCCCAATCGTAGGAGATAACTGAGGTGCATGGATTGCATTGAGAAATTTTTATTTATTTTTTGGAGAGTCCCACCCATAGCTATATATTTTTAAAGATCTGTATTGAATTTCAACTGTGAACTCTGAGGGCTGGTTAATTCTTCAAGGTTCTCTAAAACGAGCAGAAAGCTAGAGGTTTTGAATTTATTCAGCTCTCTGAGATCAGGTTATGGACATCTTTATTTTATTACGTTTCCTTGATTTCTCTTTTGGAGGCCTTTTCTTTCTTTCTTTCTTTCTTTCTTTCTTTCTTTCTTTCTTTCTTTCTTTTTTTTCTGTTTAGCAATTTCCTTAATTATAAGTACAAACACTAATATCTTTCCCTTCTATTCACTGGAAAAAAAGGGGGGGAGGGGTTGTGCTAAAAAAATTTTTCTATTCTATTATGAGGCAGAAAGCAATGTTTTCTGAATCTTCCCCTATCAGGTAGATGGATTTTAAAAATGGGTCACATAAGGAGCTTGAACTGACATTGTGGACCGAACAGGCAGAAATCCAATGCTATTTTTATTCAGGGAATGTGCCAGACCGAGGTGGAACACAGCCGTCATTCCTCTGAGGTGGCCAAGGCATGCTTCAGAGTATCTTTATTTCTCTGTTGCAGAAGTTTTGTGGTCGTTATTAGGGAACACCTCACAGGCTCCTGGGGGAAGTCTTGGCTGGTCAGAATATTTTACCATAATCTTCTCTGCTTCTGCATTCTTTCTTATTTATTTATTTATTTATTTATTTATTTATTTATTTATTTATTTAGATTTTTCAAGGTGTAACAGCCCTGGATGTCCTGAAACTCTCTTTGTAGACCAAGCTGACTTCAAAGTCAGATCTGCCTGCTTTCTTTTGCCTCCTGAGTGCTGGGATTAAAGGCATGCACCACCATGTCCGCTCAAAGATAGAACCTGCTGTCTTTTTTGTTTGTTTTTGTTTTTGTTTTTCAAGATAGGTTTTCTTTGTGTATCTCTAGCTGTCCTGGAACTTATTTTATAGACCAGGCTGGTGTCGAACTCAGAAATTTATCTGCCTCTGCCTCCTGAGTGCTAGGATTAGAGGTGTGCGCCACCACGCCCCTGTGTTTTTAATTTTAATTGCTTTCCAAATCCCGTCTTCTACTTGCTTGCTATATAAGAAAATTCTGGTGGAAAATGCTGTGATCTAACTGAGGGGGGCCTCGGATACCCTGGAACTGCAGTTATAGGTGGTTGTGAGCTGTCTGGTGTAGGTAGTGCGAACTGAACTCATGTTCTCTGAAGAGCAGCAAAGGTTCTTAAGCATGGAGCCATCTCTCCAGCCCTCCCTCTAAATTATTGTCTTGTCTTATAATCAGTTTTTAGATGACCAAAACGAATTATAAACGAAACACAAGAAAATAATTTGGGGGTTTAAGATTGTTTTAACCAAATTCTATTTTCATTCAGATGATTTTAAATTGGAAATTAACATTTAAAGTTGACTGAGCTATGAAACATCCCACACTCCTGAAACAGCTAATAATATGTTGGTGGAGCTGGAGAGATTGCTCAGTGGTTAGGATCACATACTGCTCTTCCAAAAGCCTACAACCACCTGTGACTCCAGTTCCAGGGGATCGGATGTCTCCAGGCACCTGCATTTAAATACACACACACACACACACACACACACACACACACACACACACACACACACACACACATGATTAAAAATAAAACAAATCTGGGTCTGAAGAGATGGCTCAGGGGTTCGCCACACTTGCAGCTTTTACAGAGGCCTCCAGGTTTGATTCCTAGTACCCACAAGGTGGTTTACAACCATCCATAACTCCAGTTTCATGACATCCAATGCCCTCTTCTGACCAGACATATATATGGTGCATATACATGCATGCAGACAAAATAGTCATACACATAAAATAAATAACAAAATATTTTTGGAATATTTTCATTAATTTTTTTTTTAGTTTCACACAATGTATTTCTAACATCCTATTTCCCTAACTCCTCCCCCCACCACCACCTCTCCATCTCTTCCCTCCCACTATGAGATTACTTCCTTTTCTTTCTTTCACCATCCACTCCAGTTTACATTGCGCAGCTAGCGTTGGGTTGGGATCTGCCCTGGTATGGTCTGACTACATAGGTGTGGTGGTTTGAATATGCTTGACCCAAGGAAAGTGGCACTGTTAGGAGGTGTGGCCTTATTGTGGAGATGTAGCCTTGTCAGAGGAAGTGTGTCACTGTGGGGGGTGGGTTCTGAGGTCCTATGTTCAAGCTCTACCCAGTGAGGAAGAGAGTCTCCTTCTGGCTGCGTTCAGATCAAGACGTAGAACTCTCAGCTCCCCTGGCACCATGTCTGCCTGCATGCTGCCATGCTTCCCACCATGATGATATTGGACTGGACTTCTGAAACCATAAGCCAGCCAGGCGGTGTGGCACACGCCTTTAATCCCAGCACTTGGGAGGCAGACACGGGCAGATTTCTGAGTTCGAGGCCAGCCTGGTCTACAGAGTGTGTTCCAGGACAGCCAGGACTACACAGAGAAACCCTGTCTCGAAAAAAAGAAAAAAAAAAAAGAAACTATAAGCCAGCCCCGATGAAATGTTTTCCTTTATAAGAGTTGCATTGGTCATGATGTCTCTTCACAGCAATAAACCCCTGTCTTAGTCAGGGTTTCTATTCCTGCACAAACATCATGACCATGAAGCAAGTTGGGGAGGAAAGGGTTTATTCGGCTTACACTTCCACATTGCTGTTCATCACCAAAGGAAGTCAGGACTGGAACTCAAGCAGGTCAGGAAGCAGGAGCTGATGCAGAGGCCATGGAGGGATGTTCCTTACTGGCTTGCTTCTCCTGGCTTGCTCAGCCTGCTTTCTTATAGAACCCAGGACTACCAGCCCAGGGATGGCACCACCCACAAGGGGCCCTCCCCCCTTGATCACTAACTGAGAAAATGCCTTACACCTAGATCTCATGGAGACATTTTCTCAACTGAAACTCCTTTCTCTGTGATAACTCCAGCTTGTATCAAGTTGACACACAAAACCAGCCAGTACAAACCCTAACTAAGACAATAACGTTACATCATTAATGAAAACTGACTCCCCCTCTCTCAGCAGCTATCGTATGCCAAGAGCCGCTCAGGTAGTGGTGAGATTTCATGCTTCACTTCTCTCCTCGATGCTGGGGTTTCGTGTGGCTGAAGCTTGCGCAGGTCAATGAAAATCAATAAATCTTTAAAATAATAAATAATTGCATTAGTTACATTGAAAAAAAAATACCTCTCATTGTGCTGGGATTACAGATGTACTCTACCAAGTTGGGTTTTCATACGTGAACGTTTAAAACAGAAACTCTATAGGTGACTGTAACTTGTAGCTGTTGAATGGTAAAGTAATTGACTGGCCTCTGGCCCAGGTTTCCAGGCAGAATTTAAATTCTTAGACATTTCCCCAGTGATAGGGATGTCTTTATTGTTTGTGACAGGCCTTTGGACCTCATCTAAGTCCGTGCCGAGTGTGCTGGGAAGCCTGATCACATGACTAGAGGGTAGATAGATACCTTGAGCTACAGAAGTGCTGGTGCAATGACCCAACTTCCAGGGTAAGGGAGGGGCTGGAGACTGAGTCAGTCACAAGGTAATGTGCCAATAATTCATGTCTATGCAATGGACGCCCAATGAAAACGCTGCCTGGGCAGTGAGGGCATACACCTTTAATTCCAGAACTTGAGAGGAGGAGGCAAGTGCATCTCTGTGAGTTCAAGACCAGCCTGGTTTACAGAGCAAGCTCCAGGACAGCCAGGGCTATTATTTAAAAAAAAAAAAAACCCTGTCTGAAAGCAAAAATAAATAAAAATTATGAAAGTTCTGATCCCCTTGGCAATGAGGAAAGAGACATCTTGTTGGTGATATTGTATTAGAGGCAGACCAAATGGCAGGCCTTTATTCATCCTAGCCTGATGCCTGGCCTGGCAAATCAGAGTGAAAGGAGGAAAACAGATGTTCTGACATGCCATGTGGTGCAGACAGGGAAAGACACCTATAGACTGTCCCTCTGACCCACAGCATGGGCTGACCACAGGCACAAGAGCCCTGACTACCATGTGGTGCAGGAGAAGGAAGATTGAGAGCTCCTGACCTGCTGACCTGCTGACCTGCTGACTGCTCACAGACCTGTCCTTCAGCACACGGCACAGGGCAGCTACGGAAGACACCACAGTGTGCAAGTACATGATGGACAGATGGGAGGGGGAGAAAGAGAAGTGGAGCAGTCTGAACATTATGAAGAGAGATGGAACTGGAGAGTGGAGAGTGGAGAGGAGGAGACTGTTGTGAGTGGCCAGCCCCATCATCTGGAGCTATGGTGAGGTTCAGTCTGACCTGCTGCTGAGGGCCATGACTGGGTCCATGGCTATGAAGCGAAAGGGGTCAGTTGATGTCTGTGGCTCACATTACCACTAGAGAACATGGAGGTGCCCCTGATCAGGACAGCTGCTGAGGATGTCCAGGGGCTGTGCAGAATTGGCCACGCCCCTCACTGAACACATATTCTGGAGAGCTGGCTGGACCTCTCAACTGAAACAGCACTCAGGAAATCAGGCCCTGCCCTAGTGGAGGGAGTGCAGGAAAGCCAGCTGAATGAGGTGGCCCGTGTGTGTGTGTGTGTGTGTGTGTGTGTGTGTGTGTGTGTGTGTGCGCGCGCGTGATGCCCTCCCCCCTAAACACCTGTGGTACTAGGGAGAGCTGGCACCAAGGGCATGAGAGCTGAACAGCTGGTCCTGCCCCCTCACTGACTGCACTCATAGATTCCTGTTTTTGAATGTTTGGCCCACAGGGAGTGACACTGTTAGGAGGTGTGTCCTTGTTGAAATGGGTGTGGTCTTGTTGGAGGAAGTGTGTCACTGTGGGGATGGGCTTCCCTCCTCCTTGCTGATTACAGAGGACAGTCTCTCTTGGTTGCAGTCAGATCAAGATGTAGA
The DNA here is from genome assembly GCA_028551405.1 of Uromys caudimaculatus. NCBI lineage: Eukaryota > Metazoa > Chordata > Mammalia > Rodentia > Muridae > Uromys > Uromys caudimaculatus. The sequence continues at coordinate 31,734,852 of CM052717.1, read as the reverse complement.
ACTCTCAGTTCCTTCTCCAGCACCATCTCTGCCTCATGCTGCCCTGCTTCCTGCCATGATGATAATGGATTGAACCTCTGCAACTGTGAGCCACCCCAAATGTTATCCCTTATAAGAGTCGCCATGGTCGTGGTGACTGTTCACAGCAATGGAAACTCTAAGACAGGTGGCCTAGCTGGAGCAGTGCTGGAGAGCTTGTCTTGGTAGTGCGGATAAAGGAGAGCCACTGACCAGTTCAGCTACCACCCAGCCCAGATTTAGGGCTCTGATTGGTCCACTCCAAAATCTATATTTTGTGAATATCTGTGAATGCTTGGGATGCATGAATTTTTCTGCCCTGCTGTTCCAAAGCTGCAGGATCTCCATGACACAGGGCAACAACAGGATAACCGGAAGGAGTCCTGATGATTATCTAATGTTGATAGTGTCACATAAGTCAGAGACCTGGAACCAGACCAATGACTCATTGCAGTGACATCTGCAAGTGAAGATGTGCAGACATAGGGCTATGCTGTGGGACACTCTGTGACACACTAAGCTTCCGGGATGAGATGTTTTCTGTGCTTTGGTTTTTTTATTTGTTCGTTTGTGTTTTTTATTTTGGGGTGAGGTTGCAATGGCAAGGAGTGGATATGAGGGGACAGGGAGATGAGTGGGACTGGGGTACATGATGTGAGACTCACAAAAAATCGATAGAAAGTTAAAATAAGGAAGGAAGCAAGGAAGGAAGGAAGAAACGAACTAACTCTGGACATGGCAGCTTAGGGCATGGGTTGGGGACGTTTTCCTGGTTGGTGAATGTACTGATGTGCTGACATTTGTGAGGAGAGAGAATTTTCTCTGTATTTAAGTTTACTAGCTTCAATGTGCTGTAACCAAATATCTAATAAAATTACCACAAGGAAGAAAACTTTTATTATGGCCCATGATCCCGGAGGTTTCATTCCATGTGTAGCTGGCCTGTCCAGCAGGAATGAATGTATTCTTAAGAGACACTTGCTGATACCAAAACCTCACAAAGACCCAACAAAGAAAGAAAACTTCAGACCAATTTCCCTTATGAATATCGATGCAAAAATACTCAATAAAATACTAGAAAACCGAATCTAAGAACACATCAAAACGATCATTCACCACAATCAAGTAGGCTTCATCCCAGGGATGCAGGGATGGTTCAATACTTGGCAATCCATCAATGTAATCCACTACATAAACAAACTCAAAGAAAAAAACCACATGGTCATTTCACTAGATGCTGAAAAAGCATTTGACAAAATTCAACACCACTTCATGATAAAAGTCTTGGAAAGATGAGGAATTCAAGGCCCATACCTAAACATAGTAAAAGCAATATACAGCAAACCAGTGGCCAACATCAAACTAAAGGGAGGGAAACTTGAAGCAATCCCACTAAAATCAGGGACTAGACAAGGCTGTCCATTCTCTCCCTATCTATTCAATATAGTAATTGAAGTTCTAGCTAGAGCAATTAGACAACAAAAGGAGGTCAAAGGGATACAAATTGGAAAGGAAGAAATCAAAATATCATTATTTGCTGATGGTATGATGGTATACTTAAGTGACCCGAAAAACT
>CM052717.1:31700672-31732758 GCA_028551405.1 Uromys caudimaculatus | reverse complement strand
TGGTGGGATTGCAAGCTGGTGCAACCACTCTGGAAATCAGTTTGGCGGACCCTCAGAAAAATGACATAATACTACCTGAGGACCCAGCTATACCTCTCCTGGGCATATACCCAGAAGATGCTCCAACATGTAATAAAGACACATGCTCTACTATGTCCATAGCAGCCATATTTATAATAGCCAGAAGCTGGAAACAACCCAGATGTCCCTCAGCAGAGGAATGGATACAAAAAATGTGGTACATTTACACAATGGAATGCTACTCAGCTATTAAAAACAATGATTTTTGAAATTCGCAGGCAAATGGATGGAACTTGAAAATATCATCCTGATCAAGGTAACTCAGTCACAAAAGAATGAACATGAGATGTACTCACTGATAAATGGATATTAGCCCAAAAGTTCGGAATACCCAAGATTCACTTCACAGCAACTGTTGGACTGAGTGTGAGGTCCCAGATGTAGGAGTTGGAGAAGGGACTGAAGGAGCTGAGGGATTATGCAGCCCCATGGAGGGAGCAACAGTGTCAACTGGCCTGACCCCCCAATTCTCCTGGAGACTGGACCACCAACCAAAGCATACACATGGAGGGACCCATGGTGCTGGTCACATATGTGGCAGAGGAGGGCCTTGTTGGCCATCGGGGGAGGAGAGGCCCTTCGGCCTGAGGGTGTTAGATGCCCCTCATGACATGGAGGGAAGATGAGAGTGGGTGGGTGGGTGGGTGGGTGGTGGAATACCCTCATAGAGGCAGGGGGAGGGAGAGGGTATAGGGGATTCCAAAGGGGAGACCTGGAAAGATGGAAACATTTGAAATGTAAATAAAATATCAAAGAGAGAGAGAGAGACAGACAGACAGACAGACTTAAATTCTCAGACTGTTGAAAGAATAGATCTGAAGAAATTAGGATTTCCCTAGGAATCTTGCTAGGAGAGGAAATGTCTGGGTATCCAGAGAAGAACTTGTGCGCTGGAGAAAGAGTTACAGCTTCTGGGATGAACGTACAGGAGAGAAGAATTGGAGCTGAGACACTGGTAGGCAGGGGATCACACTTAATCAGACTACTTAGTTTATACATAGCTCTTGCTTTTTTTCTAAACCCCACCCTTAGCTGGGTATGGCATTGGTGCATGCCTTTAATTCTAAAATTAAGGAGGCAGAGGTAGGTGGATTTCCGTGAGTTTGAGGCCAGCCTGGTCTATATAATGACTTTCAGGCCAGCCAGAGATACATAGTAAGACTCTGTCTTAAAATAAAATAAAACAAAATAAATCCTACTCTCGAGTCAGGACCCCAGAAGACAGACTTGGGGGAGTTGTTAGATCTCTTAGTCCCTCTTCCCAATGTGGCCAGTGTACTAGTCAGGGTTCTCTAGAGTCACAGAACTTATGGAATGAGTGTGTGTATGTGTATGTGTAGATGTATGTATACATATATAATTTATTGAAATGACTTACAGGCTGCAGTCCAACTAACCCAACAATGGCTGCTGTGAATAAAAAGTCCAAACATCTAATTGTTGCTTGGTCCACAAGGCAGGATGTTGCTGCTGGTCTTTGGTTTATAAATCCATCCCTACACATATTCCCTAGACTTCTGCTTGAATGGATTAGCAAACTCATTAAGCATCTTAGAAGTATAGCACACTTCCTCATGGACTTACACCTTCTACCTTCCCCCCAGGCGTCTGATTTGCCTTGGGTCTAGTTATAGGTCTAGAGGCAACTATTGGTGGGGCTTGAAGGACATCAGCCATCATGGCAGGGAGCATGCAGCATGCAGGCTGACTTAGTGCTGGAGCAGCCAAGAGTTCTACATCTTGATCCACAGGCATCAGAAGGGGACTGATTCTACATTGGGCAGAGCCTGAGCATATATAGGACCTCTAAGCCCACCTCCACAATGACGTACTTCCTCCAACAAGGCCACACCTACATCAACAAGGCTACACCTCCTAATAGTGCCACTCCCTATGGGGCAAGCATTCAAACGCATGAGTCTGTGGGGGCCAAACCTATTCAAACCACCACCACAGCCATATTAAATACATCTCCTTTTCCTACTTTTCACTATTAATTTAATTCCTTTAATTAGCTTATTGAAGACTAATGGCCCAATCCTGGCTTATGGAGGTACAGGCTATGATATTGACATTTGAGGCCAGTAATTTATGGCTTGATCTTGTTGCTTGGGACCAGACAGAACATCATGGGGTAGGTGGCGAGTGGCAGAAGAAACTATTCACCTCATAGCAGCTGGGAAGGAGAGAGAAGGGAATGGGATCAGAATTGGAAATTCCCTTCTGTCGCACGCCCCCAATGACCTAACTTCCTCCCACCAGGCTCTGCCTCCTCATGCTTCTATCATGTCCCAACATCCCCATAAACTGAAGATAAAACTTTTAGCCTCTGGGCCTTTAGAGGACATTGAAGATTCAACCTATAGCAAGGACCTTTATAGACATCACCTTCTATGTCTCTCTTGCTGACCAGCGCCAATTAGTGCCCCGATAGTAACACTAAAATTGTAAGTGTAGCACTTCCATGAATCCTGCAAGACACTCTGGCAAATTATTGAGCTAAAAAAAAGTAGCTCGAGTTCTCAAATCTGTAGGCAGATTGTCAGAAGTGCAGGTGGTGTGTTGATTCCTCTCTTGTAGCCGGCATCGGAGGTAAGAACTATGTAATTGGGACTGTTCCTTAAACTTGTGGAGTCTGGTATTACCTGCAAGTGGCTAGCATCAGAGCTGAACTGCAATATTGTAGCCACGAAAGGCCAGAACCACTATTCCAGGATAAAGTGGTTGAGAACATCAGGAGAGTGACTGTGCCAGATAGTTTTATGTCACCTTGACACAAGCTAAAATCATCTGAGAGGAGAAAATAATATGCTTCCATATGATCAGGCTATAGGCAATACTTAATTAGTGATTGGGGGTCCAGCCCATTATGGGTGGTTCCATTCCTGGGCTGGTAGTCTTGGGTTTCATAAGAAAGCAGACTGGAGCCGGGCAGTGGTGGCGCACGCCTTTAATCCCAGCACTTGGGAGGCAGAGGCAGGAGGATTTCTGAGTTCGAGGCCAGCCTGGTCCACAGAGTGAGTTCCAGGACAGCCAGGGCTACACAGAGAAACCCTGTCTTGAAAAAAAAAAAAAAAGAAAGAAAGCAGACTGGGAAAATCAGTAAACAGCACCTTCCATGGCCTCTGCATCAGCTCCTGCCTCCAGGCTCCTGCCCTGCTTGAGTTCCTGTCCTGACTTCCTATGATGATGAACTGTGATATGGAAGTATAAACCAAATAAACCCTTTCCTCCACAAGTTGCTTCAAGAGTCATGGTGTTTCATCACAGCAACGATAACCCTAACTGGGACAGTGCCGGGATCAATAGCTCCATCCAGGTCAGGTCAGGGATCATCTCAGTATTCACCTGGATCAAGGGAGTTAAAATAGGAGATGGGAGCAGACAGAAATAAAGCCTGGGGCTTGATGTGCAAATCCTCTGGGAACAACAAGACAAAAGATCAGTGCATATGTATCGTGGGACACTGTTGCGCATTCTCAAATAAATATGTTCCACTGTGCCCAGAAACAAGACTTGGGTACAGAGCCACCTGCGTCTGCTCACATCACCATCACCAAGTCACTAGAAGGAAGTCTTCTGGTAACTAGCCAGGCTGTAATGGAGTCAGCTGGTGCTACAATTATCGTTGCTACGTCTAGATGGATCTAAGGCCAGAGACTTTGTACAAGAGGAAAAGAACTTAAATTCTCCTCATGGATCACTTCTTAAATAAAATACGCCAAACTCACAATAATCTCAATATGGCTTGGTACTTGGGATTTCTTGATAATGAAATATAAATGAGAAGTGCTTTACAACACTAGGTTGTCCACAAAAGAGTGGGCAACTTGACTGGCCTCCAAGTAGTCTCCCAGGTTGATACTGTCTACTGTCTTCCCTAGCTTTCAGGTGGGTAAATCCTAACTTGTTACTGTTTTAGAATTCAGTTAAGTAAACCTTAGCGGTCTGTAGTACATAACCAGAATGTGTGCTTACTAAAATGCAGTGTGCTGGGACTGGAAAGATGGCTCAGGGTTGATAGCACTGTTGCTCCTGCAGAGGACCTGGGTTCAGTGCTCAGCATTCCTGGGGTGGCCCACATCCATCTGTGGCTCTAGTTCCTGGGGCTCCAGGGTTGCCTTCTAACGTCTGTGGGCACCAGCCATGACCATAATACATGTGACGGTTGTATACGCTTGGGCTAGGGAGTGGCACTATTAGGAGGTGTGGCCTTGTTGGAATAGGTGTGTCACTGCGGGGATGGGTTTAATACCCTAGTCCTAGCTGCCTAGAAGTGTGTATTCTGCTAGCAGCCTTCAGATGAAGAGGTAGAACTCTCAGCTCCTCCTGCACCAGGCCTGCCTGGATGCTGCCATGCTCCCACCTTGATGATAATGAACTGAACCTCTGAGCCTGTAAGCCAGTCCCAATGAAGTGTTGTCCTTACAAGACTTGCCTTGATCATGGTGTCAGTTCACAGCAGTGAAACCCTAAGAAAATACACATACATACATGCAGACAAAACAGTTATAAGTACAAAATAAAAATTTTTTAAATCTAATATATGCATACATATATAGATACATATATACATAATACACACACACACGTGTGTGTGTGTGTGTGTGTGTGTGTGTGTGTGTGTGTGTGTGTGTGTGTGTGATTTGCTTGCTGCTCAAGTGTGAGGACCAGAGTCCGGGTCCAAGCATCCACATACCAAGTCAAGCATTGGTCACATGTTTATTACCCCACCTCTAAGAAGGGAAGAGTCAGGAGGACCGATGAGACTTGTTGACTTCAAGACTAGTTAAGAAGACCTGAGCCCAAGATGGAGGGACAGAGCCTGCCTCAAAGGAGTGAGGAGGGAATGGTGGGGGAGGTCATCTGACATTCTCTTCTGCTCTAGACATGCACACATACGGCACGTGTGTGCACGCACACACATGCACACACACACAAGCACACACATGCGCACACATACATTCATACAGACATGCGTGTAGGTCTATGCTTGTCATTCAGATAATTATTTTTTTTTTTTATTTTCTTGCGTCACTGTCTCATGTAGCTTACGCTGCCTTTGAACTTGCTACATATCAAGAATGATCTTGAACTTCTAATCCTCCTACCTATAAATGGTGCTGGTATTACAGATATGCACCATTGATACCAGTTTATGCTCAGACCCTGTATCTTTAGCTATTGATCTCTGTTTTAATGAGACAAATCAAAGTATAGACAGAGATTTTGTCATAACACCTAGTTAGTTTCTAATACTATTGTTTTGTTTTACTGTTTACATTTATATTATTATTTATTATCTATTATATATTGTATATGTTATATTACATATATTATGTTATACATTATATATTACACATTATATATTACACATTATATATTGTATATTACATATAACATTTTACACGTTACATATCATATATAACATATATTATAATTTATTTATATCATGTGTTGTTAAAGTCCCTCATAAACTATATTTATTGTTTTATTATATTTACATTTATCTTGTTTCTATTTGTTTACATTTGGTCATTGATCTGTGGTTATTTATAATAGTGATTTCAAGTTGTAAGCTTACTTAGGAATAAGGAAAATTGATGGAAAAAGTATTAAAAAATAATGGTACAGCTTGTATCCTCATACAGCAGAAATAATTGAAGATTATATTTAAATACCTGCATGAATCACTATAGATGTGACTCTGAGATAGAACTCTTCCCTAGCACATATGAAGTCATGCCTTTGTTCTCCATTACTGTCAAGAAAAAGAAAAGCAGAAGAAATTAGTTGGAATATTTGAGCTGGGAATATGACTCAGGAGTGGAAGGCTTTTGAGCACATCTAAGGACCTGTGTTCCAGCATGGTAAAGGGAGAATACACACACACACATACACACACACACATGCACACACACATACACACACACATGCACACACACATACACACACATACGCACACATGCGCACACACATACACGCACATATGCACACACACACATACACACACACATGCACACACACATACACACACATGCACACACACATACACACACATGCGCACACACATACACACACACACATACAAGCACACATGCACACACACATACACACACATGCACACACATGCACACATATACACACACGCACACATGCATACACACATACACACACATGCACACACACATACGCACACACATACACACACACATGCGCACACACATACGCACACACATGCACACACAGACACACACATGCACACACATGCACACATACACATGCACACACACATGCACACACATATGCACACACATGCACACACATGCACACACATGCACACACATACACACATACACATGCACACACACATGCACACACACATACACACATACATGCGCACACACATACACACACATGCGCACACACATACGCACACACATATGCACACACATACGCACACACATACACACACATATGCACACACATGCACACACATACACACACATACTACGCACACACATACACACACATATGCACACACACATGCACACACACATGCACACACACATGCGCACACACATGCACACACACACATACACACACACATACACACACCATACATACACATGCATGTACACACACACACACACACACACACACGTAACTTAAATTTTTTCAAAACTTATTTTTAATGATGGTTCTTACCTCCCTTTTAGCCCACCACTCACTAGAGGTAGTGGGAAAGAAAGGCTATGGGGGAAATAGACTGTTTAGAAAGGTTCTTTGGAGCACAGACTCCTGTCTGTGTTGTCTGGAAATCTGCAGTTCAGTTCACGGGTTAGCAGGCAGCAGCAGCTCAATCCACTCGAAAACACTCCAGGGATACACCAGCAGTCCAATTCAGTAGAGTCTGGATAGCAAACATGAGTCAGCAGTGACGGCACAACCTAGCAGAGACAGCCAGACCTCTGGACAAGTCAGCAGGAGGGACCAGGAGGAAGGCCAGGAGCAGTTCTCCACTGTTCCTCCTCAGGGAAGCTAAGATGTAAGAGCCACAGCGTTGCACAGCTAGCTCTATAAGCAAGCCTAGCTCAGACTCTACCCCTGTCAGTCAGGTCCTATTTATACCCTCGAAACATCAGGGATCTCCACCGGTCCTTCGTCAGCACATGAGTCTGTCTCAGCTGGCATCTCTCTGCCAATCAGCCTGAGTCCAAGGAAGTGGCAAGAAACCTGCCGCACACCACAAGTTTTTTGGTGTCTTTCTCTCTATGGAGTCCCGACAAATGCAGCTCAATTATGCAATGTAAGGCGGACCAATACATGTGTGTTGTTAGCAAAGAATCCTTCATCACGTGTCCTTTCATGTGCTTGCTTTAGCAGAGCATCCTCTCACCTGGGTCTGCTTCAGCTAAACGTTTCTTCATGAGTCTGCCTCAGTCGTTCACCTGTGTGAAAAACGTTTAACAAAACATTCCTTCATGTGTTTGTCCCAGCAAAACACCATGCGACCGACTTTTCAAAGAACCCTTGAGTTTCCACTTCATACACACACACCCCCCACACACACCCCGCACACACACTACAATCATGTACACATACACACCACATACAGACACACACACCACATGTACAGGCATGCATATGCGCACACACATGTGTACATGCTTACATGTGCGCACACGGACACATACACAGGCACACGCACACAAAACCTCACTGTTCAGTGAGTCATTTGGATCCATTCTACCTCTGATGAGTCACCTAAAACCCTTCTGAGAGACAGGAAACAGTATCAGTGCAGGTCATCACATTTCCAGGCAGACTGGATGGTGAAGAATGTCAACATCTTGACTTAAAATCTGTTTCCAGGACCTTCTTTTCACGGATTCCAGTTGATCTCCATGGAGCCCAACACAACACACGTAATCACTCTCACAACACGAAGTTTCGTTGTTGTTTGAAGAGACGTCTCTTTAGTACCCACCTTTAACCTTTAGTACCCACATGTCCTTAAGGCTTGTCTTCAGCACAGCCCTGCCCACCCTCACCACTCCAGACCTTTCTGTGTTGTTAGAACCCTTCATAAACCATGTGCACGTGTTGAAGTCCAGGCAAAGCTTAGCTCGCCCAGTTAAAAACTTCAGCAAGAGACCCAGGAAAGACTGTTAGACATTGGGGTTCACAGAGAACCCAGGCATCGGGGTTCACTGTCCCCCTCATTCCTCAGCTTCATATTCTTCTAAGGCTCTATATCCCAGGCAGGCTTTTCCTTCAGGAGAGCAAACTAGTGAGAGAATTTTAGCCTTATACCACACACTTCAGTCTAGCAGAAAACAGAGGGAATTCTCCAAAAATCTAAAAAACAAAACAAAACAATAAACAAACAAACAAACCCACAAAAAATAGTCCCTGCCATCAAAGGAGGTGGTGGTGGTTTGAATATGTATGACCCCCTTAGACTCACTGTTTGAATGTCTGGCCCATAGGGAGTGGTACTATTAGGAGGTGTGGCCTTGCTGGAGTAGGTGTGGCTTTGTTGGAGGAAGTGTGTCACTGTGGAGGCGGGCTTTGAGTCTCTTATATACTTAGGTTACAACCCAGTGTGGAACAGAGTCCCTTTCTGCTGCTTGTGGATCAAGATGTAGACCTCTCAGCTCCTTCTCCAGCACCATGTCTGCCTGCATGCTGCCATGCTTCCCGCCATGATGATAATGGACTGAAGCTCTGAAACTGTAAGCTAGCCCGAATGAAGTGGTTTCCTTTACAAGAACTACCTTGGTTATGGTGTCTCTTCACGGTAATAGAAACCCAAACTAAGACAGAGGGTGACACACTCACTGGCCAGGAGTTGAGAATAAACTCTCAGAAATACACAGACTTGGGTGGGAAGAGCTAGTGGCCAGGGGGAAAGTAGGTTGAAAAATGTCACATGGTGATGTCCAGACATGATCTTAGTACCCCAGGTGAGGTGTGGCCGGGGACACAGCTACTTCCATCTTTGTTATGAGTTTCATAGGCAAACATAGAATGGAGGGAGGGACGGGGGAAGGACGCAAGAGAGGGAGTGACAAAAAGAAGGAGGGAGGGAGGGAGTATGCTCCGTTCTTAACAGTAATGACTTCAAAGGCTGTAACGGCCTAGACCTCCTTCTGAGAGCCGCTGATAAAACTTTGTTCTTCAATTTCCAAACCGTGGCATATAGTAAGGAGAAGGAACAGTGGGGGTGGGGAGAGGAGCCGGAGGGGGAGGAGGAGTCACCGTCCTAGTATTAGGTACTCTGGTAAAAAGCACTGCATGGGAGGGAGGCTGGCAGCAAACCAGGAGGAAAGTGGTCGCTGTAATTCAAGATGCAGAGCAGAAGTGTCAAAAAAAAGATGAGCACAGCTCCCAATCTCAAACCTAATATAGAACTCCAGCAATCAGGATAGAGAGGAATGGAACCAAGAAGACATAGAATCAATGGGAAACGTGGAGAGCCCAGAAATAAACAGTGTATTTATAGCAAATTGATTTTTTTGAAAAGGGGGCCAAGGTAACTCAATGTGAATTGCCTTTGCAACAAATGGTGTGGGAACAATTAGATGCCTACATACAACATACAAAAACTCTTTTTTTTTTTTTTTTTTTGGTTTTTCAAGACAGGGTTTCTCTGTGTAGCCCTGGCTGTCCTGGAGCTCACTCTGTAGACCAGGCTGGCCTCGAACTCAGAAATCCGCTTGCCTCTGCCTCCCAAGTGCTGGGATTAAAGGCGTGCGCCACCACTGCCCGGCATATAACATATAAAAAATGAATTTACATCCTTCCCTCCTCCCACAAAGATGAAGGCAAGCAATACAGGAAGACATAAAGCACGACTCATTAAAGAGTAAATTAGAAACCAGCAGAATTGCCTACCACAGGCTAAGTGTGGAGATCTGTGGGCAGAGCCCTTGTGATGGTTTGTATATGCTTGGTCCAGGGATTGGCACTATTAGGAGGTGTGGTCCTGTTGGAGTAGGTGTGGCCTTGCTGGAGTAGATGGGCTCTGTTGGAGTCGGTGTGTCACTGTGGGTGTGGGCTTTATTACCCTCATCTTAGCTACTTGGAAGCCACTCTTCTCTTAGCTGCCTGTGGAACAAGATATAGAACTCTCAGTTCCTCCAGCCCCAAGTCTGCCTGCACACTGCCATGCTTCCTGCCTTGATGATAATGGACTGAACCTCTGAACCTGTAAGCCAGCCCCAACTAAATGTTGTCCTTTATAAGAGTTGCCTTGGTCATGGTGTCTGTTCACAGTAAATCCCTAACTAAGACAGTCCTTGCCTCAAATGCAGAGGTTTTATTTCCAAATTATGTTTGTGAATACATGCCTGTAATCTCAGTACTGGAGAGGTGGAGGCAGGAGAATCAGAAGTTCAAGGTCATCCTCAGCTACATATTTGACTTGTCCCAAAAAACAACAGCAGCAGTAGGAGCAATAACAACAACAACAAATCTTTAGAACTTCAAAAGACAACCACTTGGGGGTGGGGGGAAGCAAGCCACAGGATGGGGAGAAATATTTGAAAAGTGTATACCTAGCAAACAGCTAAAGCTTCTGTAGAAGAGAGCATTTCAAATGGAGTAAAAGGCAATGCAGTTTTAGAAATGGGCAAAAGGATGTGAAGATGGGTAATCTCATCACTTCTTAGGAAAATGAAAATGAAAACCATACTGTGGCAGTTCTTGATAACCACTAGCATGGTGGGGATGATGGTGGTGATGGTGATGGTGATGATGGTGGTGGTGGTGATGGTGATGATGGTGGTGGTGATGACGATGATGATGGTGATGACGATTTTGACAATAACGACAAAGTCAGACAGTGGTATGTGGGAGAAGGCTCAGAGGTTAAGAGCAATGGCTGCTTTCCCTGAGGACCAGGGTTTGATTCCCAGCACCACATGATCAATCACAATCGTTTATAACCCCAGGCCCAGAGGATCCAAACAGCATCTTCTGGCCTCTGTGGGCACTGCATACATGCGGTGCATAAAGATACCTGCAGGCAAAATATCCATACACACAAAATAAAACAATTTTTTAAAAAAAATCAGACAGTAGGGGCTGGAGAGATGGCTCAGCAGTTAAGAATACTGTCTGCTCTTCCGGAGGTCCTGAGTTCAAATCCCAGCAACCACATGGTGGCTCACAACCATCTGTAATGAGATCTGATGCCCTCCTCTGGTGTGTCTGAAGACATCTACAGCGTACTTACATAAAAATAAATACATAAATCTTTTTTAAAAAGTCAGACAGTAGTAAACCCAGGCAATGTGTGAGTATGTCACTGGTGGGAATGTAAAATGACGCAGCTGGTTGTAAAGATTCTGGACGTTTCTTTAGAAGTTAAACAAAAATCTACTCCACAGTAAAGCAATTTCACCTCTAGATATCTACAGAGAGGAAATTAGAACCTTGGCTTACAAACACAGACACACACAAATGCTTATTTATACCACTGTTCAATCAGGAAGAACTGGTAACTGTCTAGTCCTCCATTCTGTGTCAGGTGAATGGGCAAAATGGGCTCTACTCACATAAACAGATAAGTATCCTACACAAAACTGGCCGTGGGAAATTACCAATCCACGAGCCTCATCCATGAGACATGCTGAGAAAAAGAGGCCCGTCACATAAGGCCAAATACTGTACGATTCCATTGAAATGAAATGCCAGAAAGCAGCCAGTCTGTGTGCTTGGAAAGTCGATCAGTGGGTGCCTGGAGCTGGAGGCAGGAGAAAACATGAAGGATCGATGTGTATTGATAGACATGTCCTGATATTGGATTGTGGAAATGTTTTCACAGCTCTGTATATTTAGTGACAGCGGCTTAACTGAATACTTTAAATAGCTGGTCCTGATGGTCTGTAAATTACCCACCCCCTCCTTAAATATTACCCACCCCACAGCCACCCTGAGACAAACATTGCCTGGTTAACAGTTCTTGCTTCTCTCAGCTTGAAGGACGCACCTAGATGCTAATTTTATAAATAAAGAAGATGCAGTCGTGATCCAATGATGCCGTGTAATTATCAACAATTTTTACACTTTCTTTTTCACATTTTAAAATCAGCAATAACTGAACTTGGTGGCATAGACCTGTAATTCCAGTTACTGAGGGCGCTGAGGCAAAAGAACTGTTAAATTGAAGACTTACACTGGCTACAGAATGAGTTCAAAGCCGTCTTAACAATACTCTTTTCTACACACACACACACACACACACACACACACACACACACACACACACACACGGAGAGGACACTAAGGTTTAGTGGCAGGGCAGTGGTGGCACACACCCTTAATCCTAGCACTTGGGAGGCAGAGGCAGCTGGATCTCTGAGTTCAAGGCCAGCCTGGTCTACAGAGGGAGTTCCAGGACAGCCACGGATACACAGAGAAACCCTGTCTCAGAAAACCAAAGGGGGGAAAAAGTTCAGTGGTAGAGCACTTGCTTATCATGTGCGAGATCAATATTAATAAATGCATTCTTAAGTCTAAAGAAAACAAAACCCACAGTTTCTCCAACTTCCCCTTGAACTGGTGATTAGCTTAGTAGGTAGAGTGCTTGACTAAGTATATATGAGGTCCTGGGTTTGATTCCCAACTCATTAGCTAACTATGATGGTGCACATAGCAAGTCTAGTGTTCCAGGTATGGAAGCAGGAAGACTGGGTGTTTAAAGCATCCTTGGCTACATAGGAAATTTGAGACTAGCCTGGGCTACATGAAACCCTGTTTAAGGCATCCTTGGCTACATAGGAAATTTGAGACAAGCCTGGGCTACATGAAACCCTGTCTCAAGAGGGAAAAAAGTAGTTGAAGATATAACAGCATCAGATGGACTTATTTTATAAGAAAGTCCCAGAAGGACTGCAACTGAATTAAAAGGAAAATAATCTTTTTAATTTGTTGTTATTGTTGATGATGCCGTTGATGGAAACCAGATCTCTCCATGTAGCTCTGGCTATCCCAGAACTTGCTATGTAAACTAGGCTGGCCTTGAAACTCACAGGGATCTCAGCATCTGCCTGCTGACCACTAGGATTAAAGGCAGGCATCACCATACCCAACAGACATTGTTTTTAATTTTAAAATTACATTACTTATTTGTTTAGGAGGTGTAAGTGTGCATAGCACAAGTGAATAGATATGAAGACAACTTCCTGGCAAGGGTAAGGGATCCTTTTCACTCTGTGGGTCACGGGGATCGAACTCTGGTCATCAGGCTTGGTGGCAAGCACCTTTACTGGCTAAGCCATCTAGCTAATCCTCCCAGCCAAATTTTAAAGCATTATACCTTGCCTACGTACAGCTACAAACACCTATTTACACATATGCAAGGCCCACAGTTGGGGCATGGGCACTACCACTGCCTTTTAATCTTTCCGTAACTCACCCCCACGGAGAATGGTGCCCAGGGGGTAAATTAAGGCACTTGGCCCTGGGCTTTTTCCTGTCCAGGCAAAAATGGCAAAGGTGTGCATGTGAGTGAATATGCAAGAATATCAGAGACTTACAATTCCCAACCATTACAAGCCTTTTCTCTCTGTCAACTAAACGGCTTCAAGTTTCCCGAAGGATCAAGCATTCAGCTGGAGGTAGTTGCTTTTCAAAGATAGTCCCGAGAGCTTGTCGACTGAATGAAGCATCATCTGTACCTTCTGGAAATTTCTCTTGTGGTGCACTTGACATCTATACCTAAGATGAACAAACAGCACTGAGATGTAGTTGCTGTGTTACAGCGAACTCCCTGACCGCCAAGTGAAACCCAAGATGTCCTCTGAACCCATTCACTGGAATGTCTGACTCAGAAAACGTGTGTGTGTGTGTGTGTGTGTGTGTGTGTGTGTGTGTGTGTGTGTGTGTGTCTGCCTGCGTGCATGTGCTTACTGAAGTCATAGCCACAAGCCTTCTAAGCTCCTCCATTCTGAAGACAATCGGTTCACATAAACCAAACGCAAAGGCAGGTAAGACAAAATTGTCTCTAAGAGCAGCAGCGGCTGGGAATCTTTATTCTGAAATGTTTCGATGTTGCTGAGTTTCTCCAGGTCTTATGAACATCTGATGCCCGTGAGTCCTGATTCATTAAAAATCTTTTCGCCTGCTCCCATGGCCCCTTTCATCTGCTTGTCTGTATCCTAAGGATTTTTCCACAAGTACGCTTGAAATTTTCCTGAATGGACACATTATTCCTCAGAGTTTACATATGTTTTTCCAGCACCATCTTTTTTTTTTTTCCTAATTATAGAGATTTTAATCCCCTGCTGTGGGACTTTTTAATTCCTTACTTGGGTGGGAGATAAGTTTTGGCTTCAGGCTGGAGTGTCCCAGAATAACCACCATTTAAAAGCCTCCTTCTGCTGAAGTTTTCAGGACCTCCCATGACTGAGGCTATGCCATAGCTACTGAGACCAAGTAGAGAAGGGGGGGTGTATGACCCAGATGCTGTGCAAGAACTCTCATTTCTTCAAACCACTATTAATCTTGGACTGGAAAGCTGGCCCAGCAGGTAAGAGTGCTTGCTGCTCTTCCAGAGGAGCTGGGTTCAGTTCCTAGCATTTCTTTGTGTATGTCCCTGCGCACTTGAATAAATGCACATGTGCCCTCGAATAAGCATGGCCATCCTAGGTTCTTATACTTGAATGCCTGGTCCCCAGTTGGTGGAGCTGTTTAGGAAGGATTGGAACTGTTTAGGAAGGATTGGGTGTCACCGTTGGAAGAGGAATGTTACTAAGGGCCAGGCTTTGAGGTTTCAAAAGCCCATGGCATTTCCAGTTAGCTGTCTCTGCCTTGTGCTTGTGGATCAAATGTAAGCTCTCAGCTCTTGCCCCAGGGCTGTGCTCTCTACATTGTGGTTACCGAGTCAAACCCTCTAGAACGGTGAGTCCCAAATTAACCACTTTCTTTTATAAGTTGCCTTGCTCATGGTGTTTTGTCATATAGCAATAGTTAACTAAGACATAAATTTTTTTTTTTTTCCCTTCTCACTCTGGTCCAAAGATTTATTTATTTATTTATATAAGTACACAGTAGCTGTCTTCAGACACACCAGAAGAGGGCATCAGGTCTCATTACAGATGGTGTTGAGCCACCATGTGGTTGCTGGGATTTGAACTCAGGACTTCCAGAAGAGCAGTCAGTGTTCTTAACCGCTGAGCAATCTCTCCAGCCCACAGATTTCTAAACCAATGAAAAGGAATCTTCAAAATAAGGAAGCTTAATTCTCTGCTCATAGAAGCATGGCAGTGGGTAGCATGGGAAGACGTGATGGCCAGAGGCAGGATTAGGCTTTTCAGACTTAGCAAGCCCCTGATGGCGGTGGTGCTGTTCCTCTCAGGGCGGGGGTAAGGTTGGGAGGCAGGCACAGGGCTAGAGTATTGTTTAAATCTACCTGAAGGCATGACTCCATATTTTATGCATACCTCCAGGACTTTTCCCATTAACAACCAACCTTTGGAGGTTTGTCCTGGGAGGAACCTGTCAGGTCCGGAGCCCCTCAGATCCTAGCCACTTCTTCAGCTGACCCGACTACATTCCTTTACTCCCCCTGACAAGTATTTAGTGAATATATCAAGTGTTTAGTGCTGGTATAGAAGACTAAATAAAAAATTAGGAAAATAGACAGGAGAAAGAATTAAGGTTTGCAATCCATGGGGGGAGGGGGGAACCACAGTGGTCTGAGGGGGAGGAATAAGGAAGTGGGGGATGGTTTGTGCCAAGGTGATCAGGGATGCTTCCTAAGGCAGACAGCCAGGCTGGCATTCACACCCACACCTCCAGCCCAGGCCACACTAGTCTTCACTGTGCCCTGTGTTTGGGGAATACATTGCCTATGACCATGCAGTTTCTTTTGATACTGAGTCGTTAACTTCAACAATGAGCTTGACACCTTATAGAATCACCTGAGAGATGTGCTTAGAGGCATGGTAGGGTCATCTTATTAGTTCACTGATGTGTGAACACACCCATCTTAATTGCAGTCAGGACCTGAGCTGTGTCTGTGGAGAAAGAGAGCAGAGGACCAGGCATACATTCACCTGTCTCTTGTGATGTCTCCTCACAATATGCGTTCACAGATTGGGACCAGCTGCCTCAGCCTCATGTGCTTTTACTTCTGCACTGTGAGGAACCTTAAGTTAGAACTATAGCTAGAGGTAAGCCTTTTCTCCCGTGCGTTGCTCATCACAGTATTTTATCACCAGGACAGAAACAAAACAGTTACCTTGTCACCAACCCTATCTGCCAGCTGTCCAAAAATCAACTTCAGCATCGCCTTGTCCTCCGTTCCCTCAGCCAAATGTGAGGCTGTACTCCACGGGTCTCCAAAACACCTGCTATCTGCCTTCCTCTGTCTATCACATCAAGCCTTAAGCTGTACCTGCTGTGTGATAGTAATGGTCACATTTGTGAGCACAGATGATTTGTTTGTACGTAGCACCTTGAATTTGGTAGCAACACTGGCAAATGATGTTATTATCTCTGTATTATAGATGAAAAATCTGAAACCCACTTGTGGCAGGGGTGTGTGTGTGTGTGTGTGTGTGTGTGTGTGTGCTTTGTAACCTACCCAAAGTTACCTATCACAGCAAGAGGAGTGCTGAGTCAAGGCAGGCATTAAAATTATAATTTCATTTTGTGAATATTTTAAAGTTTTTTTAAAAAAATATTATTTTGGTCTTAGAGGTTTTTTTTTAAGTACTTTGGAGCTCTCAGAGAAGATGTTTGGTTTCAGACCCTGGACAAGGAACAGAGGTGCATATTTTACATATCAAAGCAGACCTGGCCTCCAGGTTCTCCCAGCATGCCTCAGTCCCCACCTGGCACACCCTGCCCCCAACCCTGAACTTTCCAGCCCAGGGGCTGGGCTACCCTTTCCCCCAGAGGCTCTTATATAATTTAGACATTTTGGTCTCTCTTCTCTTCTCTCTCTGCGCTCACAACCGTTGGCTTCCTCCCCTCTCTTTTCCCTACATGGCAACTCCCGTGGTCTCAATCCTTGGGGCCAGTGAATTCCCAATAAACCTGCATTTAATATACTCTAATCTGGCTTGAACTGGCTCATTTCACTGGTGGAGAAATAGCCTATCAGAAAAGACTACTGACTTCAAAGCTTTGTTTAGAGTCAACAGCACAGAAAGATTTTTGTTAGGAAAACCATTTGAGGGGAATCTACAGGAAGAGTTCAGCTTGTGAGAGAATAAGTAAATGAACAACCTAGGAATCTCCTGAAAGCCGGCTTCAACAATAATGTCAACACCAGCAAAACAACAGAAAAAGGATCACACTGCTTTAAGAAGACCAGAGAGAGATAAGCGCTTCCAAAGGCTTGTCTTTCAATTGATTCAGATGAACAGAAGATAGAGTACGTGTTTACAGAAAGAAGCCCAGTGCTCAGAGCCCGTTTATGTGATTTTTCCTGTATTTGTCACCCTCCCTCACAGAAGAGGGGACAGGGACTTTGGGTCTCACAAACACCCCCATCTCAAGCTACCTAATGTCCCTAGTGCTTAAGGAACTAATTCAGCGTTTCTGTTGAGTCTACAGTCTTTTTGACTGACAAGCACAAGCAACAAGTATATGAAAATCGCCCTGCAATGGGGCTAAAAGAATCAGGTCATCTTTGGGGTTAATTTACTTATTTAGACTGGGTCTCCTACAGCCCAGGCTGGCCTGGAATTCTCCTTGTAGGCAAGCATGACCTTTAACTCCTGATCCTCCTGCCTTCCAAGTACTGGTATGACAGGCATGGACTGCTCTACTTGGCTTCAGGCCATGAATGTGAATAAAGGCCAACTTCCTGAACCGTGGAGAATTTGCTCAGCTTCCCCGGGTCTCCTGTGTGGTTTTAAGATGGACAAAAGATTTTTGAATCACTGGAATACATTTTAAAAGCAGAGGTTGTCCCTACACCTGCCTATTGTGGTCTGGCATGAGTGAGGCTGAGCTAACCTTCTGGAAGTTTTGCCGAGTAACCACACAAGCTCTGCTCTGGAATCCCAAGGGATGCCTGCAGGACCTATACGCTGTACAAAAATACTCTGTTACTGGGAAGTGGTGCTATACACCTTTAACACCAGCACTCATGGGCAGAAGCAAGTGGGATCTCTGTAAGTTCGAGGCCAGCCTGGTCTACAGAGCAAGTTCCAGGACAGCCAGGGCTATACAGAAAGACATTGTCTCAAAAAACCACAAAAGAAAGATAGAAAGGAAGGAAGGAAGGAAATACACTGTTGGAGGCTTTTATTCCCATCCCTTAAAGAGTAATTTGAGTTGGCCAGGGCTATAATGACAAAGGGAATAATACTAAAATTTACTTCCGGAAAGGCACCATTCATTGTGTTGTTATTGATTTGTTTGTTTGCTTTTGGCTCCTGCAAGTCTTGAGTCAAAAGCTAGCTCCTGGGGCTGGACAGATGGCTCAGTGGTTATGAGCACTGACCGCTCTTCCAGAGGTCCTGAGTTCAATTCCCAGCAGCCACATGGTGGCTCACAACGATCTGTAATGGGACCCGATGTCCTCTTCTGGTGTGTGTCTGAAGACAGTGACAGCGGCAGTGTACTCACATACATTTAAAAATAAATAAATAAATAAAAAATAAAGCTAGCTCCTGTCACCATTCTTGGCACGCCCAGGCTGATACGACATCAACTTGATAGCTTGTCTAGTGTGCATAAAGGCCTAGATCTAATCCCCAGAATTTCAGGGTGGGAAGGAGGGACTTAAACTATCTTCATACAGGATAAAGATAAAGAAATGGGGTACAAGTAACAGAAAACAAAATGTAGTAGCTCTTAGATGAAGGTTTTACCTGGAGAGATGTGCACTGCTTCCGGATTGGATGGGAGTGTAATTTAGGGAGGGTGGGGGAGGGCCTAATGCTGCTGTCAGACACTTCCGTAAGTTCTGGAACAACCGTCTACTAGCTTTGTGCCTTTGGATGACTGCTCTCAGCCTTGCTAAGTGCCTGTGTGTCAACTGAGGCTGATAGGACAAAGAGCCATAGATTGGAGGGCTTAAACAACGGGGATGTAGCTTTCATAGTTCTAGAGTCTGGATGGTCCACAATCAAGATCAAGGTGCTGGGGCTAGAGAGGTGGCTCAGCGGTTAAGGGCACTGACTGCTCTTCCAGAGGTCCTGAGTTCAATTCCCAGCAACCACATGGTGGCTCACAGCCATCTGTAATGAGATCTGATGCACTCTCTGGTGTGACTGAAGACAGCGACAGTGTACTCGTATAAATAATACTAAATAAATAATATTTTAAAAAATTAAGGTGCTGAATTTACTAAGAGGCACCTCAGGTGGTCTCTCTCTTTCTCTCTCTCTCTCTCTCCTCTCTCTCTTTCTGTGGTGTGTGTGTGTGTATGTGTGTGTGTGTGTGTGTGAGAGAGAGAGAGAGAGAGAAAGAGAGAGAGAGAGAGAGAGAGAGAGAGAGAGAGAGAGAGAGAGAGAGAGAGAGAGAGAGAGAGTTGTGGTAGATATTTAATCTCAGGTCAGGGGTTATAATCTCACCTTGGTTATTCAGTTTCCAGATAAAAGACACACAACTTTATATTTATAGTAAGCCTTTAATGCACGAGAGCTGGGCAGATATCTACCCTCTGAGTTCTATGTCTATTTCCTATCAATAACCCCACATATAACTTTCCATGTTCTGTGTGGGCCACTCCAACTGGACAGCCCTCATGGCCATGTTTTCAAGATTCTTACCCTCCATCTCCTCCCTCTTCCTTCTCACAGTCTTCTGCTGATGACCCAAAGCCCAGGAATCCAAACACAAACTAACTAACAACTGCCTATCTCTCTTCTACGAAGCTATAGGCTGTAAGCATCTTTTTTCACCAATCAGGTATAACTTACGAGGCAAAGTTACATAGTATTACTTGGGTCTATGTGCTGATTCTCTTGACCCTGGGGGCAACCAGGTCTTAGGGGCCAGCATTACAATATATAGCAAAAGACAACACCTCACAGAGAGAGAGAGAGAGAGAGAGAGAGAGAGAGAGAGAGAGAGGACAGACAAACCAGACAGACACAGAGACACAGAGAGGTTATGAATCTCCCTATGAGAATATTTCTCCCTGGTTTTGCAGGGCACTCATCTCATCATCTCTTGAGTATCATGACCTCATTTAAACCTCCCACCTCCAACAGGCGCCAAGTCCAGTTACCAGCAGTAGGGGTTAGGGCTTCCCCATCTGAGTTTTAGGTGATAAGATACATCCAAACGTGTAGACCAGGTTTCAGTTTCTTGCATCACAACTCTCTGGCAGGTTTGAGAATAAAATGTTTACAAGCTCAGGCCCATAAGAAAAACAAAAGAAAGCATTCAAAAACTGTTAATTACCAAGGCACTTTTGAATAAAAGCTGAGGGCTGATAACTGGTTCTTGAGTCTTGTGTTTGTGTTCTCAGGGCTAGACTGAGCCTGTTCGGGGTGGGGGTGGAGGGGTGTTTGTTGGGGGTGGGGTATCCCTGGAATCCTTCATCCTCACCCTTAGGGGGTCAGGTCCATTCTCACAGTTTTGCAGTCAAGGAAACTTGGAAGCCAGAGGTCATGCAGGGTGAGTGGCCGGGTTGAGATGTGGACCAGAGCATGTGCTTTTTGGTGACATATTGCCTTCTGCTGTTTAGAACGTAAGTGAAATTAATTATTTAAAAGTGCCAGTAAATAAACCTACATGGGTATTTTGCTAAGGGTTCTAGGTTGCAGGACATGCAGATAATGAGCTCCAAAGGATTGAGATCAGACCCTGCACCTTACTTACAGAGTCAAATGGGGAATGCACGGCCTTCTAGGGAGACAAAGCCCAGAAGAGAGCCTAGCTCTCTGGCTGGCAGCCATGAGGTGGCTCAGCAGGTATAATCCCAACTACCTGACTTCCATCCCTGAGACTACATGCTGAAAAAAGGACACCGACTCCCTAATGTCATCCTCTGACCTCTCTATGTGGCATGCACACACCATGTCCATAAATACAACATAAACAAATGTAACAAAAATTTTAAAAAAGAAAGCCATAGTGTCATTTTTTTTCCCCTAATCTCCCTCTTCTACCCTCCCACCTTCCATTTTTGATGTGTGTCCTGTCTGCAGCTCCAATATTCCAAATGCTATCGATTAGGAAATGCAGCTTTCAAAGTCCGGCCCGAGGGCAGCATTCTTTTGCATTCTAGAACCACCGGCTTCTGGGCTTCTGGGCTTCTGTCTCTAGTTAGTCAGAAGGGTGTAGGCGTATTTCCACTCTCTCTGGAAGAATTCTGCTGTGACCTATTTCACCTCCACCCTAGCTTGTAGGCTTGAGTATCTTGCTTGAAGAGAAAGAATTTAGTTTTACGAAAATAGACAAATAAAGCTGGGTTGGCATTTTCTTTCTTTTTCCCTATGTGCGTATGTGAGCATCTAAAGATTTATGCATGTACATTTATGTATATGTACATGTGTGCATTCATGTCTGTGCTTGTGTATGTGGTCAGCTTCATTCCACAGAAGCTGTCTGCCATTTATATCTTCGTGTGTGTGTGTGTGTGTGTGTGTGTGTGTGTGTTGTGTGCATGCCTTGTGTGCCTCAGGAGGTCAGAAGGCATTGGATCCCCGGAACTAGAGCTACACATGGTTGTTAGCTGTCATATGGGTGCTAGGAATCAACCCTGGACCTTTACAGAGCAAGCAGCGTTTTTGAGCACTGAGACATCTCTCTGACCCCATCTTGTTTGCTTGTTTGTTTGTTTGTAGACAGGAGCTCACTGTGCAGTCTGGCTGATCCAGAATTCCTTGTATAGACCAAGCTGGCCTTGAACTCATAGAGATCTACTTGCCTTTGCCTCTCAAGTGCTGGGATTAAAGGTGTGTACTACCATGCCTGTCTCCCTACCTTGATTTTAAGAGATGCAATCTCTCATCAAAACATGGAGTTTATTTAGTTAGGCTGGCCAGCGAGTGAGTATCAAGGATTCCCTGTCTTCTGTGTACATAGTTCTTGGGTGTCAAGTCCGGGCCACTGTGTACAATTTTCACATGTGGGCTGGGAATTGAACTCAGTACCATAAGCTGCAAGAATTGTGTTGATTAAACTATTTATTTCCCCAGCCACTTGAGTTCCTAAAATATATATATATATATATATATATATATATATATGGAGATATATATATATATGGCGATATATAGATATATATATATATGGAGATATATAGATATATAGATATATATATATTGGGATATTAAATTTGTTCTTGGCTTCCATATTTTAAAAGTATATTGAAGTTCTTGGAGAAAATATGAAGTGGTATTGGAGTTACCTAAAGAAAGTACAACATGATCACTAAGCTATACAATGGGTCTCAGAAACAAAGGTCAAACAGGAACCCTTTCCCAGCATAACTTGGAGTGAAAGCCACCACTGAATCTTTATATGGCAGATGCAACAGAGAAACCTTAACTCAGTGCTTCTCAACCTGGGGGTCTTTGCCCCTTAGGGGTCATCTAAGACAATCAGAAAATACAGATAGTTACATTATCATTCAGAACACAAGCCAAATTACAGTTATGGAGTAGCCATGAAAACAATTTTATGGACAGGGGTTACTATGCGTGCGAGTGTGTGTGTGTGTGTGTGCGTGTGTGTGTGTGTGTGTGTGTGTGTGTGTGTGTGTGTGGGTGTGTGTGAGTGTGTGTGAGTGTGTGTGTGTGTGTGTGTGTGTGTGTGTGTGTGTGTTCCCCTGACCTTATACCTAATCTACAATTTTTCCCTTTATGCAATCTATACAATTTATGATGGTTTGTCTTTGGTACAGCTTTTTTTTTTTTTTTTCAAGACAGGGTTTCTCTGTATAGCCCTGGCTGTCCTGGAACTCACTCTGTAGACCAGGCTGGCCTTGAACTCAGAAATCCGCCTGCCTTTGCCTCCCAAGTGCTGGGACTAAAGGCGTGCACCAGCACTGCCCCGCGGTACAGCTTTTCTCATCTACCGAGCTTTCTGTTTTAATCTTTTAAAACATTTAAAAGATTTGTTTTATGTGAGTATGTTTGAGTGCTACATCCTGCTTGGTACCTGCGGAGCTCAGAAGAAGGTGTCGGATTTCCTGGAACTGCAGTTCTAGATAATTTTACCTGCTGTGTGGATACTGGGAATCCAAACGGGGTCCTCTGCAAGAGCAGCCAAGTACTCCAAAGCACTGGGCTGTCTCTCTAGGCCCCCTGCCTCGATCTTTACTTTACACATTACTTTAAATTCCACACCAAAATCAACAGGTTATTAAATAATCACTTACTGCGAGACTCATAGTAAGAAATATTTTCTGTTTCTCTTCTCCTTAAAAGTAATTCTTTTTGAATTATTTTAAACAAAGATTGATTGACAGTGTTGATCCCAGGCCTAAAGTATTTGGCCTCCTCCTTTGTTCCCAGCAGGCTTGGCTGGCAGGTGATTGACAGTTAAGAGAAGAGCTCCGCCTCCCTTCCTTTTGCTTTGCGTTTAAAAGTCTGTAGGATTTTAAGACGGGCTGGTGCTTTAGTCAGCAATTCAATAGCTCTGGTTGCCACCCGAGATAAGAGGTAAACCAGAGAATTTTGCAAATTTACACAAAAACTGGTATTACTTGATGTAGGGGTGGGCATGTTAGCTTTATAACTAATTTTGAAGACTGAATATAAAAACAGTACCTATTTCCCAAAGCGGGGATTCTGTGGATTCTGCCCCACCCTACTCGGCCTTCTTTGTGAGAATAACCCCTGACTAGTACTCAGCCGGCATCCCTTCCCAGTGACAAGTTAAAAATATGCATTTATATTATAGGCTTTTGTAACCACAAAGCAGACAAAAATCCCATCTCTTCGAATTTAAAGTTAATAACGTGTTCAAAAATCTCGCTAAGCCAAAATGAGTAAGACCTGTTTCTCCGGAACCTACTGCGTGTTGAGGAAAAACAAAGGCTCCTTTCCCACCCCTCCCCCATCCTGTATAGCCTGAGCCGGAGGTCTGGACAACCGGAGGGGTGCGTGCCTTCCTTCCAGCCTTCGGTGCTTAGAGTGTCACTGGGAAGGGATGCCGGCTGAGTACTAGTCAGGGGTTATTCTCACAAGGAAGGCCGAGTGGGGTGGGGCAGAATCCACAGTGCTGCTGGTTTTCCAGACTGTATCTAGACTCTGCCTGGCTGGGGCGGCACTGGACCAGATTACGGTGACTCAGCCGGCTCTGTGCCTGGGCTGGGACTTGAGTCAGTCATAGAGCGTCCAGCGTGATTCAGTACATGCCTCCCAGAGGCTGTGAAGTCAGGCTCTTAGGACCAGACCTTTGGAGGCCCTCCAGGGAGTCCATCCACACACTGCACAGCCGGCGATGGAAGCTTGGGAGGCTCAGCGATTCGTATCACTTGTCTCTGGTAGAGCCAGGACTTGAATCCGGGGTTCCCTTCCAACTCATTCATATTTAATAAACTAAGTAAATAGTACATTAACATCTTTAGATATGATTTGTGTGTGTATAAAAGGTAAGTTAGGTAAATAAACTTGACTTTTGTGTATATACATTGGTATGTATGCAAATGTGTATGTGTGTGTGTGTGTGTGTGTGTGTGTGTGTGTGTGTAGGCTAGATGTTGATGTCCAGTGTCTTACTTAACCCTTCTCCACCTTATTCTTTCGAGACAGTCTTTCAGGGAAACTGGAGCTTGCCACCAATTTGGCTGTTCTGCCTGGCTAGCAAGCCTCAGTCTCCACCTCTTCAGTGCTTGTGATGCATGTACATGACTTTTACATGCATGTACAGGCACGATGCAATGCAGGACTTTTACATGGGTGCTGGGGAATTGAACTCAGGTACTAATGAATATGTAGCAAGCACTTTATCAACTGAACTTGATAGCTCTACATTTTACACATTTTTCTTTCTTTCTTTCTTTCTTTCTTTCTTTCTTTCTTTCTTTCTTTCTTTCTTTCTTTTTTTTTTTTTTCAAGACAGGGTTTCTCTGTGTAGCACTGGCTGTCCTGGAACTCACTCTGTAGACCAGGCTGGCCTTGAACTCAGAAATCCACCTGCCTCTACCTCCCAAGTGCTGGGATTAAAGGCGTGTGCCACTACTATCCGGCCAAATTTTTCTTTTCAAAGATATGTCTATTTAATTATTGTGTCAATAATTTATGCATGTACATTGTGCATCCAATACTGATTGATCTAGATACCTTTAAGACCCTTTGTGATGGAGTCGAGATTCATAAGCAGGAATAGAACCAACATAAAAAGCAACGCACCTGGTATACATCCTTGAGTGAGTCATGCTGCCAGGGATTTGTATAGACTTGTAATCCCAGACACTGAGAGGTGCACACAGGAGGATCCAGAGTTCAAAGCTGGCCTCTGCTAAACAAACAAGCACAAACCAGAATCTGGCAAGCACAGGGTGCTCAGCAAAGTTTCAAAGTAGGTCCGATGATTTAGCTCCGTTGTTAGAGACACTACTTAATATGGATGAAACTCTAGGTTTAAAACCTAGCACCTTAGTCCCACACCTAGAGAGGGAAGATCAGAAGTTCAAAGTCATCCTCAGCTTGAGGACAGCTTGCAATCCATGAGAGCTGGTCTCAAAGAGTAAAATCCACATTGATAGAAGGGGAGAGAAAAAGCCAGGGGTCACTATAAAAGAAAGAACAGAGGGACTAAACGGATGTCAGTAACTAACAACAAAAGGATATCAGATACAAATACAGAAGTCAGAGTAGCGCTGGACAGAGTGATGGCGGTGCAGACCTCTGAATCAAGTTCCAGGCTAGTCAAAGTGAGGTAGTGTGACCCTGTTCAGAGAGTGGGGGGGAGGGAGGAGGAAGAGGAGGGGGAGGAGGAGGAGAAGGAAGAAGAAGAAGGAGAAGGAGAAGGAGGAGAAGGAGAAGGAGAAGAAGAAGAAGAAGAAGAAGTCTGGCTAGAGCAGGAAGACAGTTCAGTGAGTAAAAGAAGAGTTGTCCTTTGATTTCTATATGTGGATGTATGCACATGAAAGCATCTCTCTCTCTCTCTCTCTCTCTCTCTCTCACACACACACACACACACACACACACACACACACACTCTGTGTATGTCTGGGTCTTTCTCTGTCTCTGCCTCTGTCTCTCTGCCTCTGTCTCTCTGTCTCTGACTCTCTCTCAGTCATTCAAACAGTGTAAAAGAAAAAAAGTCAGATTTGCAGGCAGGCAAGTACCTTGCCTAAGGTTACATGGTTGGCCTCTGACATAACTGAAGAAGCTGAGAGTAGCTGCCTCACTCAAATGTTCAGTTGTAGAAGTTAGGCCTGGTTCTTCTTCTCAACCCCAGGCTCCCAGAAATAAGACTCAGATTCAAAATATATTTACAACTGCCTTGGCCATAGAGCTAGCCTCTTCTCTGACTAGAATCATAACTTAAGGCAACCAATTTATTTGAATCTACATTCTGCCATGTGGTTGGTTACCTGTGCTCAGGTACCATATGTCCATCTCCTTACATCTTCCTGGGACAGGTCTTCCCGTGCCCGGCTCTATCCCAGAATCCTTTCTCCTCCTGGATGGCCCACCTCCCGTTTCCTGCCTAAGCCATAGGCCATAGGTTTTTTAATTGACAGGTGATCCATCCATACAATACACAAGATATTCTCTCGATATTCAATTTTACCCCATATACAACTGGGAGCTGTCTGGACTTTTCTTCTGATGCAATAATAGATTAATGGAGAGTGGGCGGTTTCATATGACGGATGGTCCTTAAGGATAAAAGCCGACATGGAGCTGCCACCTTTGCTTGGTTTCTGGAGTTTATCCTATGCATCTCATGATGGAAGGCAAGTAGGGAAAGAGAGGATGACCCACCACAGACATTTATCCATTCATGACCCTGTGACTAGATACCTGCCAGGCTTCACCTCAAACCCCTGCCTTACTGAGGAATGAAGCCTCCATATGGATTTGGATGGTAACAAACCATAGATAGACATTGGAAGAGGAGCCATGAGAGACTCAGAAAACACGATTGCTGTGTGAAAAGGATGAAGTGGTGGCCAAGGTGGACTAAAGGAGCAGAGGTTGCCAGAAAGAGGCCATCCCCAACACTGTGATTCAGAGGAATGGTGGTACTTCCGCTACATTTCTGTTGCTATGATACAATGCCCAGAAACAAAGCAACTTGAAGAAAGAAGGGTTTATTTAGGGTCACAAATTGAAGGTTCAATCCACCACAAAGGGAAAGTCATGGTGCAGACGCTTGAAGATGCAGTCAGTCACAGCACACCCACAATCAGGAAGCAGAGGGAGATGAATGGATGCTACATAGCATTTATTTTCTTTTTACTCTATCCAGGACCCAGCTCATGAAGTGGTACAAGCTCCATTTTGGGTGAATCTCCCCACTTCAATTAATCTAATGAAACAAATCCCTCACAGGCATAGCCAGGCCAACCAAGATAGTTCCTCATAGGAAGCTCGTGATTCTAAGGCGATCATCAATCCTTTAATGATTGTAATCAGTATTAGTTATAGCAATGTTGGAGTTTGAAATGGTACACACAGACGTGGAACCACGGACAAGATCAGAGGACCTTGCTGAAGAATTGGACGCTAGTGGTGGGTGGGAACAAGAGACAAGGAAGGTAGGCTCAAGGAAGAGTGAGAAGAAATCGGCTGTCAGCTAAGTGATTTGGATAGACGGAGAAAGGGAGGTAACACTAGAGGGAAACTCACTTTCAGACAGAAGGACACCCAAGTAGAAAGAAAGCATTGTGCCATGAGAGCGAGGGGCTGTTAAACCCTCCAGAAAGGCTTTCGGTTTCGCCTGTGTCCTCAGCAGCACCAGGTTTCATTTGCGTTGATCTCACTAACTCAGCCAGTAGAAATGGTGATGACTAAGCTGGTCATGGTGCCCGGCAGACTCTTCCTGAGGAAGTCCAAGAGCCCTAGCTCAAGGACGAAGGTCACTTTCACTTTCTTTTCCCTCTTAAATTTATTTATTTATTTATTTTCAATTTTCTGTTTCTCTGTGTAGCCCCAGCTGTCCTGGTACTCACTCTGTAGACCAGGCTGTCTACAAATTCAGAGCTCCACCTGCCTCTACATCCTGAGTGCTGGGATCAAAGGCGTGCATCACCACTGTCTGGTATCACCTTCCCTTCCCTCCTGCCTCTCTCCCTCCTTTCCTCCCTCCCTCTCTCTCTTTCTCTCTCTTTTATTTTTTTTTTTCA
Source organism: Uromys caudimaculatus (assembly GCA_028551405.1). Classification (NCBI taxonomy): domain Eukaryota; kingdom Metazoa; phylum Chordata; class Mammalia; order Rodentia; family Muridae; genus Uromys; species Uromys caudimaculatus. Next base: position 31,704,446 of record CM052717.1, on the reverse strand, counting down.
GGCATGACCTTACTTTGTAGCCCAGGCTAACCTGAAACTCTATGTGTACCTCAGGTTGGTGTCCAACTCAAGGCAATCCTCCTACCTTAGCCTCCAGAGTGCTAGTATCACAGGAGAGCACCACTCGGCCTGGCTAATGTCAGGTTTGCTTTGTAATAATGGAAAGAGGATTGAAGCAAAAGTGTCTTTGAATGTTACATTCAGCCAAATACGGGCCCAAAATCAAGGATTGTTTCAAATTCAGTCACTTGTTTCAACCTTTCTACATATTATTTCTATGAAATACACATTCCAAAATAAGTAACATTGAGAAACCCTGTCTAGAAAAATAAAAAAGGAAATTTAAAATAATAATAATAATAATAATAATTATTATTATTATTATTATTATTATTATTATTAGAGACCATTAATCAGAGACCATTCTGTGGAAATCAGTTTTCTCCCTTTACCACAGGTGTCCTGGATATCAAATTCAGGTTATCAGGCTAGCACCTTGATCTGAGACGCCACCTCCTAGGCCCGTTTATCTTGACTCACTTCTGGAAGCTTTGAACAGTTCTAATCCAGATAGGCTCCTCCTTGTGTATGCGTAGAAATGCCTTAGCATTCACCCTGCACTGGATGTGATAATACCCTGAACTCTTCTGTGTATTGTTCTTGAGTTACTCCAGCTTCCTGCTCCTGCCTCCTGGGACCATGGCGTTTTCCCTGTTATGGAGCAGAAAGGCCAAACAAACCCTTTCTTCCTTAGGTTGCTGATGATCATGTTATTTTATCACTGCAACAAAAGTAACTAATACACCACCTGGTTTCCAGAGGTTGAACTCAGGTTTCTCAGCTTGCACAGCAAGCATCTAAACCCACTGAGCCATCAGCAGCCTCTTGCTTTATGTGAAGCAGAGCCTTGCTGTATATAGCCTGGAGCTCACTGTGTAGACCAATTGACCTTGAGTTTGCATTGATCTTTCTGCTTCTGCCTTCGGAGTGCTAAGATTACATGCATGTACCACTGTACCTGCCAAGATTCTCCTATTTTTGTTTCATTAATTAAAAACTTTGTTTCCTGCCCACATATATTAATACTTGCGTGAATTTGAGGTTTTCCTCGCTCAGCCTTCCCGGTTTTGATGTTGTAGATGTAAACCACGACAGCTGACTAGGGTTTTAGGCCCCAAATTGAGACCCATCCAACGATCAAGAACCAAACCCTGACACTATTAATGATATTCCGATATGCTTGCAGACAAGAACCTAGCGTTCTCTGAGAGGCTCCACTGAACAGCCAATGGAAAGAGATGCAGAGAGTCACACCCAAACATTAGATGGAGCTCCGGGACTCTTAAGAAAGACTTTGAAGAAAGACCGAGGGAGCCAAGGACAGGGACCCCACAGGAAGATCAGCAGAGTTAACTAATTTGGATCCTTGGGGACCAACTAAAGAGCGAGCATGGGGTAGATTAGGCGCCCTGCACGTGTGCAGCAGATACGCAGCTCGGTCTCCATGCGGGTCCAACAAAGAACTGGAGCAGAGGCTGCCCCTGAGTCTGTTGCCTGCCTGGGGATCCCTCGCCCAGCCGTGTCTGGCCTCAGTGGGAGAGGATGCACCTAGTCCTGCAGGGACTTTGATGTGTGTGTTTGTGGAGGACGGGGAAGGGGGGGGGGATGGTGTTGTTGACTCCTAGAGGTAGAGAAGGGGAAGGTGGACTTGTATGAGGGGGTACTAGGAGGAGAGGAAAGGCTGATATTGGGTTGTAAAGTGAATAAATAAGTCAATTTAATAAATAAAAATAATAGTTTCGAGAATTTGAAAGTATTATTAGAAACAGTAATAAATAGAAATGAATTAGAAAAATAGTTTCAAGTATTTATTTTTTCTACCTGCTCTTTGTTTCTTCAAGTTTTGTTTCTTTTTGGTTTTTTTTTTTTTTTTTTTTTTGGTTTTTTTTTTGGTTTTTCGAGACAGGGTTTCTCTGTGTAGTCCTGACTGTCCTGGAACTCACTCTGTAGACCAGGCTAGCCTCGAACTCAGAAATCTGCCTGCCTCTGCCTCCCAAGTGCTGAGATTAAAGGCATGCACCACCACTGCAGGGCTTGTTTCTTCAAGTTTTATTTTTCTGTATATATATTTTATTCTAACGTTTGTATGAGAGGTTATCCTCAGATGCTTGATAATTCCTACTTTTCTTTCCATGTTTAAGGGCATAAGAAGAAACAGTGAAGCAGACACCCCCCCCCCCCCCACACACACCCTGGTACAGAGACATCTTTTATTTTTCTAGGATAGTCAGCCTTAAGCTGACTCTCCTTGGGGCATTAGATTTCCTGTAGAACATGCTTCCCATGTCCTGTGTGATGGATGAGCCTGGCTGCTTGAAACCTAGTTCTCCTGAGAGAGAAGCAGGATATGTTAGCATGGCGTACACACTCGGGCCTTCTTGGTTTTAGTATAGCTCCCTTGCCTTGCTTCCCAGGTCCACTGATCCCTATTTCCCAGAATTCTGCTGGGCATTTCAGATGCCAAGTTGTGTGGACGGGCCGGGAATTTGAAGGATCTAACACTCTAACAGGTTCTTTTCTCCCAGGCTGTCACTTTTGTCCTTTCTCCATCACTCTCCACAACCAGGGTAGAGATGGAACTGCAGTCTGATGGGCAGTTTTAACTGTTAACCTGACACAACCCACGATCAGCCTGGAAGAGTCTCAGCGAGGGATTGCCTGGATCAGGTTGGCCTATGGTCACGTCTTTAGAGGATTGTATTGGTTTCAGGAGTTGATGTGGAGAGGCAGCCCAAAGGTGGGTTGCATGAGTCCCTGCTTTGCCACCCTGTCTGTAACCATAGTGAAAGCTGACTGAGTACTAAGCATACATGTATTAATTTCTCACGGCTCTTGATTGTAGATATGGTTTGGCCAGCTGGCTCAAGCTTCTGCCTCTGACTTCTCTACTGTGATGGAATGTCACTGGAAGTGTAAGCCAACACCCCTCCCCCTACACACACACTTCCTGCCTTAGGTCAGGGTATCAGAGCAGCAGAAATGAACCTAGAACATAGATAGCAAATTGAAACAAGAGAATGGAGGATGATGGGTTACTATCTATTTTATACTACTCTAATTAATTCTAAATGGTGGAAGGAGAATTTTTCCTTCCAATGTTAACAATGAGAACTCCTTCAGAAGGACTCTGGTGGGCCTCAGTGGATCTCTATTCTTATTTTCGCTTGATTGTGAGGGCTCAGATAGGGTCCTAGGTAGGCATTCCTGGGGTGTGAGTCCACTCCTAGGCTAGGGAAAGAAGTGATTGACAGCTTCAGAAAATTGGAATGGAGCAGACAAGGCTAATAATTCCCTCTAGGGAGGTGTAAGGTTTCCTCAAAGACAGTGAGAGCTAGGGACGTGCCTCAGCAGTGGAGCACTGCCTGCGATCAATCCCGATTACCACTAGAGAAAAACAAAAGGCACATAAGGGTGGGGACAAGGACAGGCAAGAAGAGCAGATGTCCTTTACGACTCCTCTGTGAAGGTTCAGCTCAGGTGACACACCCCAGTCCTATCTTCTCCTCGTGGCTAAGGTGTCTTGTCTGGACTGCTGCACCATGTTCATTCATAACTGTCTACTTATGTGTGATGTCTTTGATGATAGGCATCATGGCTTAATTCTTAGTTGCATACCCAGGTCTTCAGCAGATCATGTGAGGTCCAGAAATGTCTGCAGTGTGGGAGAGACCATCTGGAAGAGTCAGCAGATCTTGCTATTAAGGAAAAAAAAAA
>CM052717.1:31657202-31700172 GCA_028551405.1 Uromys caudimaculatus | reverse complement strand
TAAAAAAAAAAAAAAAAAAAAAAAAAAAAAAAAAAAAGAAAGCCAGCTGAGCAAGCCAAGAGAAGCAAGCCAGTAAGTGACATCCCTCCATGACCTCTGCATCAGCTTCTGCTTCTTGACCTGCTTGAGTTCCAGTCCTGACTTCCTTTGGTGATGAACAGCACTTGAAAGTGTAAGTCGAATAAACCCTTTCCTCTCCAACTTGCTTTTTGGTCCTGATGTTTGTGCAGGAAGAGAAACCTTGACTAAGACAACTCCCTAGATGATTCCTACCGTTCACTCATTTTCTTTCTTTCTTTTTGTATAGCCTAGGCTAGCTCAAACTAGCCATGTAGCCAAGGATGATTTTGAACTTCTGATCCTTGTACCTTTACCTCCCAAGTGCTGGGCTTATAGGCATGTCCCTGGTGTTATGTGCTTCTGGGGTTTTGTGCATATTATTTTGTGTATCTGTAGGACAGAAACATCTGTATTCAAAACTAACCACAGACCTTTTGAAATGATCAATCCAGTGTGAATTTCCCCCCCTCCCTCTCCCTCTCCCTCTTCCTCTCCCCTCTCTCAACAGGGTTTCTCTGTGTAGCCCTGGCTGTCCTAGAACTCACTCTGTAGACTAGACTGGCCTGAAACTCAGAGATCTACCTGCATCTGCCTCCCAAGTGCTGGGATAAAAAGTGTGTGGAGTGGAAATTTCTGATTTCTTTGGAGACTCAGTTGTGTCATGTGATGTTTTTCTGGAAGCTGTCTTCTCAGGAGAGGATGTTTTGGTGAGGCAGACACTTGAGAGAACTCGTGATTTTTGGAAAGAGTATATGTATAACTCAACAGACAGTGAAGGAGGCTTTGCATTGGTTCACCTTGCAATGCTTTGCTGGTCTTTGCTGATCTTCACGTGTCAACTTCGTAGAAAAAAATCCACCAAGAACTTCTTGTGGTATTTTGGCTGCTTCTTGCTGCTTCTGCAGATTTGGGCGGATCCTGTAGAGCCTCTTGGTTTCTTCTGGATTGAGCCACTGGTACTGATTTGTGTTTAGTGTTTTGAATTGGACTGCTGGTATCCTGACAATGAAGACTGGAATTGCCCCAATGAACTACTTCTAAACAGGTCTACATCGGCTTGTCCTATGTCTACTTTTGGTCGGTGGGCTAGAAGGGAGGTTAAAGCCTTCAAGAACCCTTATTAAAGTAGGGTTTCAAAATCTACAGGTGAGTGCCACCAAGCCAGGCTGAGATTTTTTTTTCTTGCAGGGCACTTTCTAGGCCCCATGTGACCGATTTGAGGTTAGCTGCTTAGGTTTCAGGGGCTCCCTGCTTGGTTTTCCCATAGTTCTGTGCTGAGGTTTGGGGGTAGCTCTTTGAAGTTGAAGTTGTTTGTGGCCTAGCAGACCCCATTCTGAATTTCTGGGGCATAAAGGAAGGTCTGAATTCAGAATAGTTTCCCCTGGGGATAATGATCAGCTCCTTGGATTGTAAAGGAATGTGTTTTGTGTTATTTATTGTCAAAACGTTTCATGTGTTATTATTTTGTACTCAAAGCACAAACATTGTGTGCTCAACTGAGGAATTCCTTAAACAAACATAGAGAATATTCTAACACCTCTTACATCTGCAGTTTTTATTACATATTTTAGTCTGAAAAAGATAAGGAAAGTCTTTTCCCTCTTTTCTTTGTGAATTTATTTGTCTTTAATACTAATGGGAAATATGAAGTGATATCTTGATTTTTAAAAAAAAATACACTGAGCTAGGCATGGTGGTGCAGGCTTTAATCCCAGTACTTGGAAGGCAGAAGCAAGTGAATCTCTGTGAGTTCAAGGCCAGCTTTGGCTTCATAGTGAGACTATTAAACAATAACAACAACTGCCGGACAGTGGTGGTGCACGCCTTTAATTCTAGCACTTGGGAGGCAGAGGCAGGCGGATTTCTGAGTTCAAGGCCAGCCTGGTCTACAGAGTGAGTTCCAGGACAGCCAGGGCTACACAGAAAAACCCTGTCTAAAAAACAAAACAAAACAAAAAAAACCCCAGGAAACAAAAAAACAATAACAACAACTACCAAACAAAAACTCTGTCAAATAATTATACACATACACACACACCCCAACCAGAAACACTAAAACACACATTGTATTGGTTGGGCTGGGTAGAGAGCTCAATTGATAAAGCAATTTACCTTACAACTTAAGCTCCATCCCTAGACCCAAGTTTTTTGTTGTTGTTGTGGTTGTTTGTTTGTTTTTCCTTTTTCTTTTTTTTTAAAGCTAGGAGTGATAACTAACCCTTGAAGCCCAGTGCTGGGAGAGAATTAGACAGATCTCTAACCCTTGAAGCCCAGTGCTGGGAGAGAATTAGACAGATCTCTAGCCTTTACTAGTCAGCTACCTAAACTACTCAGTGAGTTCTAGGCTAGTGAGGGACCCTTAGTTTAAACAAACAAACAAACAAACAAACAACCCAAAATGTACTTGGAGAATAACACTTAAGATTGTCCTCTGGCCTCTACCCCCCCCCCCCCCCCCCCCGTTAATACTGACAATTCGACCTAGAGCCTTGCACATGCTAGGCAAACATTTTACCATTGAACAAGACCCCGATCTATTTATTTATACAGAGCCTCTTACTAAGGTGCTCAAGCAGACCTCAAACATGCAATCCTCATGCCTCAGTTTTCCAGGGAGTTGGAATTACAGACATAGCCAACCAAGTCCGGTTGTATTTGTATGTTATTGCACAGGTTTAGTAGAGAATGTTTTCTTTTGAGCTCCTATATTATATGCAGTTCCCTGTATTTATGTGGATCATGTCCATATAGTAAACACGATATATACATGTGCATATATTTTTATATATTACTCTAATATATATTACTCATATCATAATTTTCCCTTCTGTGAAAGACTCTCCTTATTGTAGGAACACCAATATAAACATCTTCAGGCTTCATTGTTCAGTGGCCACTTAGGGTAATTATTACTTCGGGTTAATAGTTGGCCCAGGGTCACGTTTCTGTCAGTATCTCCACATGCTCCATAGTGATCTTTCCAGCAGCCACTGGGGGCAGAAGGTTCTGTTGTCACAGTCCACTGACTACCCAGCATGCATTACAGGTGGCTTGCTGGTTGCAGTGCATCAGTGGTTACCCATATGTCCTGGAGACTGGTGTGCACAATCCTTCAAAATAAAGCTAGGCTGTAAAAGTCTCACAGTGATTGCTCTTAGGGAAATAGAGCCTTCCCTCTGTAGTCTTAGTTTTCTGCCACATATGGTTTCCTCTCCTAACAAAGGACAGAATCATCTTTGGAATTTGAAACCGCTGTCTTAGTCAGGGTTTCTATTCCTGCACAAAACATCATGACCATGAATCAAGTTGGGGAGGAAAGGGTTTATTCAGCTTACACTTCCACATTGCTGTTCATTACCAAAGGAAGCCAGGGCTGGAACTCAAGCAGGTCAGGAAGCAGGAGTTGATGCAGAGTCCATGGAGGGATGTTTCTTACTGGCTTGATTCTTTTGGTTTGCTCAGCTGGCTTTCTTATAGAACCCAAGTCTACCAGCCCACAGATGGTACCACTCACAAGGGCCCTCCCCCCTTGATCACTAATTGAGAAAATGCCTTACAGCTGGATCTCATGGAGGCATTTTCTCAACTGAAACTCCTTTCTCTGTGATAACTCCAGCTTGTGTCAAGTTAACACAAAACCAGCCAGTACAACTGCCAAAACTTTTTTGTCTTCTCCTCTTTGACCCACACATATATTTGCTTAGGTTGCCAGGTACCTTCTGTCAGTCACTGAAGTTGATGCCTCAAACTTTCTATATGGTTGAAGCTAGTTCTCTCCCTTCCCCTTCATTTATTTTATCTATCTCTCTATCTCTCTTTATCTATCTATCTATCCATCCATCTATCTATCTGTTTGGAGACAGGGTTTCTTTGTGTAGCCCTGGCTGTCCTGGAACTCCCTCTGTAGACCAGGCTGGCCTTGAACAAAGAGATCGGCCTTCCTCTGCCTTCTAAGTGCTGGTATGTACTACCACAGCCTGGCTATTTTATTTTTATTAGTGTGAGTGTGTGTGAGACGGTACCTGTGGAGGTCAGAAAAGGATGCTACATCCCCTGGAGCTAGAGTTAAAGGTGGTTATGAGCCACCTGATATGGGTGCTGGGAACCAAAGTCAGGTCCTCTGCAAGAGCAGCAAGCAGTTCAAACCACTGATTCATCTTTCTAGACCCCTTATCATTTCAAAAGAAGTAGCTTTAAATTTCCACCAACTCTACCTGTGGTATAGTTTAGATATGAAGTGTCTATGTGAAGACTTCTTGTTTTGGAGGTTCAGTCCTTAACTAATAGATCCAGTCTATTGCTGAAGGGCAATTGTCTTTGACCTAATAAATGGATTAAGTCACTTGGTGGATGCATAATTCAATGGAGGTGGGCCTACTTGGAGACAGTAAAGTTAGTGAAGTCATCTCTTTGGGGGGCAGATCTTGCTCTGGGCCTCCTTCTGCCTGGCTTTCTGCCTCCTGACAGCCATGAGGTGTGCATACTCTGCCACAGGCTCTGCGACCATCATGTTCTTTCTGCCTTGCCTCAGGCCAAAGCAATAGATCCAGCCAGCCTCAGCCTGAATTTGCCTAAACTGAGAGCTAACTTAAGTCTTTCCTGTCAGTCACAGTGATGGTAATCTATACAACACACTCAATCTGATATCAGGAATCTCAAATGTTTTTGCTTACATGTCTTATCTCACCTAAATGAATTGTATATTCTTTAAGGGCAAGATCTATGTTGGATTTCTATGTATCATCCACCGTGGTAGGCTTCATATTGATGCTTGTTAACAGAAGGAATGAAAGTGAATGAGCAAGTCAGATCAGTTCCCAGCTGGTGTTTACACTCTGTTTGGCTTGTATGAAGAACATTCTCCAAGGTGAAGTTGTTAAGTCAGAGACTTTTCCAGGACTTCCTTCTGTTCCAGCCCATAGTACTTAGAGACCCCAGAGGTTTTCAACCGGGAATTAACACAAGGCTAGTGAATTATTTTTACTGGCTCATAAATTAACCCTTGAGTATTAAGGGAGCAATAAGTCATACTCAGTCATCAATCACACTGGCCTCTTTGTTTATACTAGCTGAGGACTTTGGTTGTTGTTGTTATTTTCAAGTGTTATCATAAAAATAGTTACAGGAATGCATTGGAATGAAATGTATAATAAGGAAAAGTGCACACCTAACACACATGTCATTTAGTCCAAGATACATCTTGGCTAACCACGTAACCTTGCAACAAGTTCTGCAAACAGATGTAAGTTTGCTTGGAAAAATGGAAAATAAATAGATAGATAGATAGATAGAGGTTTGGCAGACGGTGCCACTGGTAAGGCCCCTGTCGAATACTAAAGTCTGAAGACCTGAGTTTGATCCCTGGATCCTACATAAAGGTGTAAGGTGAGTACTGTCTCTACAAAAGTGTCCTCTGACTTCATGTGAGCACTGTTACCAGCACCCCAACTCCACATATCATGTATACACACACACACACACACACACACACACACACACACACACACACACGATTTAAAGGTCAGCACCAACACTATTTGTGTATATGAACATATAAGGACACTTGAGGTTGTTTAAACAGCATTTAAAATGATGTGAAGAAAATTGTGTAAAATAAATATACCCTTGGATTAAGAAAACCCAAGCTCAACAACCTCAGTAAACTAACATGGGCTCAGTTGGCCAGCAGGTCGAGATTTATCTAAAATAAAAATTAAAAAAAAAAAAGCACTATATTAACAGAGACCTAGTATGCCTAGGGGGGCGTGACACACATTTTTCGGACAATTTGAATCGGCACGCTGCGTGCGCTCGGTGCCTACTCCAGCTTCTGGCTTCCAGCACGCACGACTGGTTCCGGGATTCCCGCACCGCACACCTCAAGGAGCCCGCGGCTGCGGGCTGGGAGGGCGCTTAGGGCAAGCGCTGATTGACCGGGCGCGCGGTCAGGTGACACGAGGCGCCACGTTCTGGGAGCCCGGCCCGCGGTGGCTTCCCAGGCCGGTGTAGGGCCGAACCCGGAGCGGAGAGGGACTGGTCTCTACGGGAGAACAAAGTTGCAGGGCCGGGGCCAGGGCCCGGGGGCGCGCGAGCGGCGAGACGGCGGGTCCGACTTGCGGGATCCACGGCTCCGAGGCTGGGCTGTCCGTGCCGGGAGACGCGAGCCCCTACCCGGGGTGGCGGGCCGAACCAGCAGCGCCCCACCCTCGCTCTTCAACAAAGGGGCCGGCGGCATCGGGGGAGGACCCGGAGGAGGAGCCGGAGCCGCGAGCTGCTCTCGCGCACAAAGTTGTGGAGTCGCCCTTCCCCGGAGGAGGGGAGCGGGCAGCGCGGGGCGCGGGATTTCTCCCGCCCAGGGCCGAGGAGAAGCCCCGGGCTCTCTCAGCCGATTAGGCGACCTTGGGGAGCAGCGCCCCTTTTCTTTCGGGTCATTCCAGTAGAGGGAAAACTCTAGTGTGCGCCTGCCGCCAGGCTAGCATTTGGACTGTTTTGTTTTGGGCGGAACTACCGGGTAGGAAGATTGCACAAGTCAGGGGGCGTTTCCAATCGGGTGTCAATTTTGGATCTCCCACCCCCCTTTGGATCTTGTCGGGCTTTCCACGTTTCATTTAAAAAAAGAAAAAAAAAAAGAAAAAAAAAAAGCAAAAGCAAAATTCTTGTAACGTCCAACGCAAGCTCTCCACGACCCGAACACGCCCAGAGGAACCCTGGGGCCTCTGGGACTTGGCTAGCAGGTAAGCCCATGCATTATTGAAGCTTCGGGCTGGGTAATGTGACCGCAGTCCCCGAGGGAACGGGGCGGGGGCTGAAAGGAGGTGGGACCTTTCTGCAATTCCACCGCCCGGTCCCGAAGTAGCTGTAGCCAACTTCTGCACTTTCTCTGGAAGCTCAGTGTCCCCTGCCTGGGCGGGAGAGAGCTGGGATGAGAAGGTGGGAATCTGTACTGGTCGCCAAGGTCTCAAATTCCTAGGTCTAGTTTAGTGCTGTTGTCTTGTCCCTCCCTAAGAGGAGAGGGTGTTTGTCGCCTGTCCGTTCACCGCCCCGAGCGGGGCAGCAGGACTAGCGATCTCCAAGAGGGGACGTGGCCTCTTCAGAGAGCTTGTCACACACCTCCGGTCCCGGGAAGGCGGGGCCCGGGCGGTGTCCGGGAGGAGAGGGTGGGGAGGGCGGTTGTTCGGTGGGAGGGTTGGGGAGCGCTTCCTAGCTGGCCTCCAGGCTGGGGGCGTGCTCGACCTCTGTGGTTGCCGTTCCTGAGGGTGGGGCCCCAGTGTGGCGAGGTGGCCAGCTCCCTGCCTGCAGCTGTGGAGAGACTGAGGGGATAGGGGTACTTCATTGGTGCTCAGTCCCGCGCGGCCGCCTGCTTTTCCGGACTCTTGGCATCCCTCGCTGCAACTGACAAGGTAATTCATGCTCCTCTTTGGCCTGGGTCTGAGGCTCTGCTTGCCCAAGGCCACTTACAAAACCAACAAAGAGCTAATTGTAGGCTGTGCAACTTTTAGAAGGCACATTGTTCAAAGAGACTTTTCAAGTCCTTAGATTCCGACCGTGTGGCATTCCAGGGTTATTTCAAGGAGAGGAGAAAACATGTGCGATTCTTCAGAGCCAGGGACCCGCCTTTTTTAAAACCCCAAATTGGAGATCATGGATGTAATCCCGGGCCCCACTTTCTGAAGTCACTGAGGTAGCATCCTTTATTCTTCTAGCCTTCAGATCACCTGAGTCACCAGGATCTGGAGAGGTGGCTCTCCCTGCATTTGGGTGGGAGGGTCTGCTGCGGCCAAAGTGCAGGAATTCCAGGAGAGATGGGATCTCCAGGGTGGCGTGGCAGCAGCCGCATCCATTCCGTTGTACCTTACCCTGGGCCTCTAAAGTCAGGCTGGACCCTGGGGGCTGGCTGCTGGTGGCGCTGGAGACGCAGCCGGCCGATAACACTGGTGCCTGCAAGAACTGGAGGAATTCGAAGCTCGTAGGTCGTTCAGTCCCGAGTACAAGGCAGTGAGGGGCATGAGACATTCCCTCTGATGCACCCCCCTCCCCCAGTGTTTATGAGACCTTCGAGATAGCTCTTTAACTCTCCTTTGGGTGTTTACCCAAAATTTATTGCGCCTGTAAACAGCATTAATCACAGTGGCATTAACCTTCCCTGGAGCGCTTCCTAGTGTGAATGGCAGTTCTTGGCACTCCGAGGTCTCCTTTACAAGCAGAACGATAAACTTGTTCCTCGGCTTCCCTCTCCTACTATCTCCAGCATTCCTAGCTTTTGGTTACTTGTGAGTGACTAGTGTTTGCAGGACTTAGCGTTTCTCCACAGTTGCTTGGTCGAATATTCCTTTATGATGACACCTTTTGAATGTTGCATATTCTTGAACTTTTGCCTACAAAGCCACCACCTCTGGCGTTTTGTTCTGATATGACAGAGAAGCATCCACCCAGAAGGGGGAACTGGCGCCTGGGTTGTGGTGCGAGTCGGTTTCAGTGGGAAAACACTCGGTAAACGTCACCAGCTGTCATTTTGAAAGAAGAGAATGGGTAGCAATTGTACAGGGCTCCTGTACAACCTCCCGGTCATTCACCTCTAGTTTCTCCCTTATCCCATCCCCGTGTGGAGTGTGGTTCCTTCCGTTCCACGGGTGTGGAGGGAGGTGGAGCCTCTTTGAGACACACTGTTACTAAGAAAGCTTTGATTCTATCCCATGTCACTTTAACAGCCAGTTAAAGTTGCTGTAACATTTTATTTATGTTATTTGGAGAAAGGGTCTCACTTTGTGGCCTAGGCTGGCCTTGAACTGGCATTCCTCTTGCTTCTGCCTTCCGGAAGCAGCTGGAGTTATAGGTGTGCAACACCACACCTGGTTTGCCTCTGGGAGTTTGGAAGGAGCTATCCTTAAACTCTCCAACTCAACAGGAGTTTGTGGCTGTTAAGTGTTAAGTGTTTTCAAGGACCTCTTAGTGTATTCCTGATTCTTTTCTAGTTGATTGATTTTTTTTTCCTGCTATGGTTTTGCAGTGTAGTAGGGATTTGTATTATCAAGAAGAGAAGATTGGAAAAATTATCCCAAGGAGAATGGCAGAATCAGACATTACGATGAAGAAGCATTATTGGTCCTATGCAAATGAAATGAAACCCTGTGTACAAGTTAACTTTTTTTCCAAATAAAATTAGCTGTGTGTGTGTGTGTGTGTGTGTGTGTGTGTGTGGGCATGTGTGAATTTTTAAAAGATGGCTCAGTGGTTAAGAGAGAGTCCAAGTTCACTTTCTTATGTCCTTTTCTGGCCTCCTTGGGTACCACGTACACACACAAGGCAAACATTCACATATAAATTTTAAAAAATGCATTTTTAGACATTTTTTTATCTAATGTGTGGTGATCAGGCTTAGTGGTAGGTCTCTTTCTAATAGCGTAGAAGCCTAACTGTGGAGGTCCCTGGATAAAGCCAGGGGTGAAGTAGCACTGCATTTGTCTTTCAAAGAAACTTCATTCCAGGAAAGAGACTTTTTCTTAGGCAACCGGGATTTCCCATAATAAAGTGTTTACATACTCTGTGGACAAGATTTTGGTTCTCTAATATAGTAAAGATACACAGAAAAGTTTAGCAAATCTTTCACACTTTTTGCCTCAAAATAGGAATATATTCACTTTTGATTATATTCTTTGTGGGGAGGTGTTCCCAATCCCCAAGGCTCATGTAGCCCAGGCTGGCCTCAAACTCTCTGTATAGCAGAAGGTGGCTTTAAACTCTGGCTTCTCCAACTGGAGTTACTGGTCCATTCCTGTCGAAAGCTGCTTGACAAATGGCCAGGTTGTGAACCTTCTTCCCCAGTTACTTTTGATTTGAATTTTGTTTTTGTAGTTCTGGGGATCAAACCCAGGGGCATGCATGCCCACCATAGGAGAGCACGCTACCATAGAGGCATGTCCTCAGCCCTTTTAGTTTATTTTTATTTTTTAGACAGGTAGCCTAGACTAGTTTGGGATTTACTTTGTAGCTCAGGCTAGCCTAGAATTTTGGGGACCTTCTTTCCTCTGCCTCTTAAGTGCTGGGATTACAGCTGTGAGTCACTCTAGCTAGGTCTGTAAATTCTTAATAAACATAAAGTCATAATAAACATTTAAGAAGTTTTTTTAATGTCCTATAAAGTCTGGGAGACTGATGAACCAATCCATATATTGAGAGGAAATGGTTCTCAAAGCTTTAACAATTTGCTAGTGTTCCTTTGTTTCAACTGCTTTGACCCTCATTTTGCTCTTACTAATGGACTGTACTCACTTCCTGACTTGCAGAAAGAAAAGTTATTATGCTGCTTAATGTTTATATTTATATAATAAAGTAGTACTGTATGCTACAGTGATTGAATATTAAATAATAGAACACACTACTGCTATACAAATATGAAATTTAAAATAACAATATAGTACAATTCATTGCTTGAAGAAAGGATTGAGGCTGGAGATCTGGCTCCTTGGCACGGAGCACTTCTTACTCTTGCAAAGGCCCCGGGTTCAGTTCCTAGCACCTACTGTGGGCAGTTCACGACTCCCTATAACTCCACTTTTAGGGAATGGAATCCCCTCTTCTGACTTTCACAGGTGTCAGGTACTAACATGTGCACATAGACATACATGCAGGTACTCACATGTACACATAAAAATAACTTTAAAATCGTAAAGCAGAACCACTAAAGAATTGGTGGTCCACTACTACCTAGAAAGAAACCCTAGTTCTGACACTTGTTTCTCTTTTTTGGGGGTGGGGGAGGTGATAGGGGTCTCACTTGGCAGCTCAAGCAGACCTAGAACTCACAGTGATTCTGTCATCTCAGGATGACAGACATGAACCACCTTACCTGGCTCTGACATGTATTTTAATGTGTGAATTAGTATACTTTTTCTGCAGATTACTGTTTGGACGTCTTGACTATGATATTCCTAAGTGGTGATTAAGTTCACTGATATTGGGGCACTCTTAAAGGGGGCTGTGATAAGGAAGAGACAGATACTGAACTTAAACCTGAACTTGGCTCCTTTCTGGGCAGTGCAACCTGGGAAGCTCGGCAGCAGAAGGAACCGTGCTTGCTGGCATTCTTAACGAATGGGTGCTACTGCAGGGCAGATCTTCAGTTCTTTAGGCCCTGGAGCTATGTCTCACAGTTACTGAAGATTGGATTGTTTTATCTGAGTGGTACCCGTGTTCGAAGAGTTGACGTGATAAACCTTCCAGAGTAAAGTTTGTATCCGTGGGCAACATGACTATCTACATTGCTACATATCTTCAAGATATACCATCCCTGAGATCTAGATATCTAGATCCACATTTCCAAATGTTCCTTTTCTCTTTCTGTGTTTCAGAAGCAACTTACACTGAGCAAATCCAAATCACATGTGTTCCTCTCTGTAAATGTGGTTCCCAACCCAGTGGTAGTTCATCCACGTCTGCATTGCCCAGTGCCAGCTGAGTCTCTCAGCACGCTAGTGTCCTGCATCTTTAATGCCAGGGCTGTTCCTGAGTCTTATTGACCTTTTATTTAATATCCTGTGTATCCACTCATTTTTTTCTATCTAACCACTGAGGCCACAATCACATATTGCTTATAATATTAACAGTGTTATAACAGAAAGATTAGCATAACAGATGCAGAGCTGCTCGTATTTTCTTTATAGCATTTACTTCCTCTGCCTGTGTGTATCTTTGTATGTATGCACGTGTTATCCATGTGCTTACATAAATGCACATTGAAGATCCGTCACACTTCCTTGCCAACTATTTCATCATGTCTCCTACAATGAAAGATAGTCTCCTACCTAACAACGCTGTTAACTAGTCCTGACGTTTAACACTGGTATAATGAGATTGCCTGAAGTAAACTCTAAAATGTGTTCTTTGAAAGTTCTGAATTCAACCCAGGATAGTATTTGGTGGTCAGGTCTCTTTAGTCTTGTTTAATCCATGAAGAAGTTCCCTTTCTTCGTGATGTTTGTGTTTGAGTGACATTGGGCCTGAGGGGTGTGTGTGTGTGTGTGTTTGTGTGTGTATTAGTTTGGAGGCTAGAGGTTGGCATAGTGCACCTCCTTCTAATGTTTTCACCTTATTTTTAAGACAGGATCTCTCATTGAACCTGGGGCTAGCTGATTCGCTGTGATTCTTCTGTTTCCAGCTCTTAGTTGGAAACAGGTATTGCTGGCATGTGCCCCAAACCTGCTTTTCTCTTTTCTTTTTGTAAACTATGGATATGGGGGATTGAAGTCACACCCCATGCTTGTGCAGTAAGCTCTTTACCCACAGAACCATCTCCTAATTCCTTGGGCCTTTGTTTGGATACTCTCTCCCAATTTGTCTGCCCACAATAAACCTCGTGTTTGATACTCTGACAGAGATACTCTATAGATGGTGTGCTGTGATTTCCATTATCACCCGAGGCCCCATGGATGCTTTTGTAAAGTCTGATTACTGGTCAAGCTTGGGATTATTTTCCGCCAACATAGTAGCACGAAACAATTTCAGATGCAGAGAAGAGCTGAAACTTTTCCACTCGACATTACTCATGACCTAAGTTCTTTAATGAGCGTGCTGCTCTAATCTACCGCAGTCCTTGGTGCTTCCTGAGATACCGTGGCCTACTGACAAGCCATGGTGTGAATGGGCTTATGTCACCTCTCTGATTGTCATTGTCCTCAGGTAGGTATTCAAGCCTCTCTAGGAATCTCTGGCCCCAGCTTCCTTCTTCTTCTCCTGTGTGACTTGCTTCCTCTTGGCTCACTGCTGTCTAAAAGCAGGTCTCAGACCCCCCAGTTCTCTGCAGTGCTAATATTTCATATACCAAGATCTTTTCTACTTCCCCTGTGGCTAATAAACTTTTTCCTCTCTTTGAAGGATAGGCCCAAATGTTATTTCTTCGAGAAGGTCTTCTCAATGGCCCTGGCCAGATCAAATCTGTCCACTTTATGCCTTTATTACTTTACGTTTCTCTTCTGTACTGTTGTCAACTATCAGGGTTGTAACGAAGTAATTCATTATATAATGAATTTCTATCTGTGCAGCCTAGTGACCAGAGGCTGTGCTAAATAAAGCCTTACATGGTATATGCTCAGTAAGCTTTACTGGTCACTATAAAACTATGTATTAGACTATATGGGCCTGGGAGATGGCTGAGTGGCTAAGTACATGCCACCCCATCCCAGTACCCATGCAAATGCCTGGCAGATTTGGCAGCCTGTTCATAATCCCAGCACATGGAATATGGACTCAGGAGAGCCGCAGTTGAGGCAGACACCCAAGTGTCAACCTCTGCCCTCCACATGCATGCGCACACACACGCACACCCGCCCCTTTCACATATGCAAACACAGACACATGCCAGAAGCCAAGAAAAAATAAGGAATGTGTTTCTGTATTTCTAGTCAATACTTTCTCTTTTTGTCTTAGGTATTCATGCTAGCCTGCACCATTATTCAGAGTTAGTCTTCAGAAGAGGATCTGGGGAAGTCTTTGGATTATATTGAAAGTCATTCAAGATGGCCAAGTATGGGGACCTTGAAGCCAGACCTGATGATGATGGGCAGAATGAATTCAGTGATATCATTAAGTCCAGATCTGGTGAGTAATGGAAGCTCCTACTGTGGATCATGTGTACAGACTCTGTGGAAGACAGACTTCTGAGCTTGTTGTGCATTGTTCTTGTTAAGTAAACTTCTGAGAAACTGAATTCTGCCCTGTGACTGTTGCTCTGTCAAAGGCAACATCCAGTTTCTGTGTGGTCTATCTCACTCCCCCAGCCTGCTTTTGTTACATTGTGTGTGCAGTAGCTTTAGTGGGAGAAACTTCTGCCTGCAGCCTGATGCTGCACAGTTATGATGTCAATAAGATAGACAAGCATAGTCTAACATTTTCCCTTATTCCCCAAAAACGGAAGGGAATCACATGCTTAGAGTAGCGAATACCATAGTTTCTGGCAGAAAAATCTTCTTGTGGTGGGATTCCATAACCTTCTCACTCTGTAGACCAGGCTGGCCTCGAACTCAGAAATCCGCCTGCCTCTGCCTCCCAAGTGCTGGGATTAAAGGCGTGCGCCACCACCGCCCGGCTGAAATGTCAACTTCTAAAGATACAGTTTCCCCCAGTGTGATTAAATCAGCCAGACTAAGACAGACAGATGACTTTCATGTGAACATTTGGATGGGAGGTCTTTGGATGCCACCCTGCCCCCAGCTTATTATGTAACCACTGCTTTTTGATTCTGGTTCTCCAAGTGAATCAACTGGGGAATTTTTTTTTTTTTTACAAATGCAGATGTGTTGGCTCCACTCCAAACCCACTGAATGAAAATTTCTGTATTTTTAAAGAGCTTCAAACATGGTTTCGAGACAGGCTCAAAGGGAAGATATTTTTGAGCAGCCATGGCCTTTCTGAGCTCGGAAAATTATATAGCGTTCTGTTCTGGCTGGGAACACTGTCCTTTTGTCACTCCAGCATTGTAAACATTACCTTCCGTCTGTGTCACTCTTAACAACAACAGCCACAACAACAGTAACAGCAACAGCAGCATCACCATCACATACACCTCAAAGGTGATATTTCCTGTTGGAAATGTCTGTGTGTTATGGTAAGAGCTCATTTCTTAGTTGAAACTGCTAAAATACGTGAGAAATGCGATCTCAGTAGGATATGCGTTTCCCTTTGGGATGCTGGTGGTGCTTGGTTGGTGAAATGTCCGGATGTTACAGATGCGGCTATGACTATGCAGTGATTTTTGTAGCTTTAAGGACTCTTTGGGAGGTCTCTCGGCACGTCCTGTGGTGTATGCACTGTGAAGTGTACTCCGAGGAGGCTGTGTTCTCCTAAATTTCATTTTAGGGGTACACATTCGTATTTAGAAGTGTGGAAAGGGACAGGAAAGTGGAAGAGAGACAGAGCTCTCTGTATGTCTTATAGTCTATGAATTGTGAGGACAGGTGATCCTTAGCATTTTTCCAAGTCAACCTCTATTACCACCTCTATTACTAAGACCTTGGATTTTGGGGTAGGGAGGTAGCTCTGTGGGTAAATGATGCAGAAGCCTAATGATCTGAGCTCAGTCCTCGGGACCCCCGTAAATAAAGGTAGAAGGAGAGAACTCTTTCCACAGAAACTGTCCTCTTATGCCATATGTGTGTGGACACACATATACAACAATAATAAATAAAATAGACTAAAAAATAAAGACTTTAGATATTTATCACTGGTTCTCTGTCTTTGTCTACTAGAAAATAGTTATTATGTAAAATTTTAACTTTTAGAGTATATGCTAAGTATCCACACTTCTAAACGATTCCTTAAATTTAAAATGGCTATTTATAAAGGCTAATAAGGTTTATGCACTGCTGGGGGATAATTTGTTACAGTGTATACCTTTCATTCTAAGGATTATTTGTTTTAAAAATATTGTGGTGGTTTGAATAGGTATGGCCCCCATACGCTCAGTGTTTGAATGCTTGGCCCATAGGGAGTGTCACTATTAGAAGGTGTGGCCTTGCTGGAGATGTGTGTCACTGTTGGGGCGGGCTTTGAGCTCTTCTATGCTCAGCGACACCCAGTGTGGTACACAGTCTTCTTCTGCTGCCTGTGGATCAAGATGTAGAACTCTTAGCTCCTCCTGCACCATGTCTGCCTGCACGCTGCCATGCCTCCCACCATGATGATAGTGGTCTGAGCGTCTGAACCTGTAAGCCAGCCCCAATTAAATATTTTCCTTTATGAGAGTCGGCATGGTCATTGTATCTCTTCAGAGCAACAACCCTAAGTAAGACAAATGTTATTGCATGTATTTATTCATTTGTGTGGACATGGGGGTTGGATGCCCATGCCACAGCAGGCCTGTGGAAGTCAGAGGACAAATTTTGGGTGTCAGCTTTCTGTGACGTGCACTCAGGAGATCAAGCTCAGGTTGTGTTGCTTGCTGAGCCATTTGCCGACCTTCTGTACTGCTTTTTTTTTTTTTTTTTTTTTAAAAAAATAGGGACCATCAACTGGTCAAATGACTCTGTAGAGTTTTTTCCTAGACAGAAGATATAAATGTATATTTAAGAAGTTGACGGTAGGGGTTGGGGATTTAGCTCAGTGGTAGAGAGCTTGCCTAGCAAGCGCAAGGCCCTGAGTTCAGTCCTCAGCTCTAAAAAAAAAAAAAAAAAGAAAAGAAAAGAAAAAGAAATTAACTGCAGTATTGTTTACAATTGAAAAAAAAAAAAGGTAAAAACCATAAAAATCCAACTTGGACATGAGTTAGGTCATTGTTGCTTAGAGTGTTTAGAAATGACCGCCAGTTCTTAGGTTGTTACTATTTTATTTAAAGCCTGTGTTCTCAGTCAAATAACTCCAGAAATAGCTAGGAACTTACTGTTTCTTTACTGGGATCGCACAGCTGTGTAGATTTTGCAGCATCCCAGTGGGGGTAATTAAGATAGAGCGCACGACTAAAATAGCCACGTGTTCATAAGAAGTGATGCTGCTGAGGTGTGTGTATGTGTATGTGAGCGTATATAAACATTGCAGACATGGAGGGTGCTACGGATGTATCGTTAAGTGATTATGATATAGAGGCTGTTGATGTGAAAAGTACCTTTTAAAAGATTGCTGGTGGGAGCTGGGAGATGGCTCAGTGGTTAAGAGCACTTGTTGCTGTTCCAACCCATATGGTGGCTCACAACCATCTGTAACTCCCATCCCAGGGTAGCTGATGCTCTCTTCTGACCTCTGGGGACAGTGGGCACGCACACAGCACACATGCAGACACGCAGGCAAAACACCCAGACACATAAAATAACAACATAAATAAATCTAAGAACAATTGCTGGTCCTGGTGACACCCACTGCTACCCTATCACGTGGGAGCCTGAAACATGGGGATTTTGAGTTTGATGCCAACCTGGGCTATGAGATTCTGCCTCCAAAATAAGAATTAAAAAAGATGTGAGATATATCCCAGAATCCTCTTGGCATTTGGAATAGTTCTTCTTCTTATTGTCCACATGTGTTTTCCAAAGCCGCTTGATGAACCTGTATTACTTAGTTCTTACATTTTTAAAAACTCTCAAATTGCTTGTAGTGTTTTACTGCCAGTGTTATGACTATGCCCTCCCTTTGAGTGGCACCTACTTCAAAACACGACGAAAATTTAGCTCCTGCATAGCCGAGATATGAATCACATTCCTCAGGCTGGATTGTGTTGCAAAAGCTGGCAAATAAATTTGGATTTGAACGAGTCTGTGAGTCATTCTTTTGCTTTCTGGAAGCCATGCACTCGATTTTTGTTATGGCAAATGCTTAGTACACAGGGTACTATCTCAGGATGCTCTGAAGTTTACACATTATTGAGAGACTTTTAGAAGTCTAGATTATATAGTCAGAATAATCCATATGCAGTAAATAAATTTGAAAGATCTTTACTGAGCATATTCAGTGCTGCGTATTAGTTTTCTAGTTTTTAAGAAGGAATATTTGCCCTGCACCTGTTGCTTGCTTATGATCCCAGCATTTTGGAGGTGGAGACAGGAGAATTAGTAGTAGAAGGCCATAAAAAAAAAAAAAAAAAAAAAGACCATAGCAACATAAAAAAGAGAGAGAGAAGAACTCAAGTGTGGTGGCTCATGCCTGCAGTCACACTATTTGGGATCCAGCCTGCACAATTTAAGGAAATCCCATCTCAAGGAACACCCCTACCTCCTATAAAGGAATATTTTTCTTACTATTGGACAATTAAAAGACTTACATAAAATTGAGAATTTTGTACATGCACATAATGTGTTTTGATCAAATCTACCTCCAGTTCCCTCCCTTGTGATTCCTCACGTCTCCCTTCTAGTCCTGACAATTTCATGTACTCTTTAAAAATTATTTATTTATTTTTGAAACAGGGTGTGGTGGCTACTTTTGAGTCAATTTGACACAGGCTAGAGTCATCCGAAAGGAGAGAATTTCAATTGAGAAAAATGGCTCCATAAGATAGAGCCAGCTGTAGGGCGTTTTCTTCATCAGAAATTGATGTGGAAGAGCTTAGCCCATTGTGGATGAACCGTCATTTATGGGCTGGAGGTCCTGGATTCTATAACAAAGCAGGCTGAGCAAGCCATGAAAAGCAAGCCAATTAGCAAAACCCCTCCAGGGTCCCTGCCTCCAGGTTCCTGTCCTATTTAGGTCATTGCCTTGACTTCCTTTGATGATGGACTATGATGTGGACGTCTAAGCCAAATAAATACTTTTCTCCCCAACTTGCTTTTGGTCATGGTGTTTCATTACAGTAATAGTAACCCAAAGGAAGACAAGATGTATGTAACTGTGGCTCGCCTGGAATTCAGTATGTAGATCAGGCTGGCTTCAAACTCACAGAGATCCACCTGCCTCTGCCTCCTGAGTGCTGGGATTAAAAGCATGTGCCACCATACCTATTTCATATAATATATTATGGTCATATTCTCCCCCTTCTTAAACATTTCTCAGATCTACCCCTCCTTCCCTACCCACCCAAATTTGTTTCCTCTTTTTTTTTTTTTTTTTTAATACACTGAATCCAGATTGTGTTTTCATATGCTCTTGAGTGGCTATCACTGGGTAGCTTGGTTGACCTACCTGGGTGTGTTGGTTTGAAGGACAATGACTCTCACAGGCTCCTGTGTTTGAATACAATGTCCCTAGTTGATGGACTTGCTTGGGAAGAATCAGGAGCTTTTGCCCTTGTTGGAGGAGTTGTATCACTGGGGGTGAACTTTAGGGTTTCAAAAGTCTCAGCCCAAATTCCTCTCTCTGTTTCTGGTTTTGGATCAAGATGTGAGCTCTCAGCTCATAAAACCAACCAACCAACCAACCAACCAACCAACCAACCACTTATTGCCCCCGTTCCATCTTAAGTTGTGCATAAGATTTGTAATTCTGTGTTTAAAAGCCATTTTGGCCATCTGAATAGGAATACCTAGCACCGAGGTTTTGTACATCGCTTCCAGGACTCTGACTAGGGACTATGAGGGGATGAAGAAGACAGAAAGCTGGGATTTTGTGGGCCGTGCTCACTGATGTAGCCCAGCATGTTATGTTTATTATATGTCGTTTAACAGGGGGTGGGCTTATTACATGTATCTGGAAATAGAGGCATGTTTAGCAAGGCTTGCTAGGAGCAGCCACTATAAGTCTTGAAGACTGTAAACACTGGAGGAATCTGGGAGTTACAGAAGACGTTTTCTGCATACACTGTCAAAAATCCACAATCCACTTTGAGGAAGGCTTTGCCATCCCTCTGAGTCTCACCCAGGGAAGGCATGGCCACTTCCACGAAGCTGAGGACTGGTTGTGCTCATGACAATAACACACTCACTCTGGGCTTCACTCCTGCCCGACAACTAAGTGATCAAGGGTAGGCGCTGGAATAGTGAATAGTTTAAAGAACAAAAGCCGCACAGTTTGTGGTTGCCTTAGATGTGAGTAATGCCGAGAAAGGAACTGGAGGGCTTGTGGCTGTGGGTCCCTTTGTAGAGTGCTGGCTTAGCACGCATGAGGCTCTGGGTTCAATCCCCACCAACACATAAACATGTTGTGGGGAGTAACCCCAGCGCTCAGGATGTGGAAGCAGGAGGATCACAAGTTCAGGGTGTCATGACACACTGGCACCCTGTTACTACACGATACCCTGTCTCAAAAACCAGCAAACCAACCGGACAACCCCACCCCCACCCAATAAAAAACAAAATAGAAAAAAAGGTCTAGAAAGCTTGTGTTGTCTACTGGGCTAGGGTTTGGCCTTCGCTGACTGTTAAAGCACTTGTGATAATGTCTTGAGCAGTGGCTATAATAGTGACAGCTTAATCTACATAAGTTGGAAAGCTTAACAGGTTTATAAATGATTTTAAGATGGTAGTCCAAGAATAATTTACAGAAGAAATGTATTACTGGTGGAGTGTGTGGTTTATTAACTTCTCTTTGGGACATCATGAAATATGAAATAATAGGCTGGGCATGGACACACACACACACACACACACACACACACACACACACACACACACCTATCTCTTTGCTCAGGAGGCAGAAGTAGGTAGATCTCTATGAATTCCAGGCTTCACAGGGAGTTCCGGATCAGCTACACAGCAAGCCCCTATCTCAGAAAAGAAAGGGAACCAGATAATGTTTAACAACATGGATCATGGAGCATCTAAAATCCAAGACCATTCTCACTGCTTTTAGGTTCAGTCAGTGACTAGTGTTCATTCAAGTTTGTGACGTTGGATAAATCATCATCTTTACTTGCTCCCAGTGATGCTGAGGGTTTTAGCTCAGCTCTCCTTGAGAAGGGCAGACTCAGCCCTGGAGAGTGTGTCTGTGAACCACAAGTGAGACTCAATAGGTCAGGAGATTGGAGTCACAGAGTCGTACCTGGGAGAGAGCCATTTATAAAAGGCATTGGTTGGGTCAACTCTACAGTGCTGTGTGATTTGATCCAAACAACAAAGCAAAACAAAAAAAGCAACAACAAGGGGCTGGTGAGATGGCTCAGCGGTTAAGAGCACAGACTGCTCTTCCAGAGGTCATGAGTTCAATTCCCAGCACCCACATGGTGGCTCACAACCATCTGTAATGGGATCTGATGCCCTCCTCTGGTGTGTTGGAAGACAGCTACAGCATACTCATTAAAATAAATACATAAATAAATAAATCTTTAAAAAAAAAAAAAGGCAACAACAAATAAGAAACCCTTGGATGGGCTGAGGAGGGCCACAGGAGGGCCATGTAGCTCAGTTAGTAGAGTGTTGGCTTGCTTAGCTTACATGGAGCTCTGGATGGCGGCATAAACCTGTAAGGAGGATCAGAAGTTCAAGGTTATCCTTAACCATGTGGAGGCCAGCCTGGGATAAGTGAGACCCTGTTTTCAAACGAAAGATATCAGTGGTTAAGAGCACTTGCTGCTCTTTCAGAGGACTCTACTTCAGTTAGTAGCACACATGTTGAGCAGCTCACAGCTGCCTGGAACTCCAAGGCCAGAGGCTCTGACATCTTCTTCTGCCTCTCTGGGCACGAGCACAAGCGGCATTCATGGGCACATACATGTAGATAAAAAGAAAACCATTAAACAAAAACAAACAAACTAAAGAAACTTTGGAAAGGAAGCTCCAGGATAACAGTTTGTTTTTCTTTACCTCCTGAGTTTATCCATCCTCCCTCCCTCCCTCCCTCCCTCCCTTCCTTCTTTTCCTTCCTTCCTTCTTTCCTCCCTTTCTTTTTCCTCAGACTCACAGAGATTCACCCGCCTCTCCCACGTGCTGGGACTAAAGACTTGCTTCACTGTGGCTGGCTGCTTCCTTGGCTTTTTATCTAATTCTGGGTTCTAATTGTTGAGGAAATTAGAGCTCATGCAAAGCTGAACCTGTGATGTGGTACCCAGCCTTTAATGCCAGCATCTTAGAGATGATGTTGATGCTGACTCCTGCATCTTACATTTAGCATTTCACACTTACTGCTTGCATACCATGAGCAGATGGAGTGGTGAGAGGTTGGTCCTCACAGCTGCACTTTCACAGGTTGCAATCAGAGCCAGAGAGGAGTCATTTGTTACAGCAGTCTTTTCTCTGTTTCACTAGGACCTACCCAGGAGCCTTTGCACATCTCTTTTCCCTTTATCATTGTCGGGTCCCCTGTCATTTAGATCGATGCTTAAATACAGCCTTCATTAAGTGGCCTTCTTGTTGACATTGGAAAGTCATGTTTCTTGTTTTTTGTTTTGTTTTTTACCCACATTTTTTCTTTTCTTTAGTCTTCTTTCTTATTTGAGAAAAGGGCTTGCTTTATGTTCTAGTCTGGCTTCAAACTCATGATCCTCCTGCCTCAGCCTCCCAAGTGCTGGAGTTATAGGTGTACACACCACGCCCTGCTTAGCCACCCTGTGCTGTATCACTGCTTGTGAGTCCTCCATGTTTTCCTTCTCGCTATCTGGTACTTTGCTTGCATTCTGTACATGCTGATATCTTTTTCAATGCAGCTTAACTCCGTGTGACTTGGGGAACCAAGACACCTCTGGCACCAAGCCCAGGGCACGGTGGATTGTAGGCAAGTGAGAAGTACTAACCCAATGGAAAAGGTTCCATGGTTTGGAGATTCAGGCGCTGGGATTTGAATTTAAGTTCAGGTTAGACTGGGGAAACCTGGAGTCTGAATTCTGCACGGTCTTTTTGTTCACAAAACACTTCATCCTGTAGCTGCTAGGGGGTCATTATTTTATGCTCAAATCTGTTCCTTGAGAATTTGCCCGGTGTTAACTGTGCACAGGCCCTTTCTGTCTCCTCCTCGCTCCCTATTGAGGGTGACCCTGGGCTGAAGTCTGGCGGTGCTTTGGTTCCATAGTGGTATCATAGCCCACATAAGAGATAGGACCTGCTGCTCCTTTGCTGCCTTCATTTCTATCTCTGTTCTGTCATTCTCTTCCGGAAGTTGACAAAGGGGATAACCCTAGAGGACAGAGAGTCCTTGGAGCGAAAGATGAGAGACCGACACTGCTTCTGACGTGGATTCTCTTTCTCCCTTTCTCTGATGGCTGTTCAAGGCTTTTAACTGGCTGGCAAAGAAGGTAGGATTTCAGATGCACTGACATTTGGCACAGGGTAGGCCCTGATCTGGTGCCCAGAGAGGTAACTGTGCTATCGAGATGTGTTGGGGGAGGGCAGAGGAGCCCTTGAAACTAAAAGAAAGCAAATTTCTTTGCCGATGGTTACACCATGTTACATTATAGCAAGCTTACTGAAAACATGCCCTGTGATGTCTGGTGTAAATTATAGCTGCCCAATAAGGTCCAGTGTGAGGGGAAGGATAAGGAGGTTGGCTTTCTCCATTGACCTTTCCTCTTCAGACAGCACTGGCTAAGTTGCATTCAGGGAGCCAGTGGTCTGCTATTTAAAATGTTTTGCATTTAGAGTAGTATCCGTGAGAGATTTTTCTCCACAGTTTAAGGGACTATGAAAAACAATTCTTGCTCCTCCTGAAGCTTTCCTTAGCTGAAGTATCTGTGCTTTGAAGGGAAGGAAGCCTTTCAGCAGGCTTGGTTTTTTTCCATGAGCCCTTGGGACTTGCCTTGAGGGACAGACAGGGACCCTGGTGGAAACTCAAGTCTGTCAGAGAGCAGCAATCCTTGGAACGAGCAAAAGTCTTGCCTGTGTTGTCATCTCAGCAGGCTGAGGAGGAGCGATCTAAGATCTTGTCTGTGCCAATATTCTAGCAGAGGTGGTGTGTTCATTATATAGACAGGACTGAAAACTCAATTTGCCTGAACCTTATTTGAACCCAGAAGTTTGAACTAGATGCTGATATCATGATTTTCCTGGGAACAAGGGAACACGGGAGATCATGCAGGCAGTTGTAAACACTGGTTAAAGTTTAATCTAAAGCAGTGGAGAATTGGATGTAGTAGCTAGGATCCCTCCCTCTTACACTGTGCGGAGAAATAAGCATTTACTATGTTGTTGTTTTGATATGAATTGTTTTTTTTTTTTTTTAAATCAAAACTGCTGAATGAGAGCTATGCTTAATTCAGTAGTTGGAATGTGAGCAAGTGTGAGATTTCGTGCATGTATGTATACGCTTACGAGAGTGCAGAGAGCCCAAAGGATGACCGCAGGTGTTGTTTCTCAGGAGCTGTCAACCTTTTTTTTGTCTGTTTCAGCAAGCCTCTCACAGCTCTGGCTGGCTCCTGGTAGTCTGCCTGGCCATTCAGCCCCAGGGGTCCACCTGCCTCCATCTCCCTAGTTCTGTAGTTATAAGCATAGCAAATGCTGCCACCATACCAAATGCTTACAGGGCGAGCACCTTACTGAGTGAGCTACAGAATGACAGAGGTTTACTCTGGAGATGATAGCCTGGGGACCCGACCCAGTCTTGGAACCTAGGCTTCCTTCCTGTTTGCCTTTGCTTCCTCCACTCTCAGGGTGTGGGTGACACTTAGGGACTTAGGAAGTCCTCGGCCTTCTCAGCTAAGGTTTGTGTCTGTCCCGTGGGGCTGCTTTCACTGAGGCTGGTTTGCATGGCGTGGCTTACAAGTGAGTTGCTCTCTTATGCTTGTGTGGCAGCTGAGATTCTTACTTGGTGTGGTACAGCCACCAACCGGTTTTAGGAACTCAATTTTTGTTATATTATTTTTTAAAAAATGTTTTTCTTAACATTTATTTTAGTGTGTGTGTATATGCCCACGTAGAGGTCAGATTGTGGGAATTGGTTTTCTCCTCTCGCTGTGCGGGTTCTGCAGATAGACAGACCTTTGGTGACCAGATTTGGGAATGGTAAGGGCCTTTAACTGCTGAGGCATCTTGTCAGCCAGGAAGTCTAATTTCATGTGTGTGTGTGTGTGTGTGTGTTTTCTGTCAAAGTGGTGGAGCTCAGTGACACAGCAAACACACGAATAGCCTGTCAAGTTCAAGTGTTTTCCCCTTCTTTCGGTGTGCAGTTGACTAGGGAATCTTATGTGTCCAGCGCAATCACTGTAGTCCTTCTGTCACACGTATTTTTTTTTCTGCCCAAAGAATAAGACTCTGGGCTGGGTGTGGTGGTGCATGCCTTTGATTCCAGCTTTCAGGAGACTGAGGTTGGTGGATCTCCTCCAGAAGTTTGAGACCATCCTAGTCTACACAGTGAGTTTCTGGTCAGCCAGGATCACATAGTAAGACTCTTATCTTAAAAAGCAAAACAAAACAAAAAAACAAAAGCAAACAAAAACCAAACAATAACAACAACAAAACCCTCCAAAAAAACCAGAAAACAAAACAAAATAAAACAAAACAGCAACAAAAATCACAAAAAAATACCACCTCCTCAAACAAACAACCCAAACCAAGAGAATACAGGACCTTCACAGTAAGGAAATCTATTACAAAATAGGACTTGGTACTTGGTGGATCTGAGGTGATAAAGCCTGGGATGGACCGCCTTGCTTCCCTCTCTTTCAGAAGTATCAATACTCCACATGTCTACAAATTAGAAAGGCTTAGTTTCCTTACTATGAGTTTTGGCTCTACAGTATGTATGTGGAAGAGATATATTTTGAGACTAATATACCCCGTCAAGGACATCCGTGAATCGTGTTATTTAAAGTTAGTTCTGTAATTACTTAGATCGATGTATGTTCTCTAATTTTGAACACTGGGCTTTGAGTTTCAGGCTGTGTGGTGTCAGAGTCGCCCTCCTGGATTCTGACTCAGGAATTTCCATAAGCCCTGAGGGTTTTTCCTTCTTAGTGCCTAGGCTTAGACAGTGAAAGTCAGGTCTTGTGAGTGAGTCTCAGCCTTGGAGGCTCAGCCTTAGAAAGTGGCTTGAATTCCCCCGGATTGAGGAAAGTGAGAGTCAAGTGTTTATTTTTACTTAGAAACATTTCCTGGTAAATAGATTTAAAGGTAATGGTTTTCATAATATTGGACTTTTATTTTTTGGGTGCCTCATAGTTTGGAGCTTGGGTTTGGCTGAGAGGAGGTGAAACTCAGGAAAGTGGGTCAGGGGAGGGCTGACGGATGCTGCTTCAGTCCTGGGGCATGTGAACTAGAATGTCTCTCCCAAATACTGAACAGGGGTCCACTCTGTACTGTAGTCACACCTCATCATAGCTAACCCGTTCCTTCCCGAAACCTCATACTGCACTCACCCCGAGTACCTGAACATGGACTGCTCTGATTGCTTCTTTGTGAAGTCTCCCTTCTTTCCTTCCTTCCTTCCTTCCTTCCTTCCTTCCTTCCTTCCTTCCTTCCTTCCTTCCTTCCTTCCTTCCTTCCTTCCTTCCTTCCTTCCTTCCTTCCTTCCTTCCTTCCTTTCTTTCTTTCTTTCTTTCTTTCTTTCTTTCTTGTTCTTTGGTTTTTAGATAGGGTTTCACTATTTATTTCTGACCATCCTGGAATTTGCTTTGTAGACTAGACTGACCTCAGACTCACAGAGATCATCCTGCCTTTGCTCAAGTGCTGAGATTTGTGTTGTGTACCTGGCTTGCTACCTGGCTGGTTCTCCCCACCCCTACTCCACCTCCATCCCCCTTTTTACACAGGGTCTCACGTAGCCTGGTTCATGGAGAACTGGGGATTTCTACCAACTAAGCCACTTCTCTAGCCCCCTAATATGAATATATACTTTCTCAGACATTATTTCCAAAAAGGGTGTGTTTGTCACTGGTAATGGGAAAAGAACACGGAAAAGTCCTAAGTATATTTACCTCTCTGCTTTTTTTTTTTTTTTTTTTTTTTTTTTTTTTTTTTTTTTTTTTTTTTTTTTTTTTTGGTTTTTCGAGACAGGGTTTCTCTGTATAGTCCTGGCTGTCCTGGAACTCACTCTGTAGACCAGGCTGGCCTCGAACTCAGAAATCCACCTGCCTCTGCCTCCCAAGTGCTGGGATTAAAGGCGTGCGCCACCACTGTCCAGCTGCCTCTCTGCTTTTTAAAGTCTAAGTAAGTGATGTTTGGCATTTCTGGTTTCTGTATCTGCTTCCTTTGAAATGAAGCTGTTTCTCGTTCTTTCAAAACCAGTGAATTTTAAGAAAGGGACTGGAGAGATGGCCTAATGGTGAAGAGCCTTGGCTGCCCGTCAAGAGGACTTGGATTTGATTCCTAGCACCATGTGGTGGCTCACAATCACCTGAAACTCTAGACCCAGGGAATGTAATACCCTTTTCTGGCCTTCATGGGCATGGCTTGAACATAGTTCATAGATACACAGGCACCTGACAGGATTGAAAAAAAGGAGGGGGGGAGGAAGAGGAGTTAAGTGGATCATGACCATGGTAGAATGTTCCTTAGGGATCTACAGGGACATCCCGGAGGGCTTATCTTTATGTTTCAAGAACCAAACTGAATGAAACCAAACCAAACCCCAAGTCTCTTGTAGACCTCTGCAGGAATACCACTGAGTTCACCTGTTAAACATCTTTGAAAGTTTAGGAAAGAATGTCAGCTCATTCCTGGAGAAGGCAACCTTCAAGGTTGAAGATAGTAATTGTTGTTTTGTGTTCTGTGTATGGGAGCATCTCCCCCCTCCCTGCCCTGCCCCAGATTTAAAGGAAGCCATTTCCTGGGCAGTTTCAGATGGATTTGTGGAAGGGCATTTTGTGTCGGGCTTGAGTAGCTTTCTGCTGATCTGTGACGGGGGTGGGGTGGGGGTGGGGGGTGAGGGGTGGTGGTGGTGGTGGGGTGGTGGTGGTGGAGAACGACAGAATTTTGTGCAGACATTGGTTACACTGAAGAGTGGGGCAAGTCTTAACAAGCCATTTAGGAAAAACCATTTTTAGATTGACTTGAAAGAAAGAGACCACAAAGTAGAACCAATAAAATCTATCCCAAACAGACTTAAAAGCAAAATTGGTTTCCAAGTGATACAGGATCCAGTTGTCAGTGAATTGTTGTCTTGTCTCGTGTGAAATGATATTGCCTTTTGAAATTTACAATGTAAATATTGACTTGGAACTGAGAGGATGTTCCTGAATTTAATTAATTCAGATTCCTGGCCTTGTCCCCCAAAGCCTAGCTTGCAGTAAGCTCTGCATCAAGCTCTGAATATGTTCTGGTTTTTGTATTTCCATGTAGTCTCTGCAGATGTTTAGAGGATACCTTACTGTAGAATGTAGACACGGAAAGGCGTCAAAGTTAATGTTTGCCTACTCAACATAAACCTAGATACACCTGGGTAGAGGGGATCTCAGCTGAGGAATTACTTTCCCATGGGCACATTTGTGGGGCATTTTCTTAACTGCTAACTGATATAATAGAACCCAGCTTACTGGGGGCCATGCCAGCCCAGAGATGGGCCCCTGGGCTAGATGAGAAAGGTAGTGGAGCAAGCCAAGGAGAGCAAGCTCAGAAGCAGGTCCTCTGTAGTCACTTTTTAAGTTCCTGCCTCCATGTTTCTACCTTGAGTTCCTGCCCTGGCTATCCTTTATGATGTAAGTTGAAAGAAACCTTTTTCTTCCAAAGTTGATTTTGACAGCAGTGGTTTTTGGTTTGTTTGTTTTTAATTTTCAGTTTATTTTATTGTCACGGGATGTTTTGCCTGTGTGTATGTCTGTGTGCCATGTGCATGCCTGGTGCCTCTGGAGGCCAGAAGACGGTGTGTGTGTATGTGTGTGTGTGTATGTGTATAAGCCCATAGGTATACTGAGACCAGAGGAGGGCATCAGGTGTCCTCTCTGCTCTTTTCTTTTGAGGCAGGGTATCTGTTTGAATATGGAGCTTGGCTGACAGCTAGGAAGCCCTGATGCTCCTCTTCTCTTCACCCCCGAAGCGCTATGGTCCCAGGTGCTCCCACATGGCTGTGCTTAGCTTTTGCATGGGTGTTTGCTTGGGATTTGAAGTCAGATCCCTCTGCAAGCAGTCGTACCCAAGGGCTATTGTTTAAAGGAGCACATAAGGAAGTCAGAAACGTCTTCCTAACAGTAGTACACTCCCTGTCCCTCCTCCCTCCAGTCCTCCGTGCAGGAGGACAGGCTGTTCTGCGAAGGCTACCTGTAGTCCCACTCTGCCTCAACAACGGACTTGCTTTGGCTCTTCTCCCAGATTGCTCTCCCTCTCCCATCATGCACTTTGGAAGTTTCGGTCTTCACACATCAGCGTGTCTCGGAAAGTACATCTGTCTCTGTGTCCTGAGTGCTGAGACTACAGGTGGCCACCATTCCTGTCCACTTTTACGTGGACTCTGGGGATTGACCTCTAGTTCTCATGTTTAAATATCTGTTTCCTGAAATGGGGTCTTGCTATGTGTTCTGACTGGCTTCAAACTCGTGGTCCTCCTACCTCAGCCTCCTGAATGAGAAGCTCCGAGACTTGTCCACCAGGCCTGGCTTGGACATAACTTTAAATTATATTAAGTCTCAGTAATATTTGTATCTTTTTTTTTTCTATCTGTATTCTATAGGATATGAGGAACTTGAGGAAATGGTGTATTCATGCAACGCAGAACAAGAGTTCTTTGTAAAGATAGCAAGGAAAGGACACTAATCTCACTTTGAAGTGGGAATAATCACCTCAGACAAGAAAAATCTGTAGGCAAAAGAGCCGGGAAAACTATTTCAGCTCAACTTTAATTGAAGACTAGGGGTGTTTAACCTGACGCTGCGAAGATGAAGTCATCCTGTGTTACTGAATTCAGTTTCAGCAGAGACGATGGAGTAAATGCAAATTAAAAATAAATCAAGAGCAGATGTTGAAAAATACCTTTCATTTAGGGAATAATTAAGCCGTGGAAAGGTCATTGGAGTTTAGTCAATAAAGCTGGGGTGTGCTGCAGTTATAATTACTCAGCTAACAGATGCCTGCTTTCGGCTCTGCTGGGGAGCATTTGGGACTGGTGATTGGAGGAAGCTGTTCTGTCTTATCGGGTGGAAAGTTCATCTTCCGAAGCTGTCCATCCGGTGGACTAACTTGAACGTACCCTGCCTGAGCCACCACCACAGAAACTGTGGCTGATTAACTTTGAGGCAAAACAGAGGAGCCCCTTTCAAAGCTCTTGCAATGAGTAGGAGCTATGAGTTGCTGATACCTATGTTTTTGGTTTGGCAAAATACATAGTGTTTTGTCACCGCCATCTTGCTAAGTGTCAGGTGCTTAGACCCTGAAAAGGGTGGCAATTTATAGAAGAAAGCGTTGGGGCTCATGGTTCCAGAGGGTTATAGTATGTGACTATTTTGTTGGGGAGTGTGGCAGCAGGCAGGCATGACATGCAGCAGTAGTTGATAGCTTACATCTTTTTTGATTTTTTTTTTTTTTTTTTTCCCTACAAATGATTGGGAATGACTTGGGCTTTGAAACTTTAAAGTCCTCCCCCAGTGACACACCTCCTCCAAAAAGGACACACCTCCTAATCCTTCCCAAACAGTTCCACTAACTGGAGACCAAGCATGCCATTATATGAGCCTATGGGAGTCATTCTTATTCAAACCACCACAGGAATCTTGACTGTTTTCTCTAGTAAATTGTAGAGTATATAATGATAGTATTGAAGGAGCTGGAGAGTGGTGGATCATCAGTTAAGAACATATACTGCTTTTACAGAGGATGCAAGTTCAGTTCCCAGCACCCGTAAGGGGGGGCTCATAACTGGTTGTAACTGCAGGTCTATCTAGGAGGTCTGATGTCCTCTTCTGGCCTCTGAGAGCAATTACACTTCCTGGGTTCAAACTGACACACACATATGTACATAAATAAAGGGCACTCCTAAAACTGCTATAGCTGTTTTGTGTATTTTATTCCTTTCGTATTTTCTGAGGTGTTGGGTTGACCGTGGAATGAGCATTAGAGAGGTAATTTGAAAGATGGAAGACACTGGAAGGTGGGGCACTGAGTGCTTTGGGAGGCTTGATCTTTAGGTAGGCCATGAGAGATGCTGATGTTTTACAGGTATAATGTTGTTAGTCTCAGGCTGGGGAGCGACTCACTTAGTATGAGGGCCTGAGTTTAGGTCTCTAGTGGGGACCTAAAAGTGGGGACAGTGGGGACAGTAGCACATGTATCTGTGACCCCAGTGCTGGGGGTGGGGCAGTCTCAATGGCCAGCTAGCAGTCTACCCCACATTGGTGAACTGTGGGAGGAATGAAAGACCTGTCTGAAAATATTTGGTTGAGAATGATAAAGGGAGATACTTGATATTGACCTCTGGCTTTCTCTCTCTGTCTCTCTCCCTCACTATCCTCTCTCTCTCTCTCTCTCTCTCTCTGTATATATATTCCTTTATTTTTAAAAAAGATTTATTTATTTATTATATGTAAGTACACTGTAGCTGTCTTCAGTTACTTTTTCTTCTCGCTCCGGCTCTGCTCGCTCTGGCCACGCTTGCTATAGCTGTCTTCAGACACCCCAGAAGAGGCATCAGATCTCATTATGTATGGATGGTTGTGAGCCATCATGTGGTTGCTGGAATTTGAACTCATGACCTTCGGAAGAGCAGTCGGTGCTCTTAACCGCTGAGCCATCTCTCTAACCCTTATATTCTTTTTTTTAGAAAATAGTTTTTCTATATGTATGTGTATTTATTTATTCACTCTGTGTGTGTGTGTGTGTGTGTGTGTGTGTGTGTGTGTGTACATGTGCCACATCACCGATGTGTCTTTTGGAAGATGGTTCTCCTACTTGTGGCTCTGGGGATCAGACTCAGGTTGTCAGGCTTGCTGTCGTGTGCCCATAGTCACTGGGTCCCCTCTCTGGGCCATGATTATGTTCTTCAAGGGGATCTATGCTCCATCTAAGAGTTAAATTTTAGAGAGGGAGGCATGGTGGGTAATTAGGGTTCTGTGATCACAGTGCTAATCTCCTTTCTGATGGAGATTCTGATGGCAGCAGTCAGTCAGAGTTCTGTGGCTCACATCGTTGCTGTGACTCCAAGTCCAGGGCCTTACTTTGTTTTGGCCTTTGTCCTAGAACCAGTCAGTCACTGGATTGCTTGGATTAAGATGAGTAGACAACAAAGTTTGAAGGACAGAATTTGTGATCTTGTTTGACCCAGTTTTGCATATAATGAATTTTTATTTGTTGACGAATCGTTCCCTTTTGCTAAAAGTGGCAAATAATCAGACATAAATTACTAATTAACAGCCTGGTTCAGGTTTTAGTTATTTATGTTTTAATTAGTGAAACTTGTGCTGCGTCAGGCTCTGGTAGAATTGGTATCAAAATCCCCCCTCCCCTTTTTTTTTCTGATGTGAAGGAAATGTCTTCATACAAATCTTGCCTTGTTTGCCATGGTGGTCTTCCCTATGGCTTCATTCTTCCCACGGTCATGCCATAGGGGAAGTGAAGCAGTGTGTTCTTGCTTCTCATTCCAGTCTAGACCAGATCTTCCAGTTGGCATCTCCATTATGCATTTCGGATTTTCAGCCAAAGTCTGTTGTTGCAATGTCGCTGCCTTCCAGGCTCAGTCTCACTTTCTTGTGGCTCTGATTGAATTCCCTGGCAGAACAACATAAGGGAGAAAGAGTATTTATTTATTTACTTATTTATTTACTTACTTATTTTTTAAAAGAGGTTTACAGTCCATCATGGTAGGGAAGGCTTGAGGGCAGGGCGGTCAGATTGAATGCCTCCCTATTCAGGAAATTGAGCATGACCAGGAAGTAGGGCCTGGGTAACAACAAGGCCCACCTCTTGTTGAGGTTTGGTCTGTTGCTATGTATTGTAAAGCTAAATTCTGTATGACAAGGTCTAGTTGCTTCAAGACAAGTGAATCCTGAAGTGTGCCAGCTTTTGTTGTGCAAACCTTGCTCCTTAATTTAAAACTGTTGGTTGAATAAAGATGCCTACAGCATGTAGTTGGGCAAAGAGAGGTAGGAGGGTCTTGGGGTCTGAGGAGAGACTGGGGGAGGGAGGAGAGAGAGAAGGAAGGAGACGCCATGGGGGAGGTGAGTCACGGGCTCATGGCCATGAAGGCTGGCCTGTTGGAGTAGGAGCTGCTTAGGTGGAACATGGCAAGTGACATCTCGGGGTAAATGACAGGGAAGTAGATAAACTTGCCAACTGTGTCTGTCTGTTAGAATGCTGATGTCTGGTGGCAGAGAAGGTGTTTTGCTTGGTTGGATCCTTAGTATGGAGAAGCTCTTGGCACCCAGTGTCTGCTATAAATATATGTTGAGTGAATACACAAATTGCCATTTTTATTTATTCTAACAAGTATGTAATCCCCGAGGCAGATATCAGATAGATCTTTATGATACCTTTATATACTGATTGATTTGCTTTATGTCAGCCTTTGACTGAGCATCCCTGGTGCTGATGATGGCGCACGCAATGCTGTCTTCAACAGCCAGGCATGGGATGAGGACAGAGTCAGTGTATTGGAAGGTTGTTAGTGGTTGCCAACATTGCCCTTTAGTCTAAGATTTGCTTAATGTTTATTTGGCATCACCATTTGGCCAGGCATGCTTTTTTTTTTTTTTTTTCCCAAGAGAGTATCTTCCTGTGTAGCCTTGGTTGTCCTAGAACTCGCTGTATAGAGCAGGCTAGCTTTGAACTCAGAGATATCTGCTACCTCTGCCTCCAAGGTACTGGGATAAAGGCATGCGCCACCCCCTACGTGATGCATGCTTTTAATACCAGTGCTTGGGAGGTAGAGGCAGGTAGATCTCTGTGAGTTGGAGGCCAGCCTGTCTTACATACTGAGTTCTAGGACAGCCAGTGAGACACTGTCTTAAAAGGTCAAACAAATAAAACCTATTTAGTGAAATGATGCCAATTTTTCTCCAAGATGCATCTTTGATCATTTGTTCAGAATGATAGGGGTCTAGTTTCATGCTCCCACACGTAGACATCCAGTTCTCCCAGCGCCAATTCTTAAGACGCTATCTTTTCACCACTATGTGTTTCTGACATCTTTGTCAAACATGAGATGACTATGGCTGTCAGGTTTGTTTCTGGGCCTTCTATTCTGTTCTGATGGTTTGTACGTCTGTTTTTATGACTACTTGGCATTGCAGTTTAACTTGAGATCAAGTATTGTGATACAGCCAGCACTGTTCTTTAAGATTATTTTGGCTATTTGGGGTCTTTTGTGCATCTATGAGTTTATGATTGCTTTTTCTATTGCTGTGGAGAATGTTACTCAAGCTTTGGTAGGGTTTTGTATCTGGAGATTGTTTTACCTAATAGAGCCTTTTTTTGCAGTATTAAATCTGCTAATTAATTCATGAGCATCTTTCCTTATCTTCTGGTGTGTTCAGTTTGCTGAGGCCAGAAGACAGCCTCAAGTGTTGTTCTTAAGGGGCTGTCCACCTATGTTTTTGGAGACAAAGCCTCTCGGTGGCCAGGATATCACCTAGTAGGCTAGCTGGGTAGTGTGCCTTGGAGATTTCTGCCTGTCTGCCTGGGGTTATTAGTCTCCTGGTATTATCAGTGTGTGCCTGACAATGCCTGGCTTTCGTCTCTTCCCCCTCCTCCTCCCTCCTTCCTCCCGTGACCTCCATCCTTTTGGTGATAAAACTAAGGTACTTGAGTGTATAAGGCAGGTATTGTATTGACTGAGTCATTGTTCTAGCGTTCTTAGGTACTTTTCAAAAATTGTTTTTCAAACATCTGCTAGGAATTTATGAATGTATGTATGTATTATGTATGTATGTATTATGTATGTATGTATAAGTTTGTTACTGGATAGCCAAAAGCTACTGAGTGTGTTTCCATGTTCTGCTACTTTGCTGGCTATGTTTATTAGTTCTAAGAGTTCTCTGGTAGAGTCTTCAAGTATCCTAAATACTTAAGAAGAGCAGTGGAGGATATTATGAGCGAGAGGAGAAAGGTGCAAGGTGTTTGTGTGTCTGTGTCTGTGTGTCTGTGTGCGTGCGCGTGCGTGCATGTTGGTGCTTGCGGAGGCAGGAGGATGATGTTGGGATCTTCCTCTTTCTCTCTCCATCCTGTTGCCTTGAGACTGGGTCTCTTAGTGAACCACGCACTTTCTGTTTTGCTAGGCTGGCTGACCATCTACCTCTTAGGGTCGGCCTGTCTCTGTCACCCAGAGTTGAGGTTATAGGTACACATAGCCATGCCTGGATTATTAAATAACTTTAAAATTGTATTTACTACTTGTGTGTGTGCCTGTATGTGGATGTGTGTGTGGGTGCACGGACCCCTGTTTGTGTATGCACATGCTTTGGTAAGATTCTATGTACACATGTGAGGTCAGAGAACAACTTCTTGGAGTTTGTTAAGTGGGTTCTGAGAGTCAAACTTAGGTTCCAGGGGCTGGAGAGATGGCTCAGTGGTTAAGAGCACCGACTGCTCCTGAGTTCAATTCCCAGCAACCACATGGTGGCTCACAACCATCTGTAATGGGATCTGATGCCCTCTTCAGGTGTGTCTGAAGACAGCGACAGTGTACCCACATACATAAAATAAATAAGTAAATCTTTAAAAAAAACCAAAACCTCCCAAAACCCTTAGGTTCTCAGGCTAGCATCATCAGGTGGCAAGTCCCTTACCCCCTCCCCCCCCAGACGGCTTTGCCAGCCTGGCCTCCATGCCTGGCTTTTATGTGATTTGAAATTGCAAAACAAGAACGTTTAGCCGCCCCACTTCTAACCCTGTGCTTTTATTTCTTGATTTGTTGTTGTCTGTTTTGAGCCAGGATCTTGCCCTGTAGTTCATGCTGCTTTCCAACAAGCTTCTCCTTCCTGTGCTCCCTGAGTTCTGGGCTTAGGCAGAGGCTCTCACCCTGACCCCCTCCCATTTGTTTTCAATGCCTTTGCATTAGAAGAGCATCTTAGAAAGACTAAGCGTGCGTTCAGTTCACATCATGGACGTTGGATGCTCTGGCTGATTTGCATATAGAATTCTTTTATCTTTTTCTTCTGTCATTTACCTGACACATTTTTCTGGAAGGATGTTTGAAATCAGGATTGCTTCTTACAGTGTCCCCCTCCACGGTTTTGTTTTTCTTTTGCCCCCTTTCCTTTCCTTCTTACCATGAGACATGGTACTTTGTTCTTTCAGCTGTGAACCCGATCGTTGTTTGATATCGCCCTATCGCCTGCTAAATTTAACTTAAAAGCGGTTGATTTAGATCATATGCAAATGCACTAGGTAGACAGACTTTTAAACTGTGTGACAAAGACACTTAAAATTGCAGTGGCTTAGATAGGATAACCATTAATTTTTCTCATCTGACTGGTCAGCTTTCATGGGTGTAGGAGCTGACGTGACTGTGCTTGGCAGGGTCTCTCAGGACTCAGGGTCTCTCTTCCTTTTAAAAATAACTGACTTATTTTTTTTGTTTGTTTATGTGTATGTATGTGTGCCCATGTGAGTTTATGTGAACCACATGTGTGCCCAGAAAGGGGGGTTGCATCTACTGGTCCTGGAGTTAGAGTTGATTGTGAGCCCACCAGTATGAGTGCTGGGATCTGAACTCCTGTCCTCCAACCGTCCGTGTTCTAACCACTGTCTCTTCAGCCCCAGGCTTCTTTCCTGTTTTCTAGTCTTTCTACTCTGTCCAAGTTTTACAGTCCATGAAGAGGGAAGAAAGGAAATTTAAAAAGAAAGAAAGAAGTCATTTCCCCCTTTAAAGGACAGCAGGGATAGGTGGATGCTGTGGCCGTAGCTAACTCACAGGACTTCATTTATTTATCTGCAAGGGAGGTTGAAGAAAGCGCTTTCTGGCAGGAGAGCCACGTGCTCAATTATAACTTGGGGACAGGCTTTCTGATGCTAAGAAAAAAGAAAGAGAATTGCAAATAACAAATATGCTTGCAAATTAGTGAGCCAGACTTGGTTAAACTACAGTTCATCTGAGCCCTGTGGCTGAGCATGGCACCAGGAGGGCTGGTTCCTGGAGTCAGCTTGTAGGCTTTGGGATTTGCCTTCTCTTGGTGGCTCAGTTCTGTCTTGAGAGGGGCTTTGCACCCACCTGTGCTCACCTGCTTCAACTTCCATGCTCTCTGTTCCTAAACCATCTGTAAGGCTGGTGTGCTGGTACACACCTTTATTTAATTCCAGCATTTGGGAGGCAGATGCGGGTAGATCTCTGTGAGTTTCAGATCAGCCAGGGCTAATGGGGACCTGTCTAATACAGAGCAAAACAAAACAAACAAAACAACAAATAAAAATCAGCCCTGACCCACGTGTAAGCATCAGTGTGGTCCAGTCCTGGCCAGTGAGGACAGGGCTGATTTAAGCAGCTTGCAGAACACGACTCCACACTGTAGAAGGAGGTGCATGGGTTTGTGTGCTTGGGCCTGGGTGTGTGTCTGCTAGATTCTGAGATCTCTGTGGTTCAGGAAAGAGAAGAAGGGGTCAGAAGGAAGGCCTCTAATATGTAGGGGTTAGTGCAAGGATTCTTTCTTGTTTTATAAAGAAAAATTATCCAGTCAGTTCTCCATTCGAGACATTTTCCTAATATTTTCATTTCATTAATATTCATGCTTATTTATAGTGTGCATATTACTATTTATCCATCCAGAGTAGCATAACTTTGAAATTAAATTGAGTGTCGTTTAATAGAAGTACAGAGAGGGAAAGGACCAGGAAGGAAGCTAGTGAATAGTCACTTGTTTAGCTTAGGGTTCTCAACAGCTTAAGACAAAAACACCAAAATCTTTGAGTGGCCCTTGTGATTCAGTGGCAGCCTGCCCGGACCAGAGGGAGCCAGTGTTGGGAGTAAACGCTAGATTCACTTTGAAAAATCTAGAAACGAAAAGCTGCTACTCAAGGCATAAGAATGTGTCTG
This sequence comes from Uromys caudimaculatus, assembly GCA_028551405.1. Classification (NCBI taxonomy): domain Eukaryota; kingdom Metazoa; phylum Chordata; class Mammalia; order Rodentia; family Muridae; genus Uromys; species Uromys caudimaculatus. The sequence goes on along the minus strand of CM052717.1, from coordinate 31,662,954 downwards.
ATGGCTCCAGTCCTGGGAGAGTCAGTGAAATCCTGCAGCAGGTCTGGCTTCCCTATTCCCTCTCTGGAGCCTGGTGACTCCTCCCTTCCACCCCCTCCAGTCACTGGCTGGAAGAGACCAGGATACTTTTTCTAAGCTGTTTCAGGGTTGAGCCACTGCTGTGCTCAGGGACAGCCACACTGGGCTCAGGTCAAGCCTTTGATGTTGATGATGAATGTCTAGCCTGTAGAACTGTCCTTGGTTGACCAGAGAGCGGACACTTCTTTCATCTTGGGGCCATGGTATACACTCTGAATTCCTTTCCAAAACTCTTGGAGCTGGGACTATGGGTGTGGCTGGGTGACAGTGCGCTTGTGTTATGACTTTATTCCTTTCCCTTAAAACAAAATAAAACCAAACCCCAAACCAGATAAGAGGCCTGAGGGTTAGTGGCTTACCCAGCCTCACGTGGTAAAATGATGCCCAGTTACCTTGCTTTATGAAATCAATTATGTTTATATTGATATTCCTTAGTCTTTTGGTGGAACTGGTGGGGCTCAAACCCAGGGTCTCCTCTGGCTCACATACTAGGCAAGTCCCTAACATTGAGCCATCCTACCTGCATTTCCCTTTGTGATCTAAAGTTGTTAATTTGCTTGTTGGGAACTGTGGTAAGTAAGCCCGCTTTGTGGAAAGGCAGCTTCACACGAAAGTGAGAACGGAAGGCCTTGGATTGTCACTGTCTGCTGTGATCTTGCTTCCTTAACCTGTCTGTCCATCTTCCTCCTTTTGCCTTGTGGCTGCTCCTTGTGGCCACTCCTTGAGGCCTGGCAGGTCAATAGGTCAGGGCGCTGTGGCAGACTCCACAGCAGTGTGGGCGGCTATGGTGAGAATATGACCAAGCGGGGGACTTGGGTTTTGGGGCTGGGTGTGGGTAGAAGAGAGGGCTTGGCTTGACTGAGATTGTGACACCATCTGGGGCTGGTGAACTCTAACCTCGAATTTCTGTTCTCACAAGGCCCTTAATCTGCTCACCCTCTTGGCAGTGCTTTGTTTTAGAGAATATTAGGTCAAGCCATTCCCTTTCAGTAGACATTTGGACAAGGTAGCCTTGCAGGAGAGACAGTACCGTGGGCATTCTCATGTCCTTGTTCATGCCATTGTGCCAGCTGGAGTTCAGCCCTACCTGCCACCGGAGAAAGCAATCCAGCAGGGGCCAGCCTGCCGTGCATGGGTTCAGACAGTGAGGCACCAGCAGGAACCTGCCTGGAAAGAAAGCACTTGTAGATGCCAGAGCCCTTTGGAACGCCCACGATGTTAGGAATGGCTGTTGTATTGCCACTTGACAGGTGAGAACACAGTGGCCCTGTGAGCTCATGATCATTTCAGACTGGCCCCATTGCTGGCCTAATCAGATCACTTCATCCTCTGAAATGGAAGAGGCAGCTAAGGTGTTTCAGGATACATTCTCCCCAGGTAGTTCTTTCTTCACTTTCTTCTCAAGTCCATGCAGGGGTGAGGGAAGGGTGGGGGAGGGGAGAAGGAAGGGGACTGGGGAGATGGCTCACTGGGTAAGCGCTCCCCATAAAAGCCAGAGTACCTTGGTTTGGATCCCCAGTACCCACATAAAAGCTGAGCAAGGTCTAAGTGATGGCTAATTGTGGTTGTTAACTTGACATATCTGGGAAGAAAGGATATTGATGGAGGATAGTATCCATCTGTGTGGGGTCTCTCTCTCTCTCTCTCTCTCTCTCTCTCTCTCTCTCTCTCTCTCTCTCTCACACACACACACACACACACACACACACACACACACATTCCTTCCCTCCCTCCCTGCCTTTTTTCTTTCTTTAAGAAACTTTTTTTATTTTTATTTTTATTTTTTTTTGGGTTTCCAAGACAGGGTTTCTCTGTATAGCCCTGGCTGTCCTGGAACTCACCTGTAGACCAGGCTGGCCTCGAACTCAGAAATCCACCTGTCTCTGCCTCCCAAGTGCTGGGATTAAAGGTGTGTGCCACCACTGCCCGGATTTTAAGAAACTTTTTAAAAGACTGATTTATTTTTATTTTATGTGTAAGAGTGTTTTCTCTGCATGCGTGTAAGGGCTCCACATGTATGCAGTGGCCAGAAGAGGGCATTGGATCCCTTGTAACTGAAGTTACTGATGGTCATGATCTGCCATGTGGGTGCTGGGAACCAAACTTGGGTCTTCTGTAAGAGCAGCGAGTGCTCTTAACCTCTAAGCCATCTTTCTAGTTCTTGGGGGTGGGACATCTTCTTGGTTGTTCACTGATGTTCACAGTGTGCATTGCTGCCCCTCGGTAGGTGGGTTTATGCTGTACAACAAAGCTAAGTGATCAGGCCAGAGGAAGCAAGCCTGTAAGCAGTATTCCTCTATGGTTTCTGTTCAGGTTCCCGCTTCTGGGTGATGGACCTGTAAAGCAGAGTAAAAACCCTTTCTTCCCCAAGGGCTTCTGGCCATGATGTTTATCTCAGCATCAGAAACTAAACTAAGACAACTTGTGTGCCTGTAACCCTAGCATTGGAGACTGGCGACAGGTGGATCCAACAGGTGGAGCTCGGGGGCTAAAATGGCAAGCCATAGGTTCAGTGGGACACCCTACTTCAAAAGGTAAAGTGGAGAGGAATAGAGAAGACTTCTGATGTCTTTCTTTGGGCTCTGCATACACACGGCGTGGGTAAGTGTAGTCACATACATGTATGCACATTACATGCAAACACACTGACACACACACTGTGCAAATAGGATTCCACTGTGGGGCTGGAATCACTTCACTACAGTGAAGTACAGCTTTGTTCAGCAGAGCTTTGAATTCGATCCCCCCCCCCACATTAGTTAAAAGAAAAAAAAAATGAACAAGAGGGAGAAGGAGAAAGAAGAGGAGGAGGAGAAGAACAAGAGGAGGAGGAAGGGGAAAGGATTATTGGTTTTCTTTAGATATACATGGCACTTGGTGGCTCTTACGGGCCTCATGTAGCTGAGTCACAGTGAACTCTGAGTATACACCTATGTTGAAAGAAAGTTTAGGCAGTCGGGGGGGTAAGCACACAAATCTGAGGGTTTCTTTGTTAGTGCTATTTTCATTTACATTACTTTCATTGAAAATTAATCACAATCCGTTAATCTTTTACTTTACGTAATATATGAGTCAACGCTTCTTCTGGGAAGTATCTGGAGATGTATTAACTTTTAAAACTTCAGTCAGTTATTTACAACATAAGAGCTGTGGGCATGGGAACTGAGTGAATGCTTGCTAAATGCCTAGCCTGTGGGGACAATTCATTTTAAAAGGAGAAAATATTTCTTAAAAAAAAGTTGAGGGAGGTAGAGAGCTAGGTAGGATTTGAGCCTTCCCAGACATTTTGACTCATTTATGCCCGTCACTAGTTCTGTGGCGAAAATACAGTTGGTTTTCTCTATAGAAATTACTCAGATTTTGGGTTTTGTCACTACTCACATTCTAAATTCTTTTTCTTTTTTCTTTTTTTTTTTTTTTTTTTTTTTTTTTGGTTTTTCGAGACAGGGTTTCTCTGTGTAGCCCTGGCTGTCCTGGAACTCACTCTGTAGACCAGGCTGGCCTCGAACTCAGAAATCCGCCTGCCTCTGCCTCCCAAGTGCTGGGATTAAAGGCGTGCGCCACCACTGCCCGGCTCATGTTCTAAATTCTTAAAGAGATGATTTTGAAAACCAATAAAAATACAGAGAGAGAAACCAATAAAAATACAGAGAAAAGAAATAAGTATCTTTTCAGTGCATGGGGAGGGGAGTTAAGAGACAGAGAAAAGCAGAGAGAGAGAGAGGTAGAGGAAGGTAGAGAGGTAGAGTAGTAGAGGCCAGTGCAGGAGCAGGAAGGCAAGAGCAAAAGAGCAAGAGAGAGAGGAGGGGGTAAGCAGCCCCTTTAATAGTGTGTCAGGCATACCTGGCTGTTGCCAGGTAGCTGTGGGGCAGAGCTTAGACAGAATGCTAACAGTCGCTAAGTTAAAGTCAAAAGGATATCAAAACACACACACACACACACACACACACACACACACACACACACACATCACATATAAATCTTATATATGTGTTACACACACACATCACATATAAAACTTACATATGTGTTATACACACACATACACACACACACACACACACACACACACACACACACACTCACACACACACATTTTTGTTTTTGAGACTAAATTTCCTGCAGTAGATATGGCCTGGGACTCACAGTGTAGACCACATTGGCCTTGTACTTCCTTGGCTCTCCCTGCCTCTAGAGGGCTGGGAGTAAAGGCACATGCCACCATAGCCCGATCCCCTGAACTCTTGCCTGCTTGATAGATGATGTTTTATCTGTTGCCTTGTTAAACTTCAGATGCAAATTTGTCTCAACCTGTCCTGTTGGGCAGAAAAATAAAGAAAATGATTAGTTACAAGACTGGCATTGCCCATCAATCTTCCAAACTGCGTTTGTCAGAGTGGACCAGTTTTGCTTTAAGCTCCTAGCACAAAAGATTTCTTTCCCTCCAGAACCTCGTAGATGGGACAGAGTAGTGTAGGAAGAAGACACTTCTTCAACTCTAGGACGTTGATGTTGACAGAACTCTCAAATTAACTCTTGGTTAATTTGCAGCCGAGAATAAGCAAGTTGTGGGCAAATACCATGTTGTTTGTCTTCTGTTTTGTTTTGGTTTTTGTTTATTTGTTTGTTTGGTTGGTTTTTTGAGACAAGGTTTTAAGTAGCACAGCTTGGCCTTGAACTTTGTATGTAGTAGTTGAGGACCTGAAGCTGGTTCTCTGGCCTACACCTTCCAAGTACTTGTGACAGTTGCTGACACGCCCAGGAAGGCCCAAGAGGATGTTTTCTGGCAGGCTGTCTGTACTGGCTGGTTTTGTGTGTCAACTTGACACAGGCTGGAGTTCTCACAGAGAAAGGAAAAAGGTTGAGAAAATGAGATCCAGGTGTAAGGTATTGTCTCAATTAGTGATCAAGGGGGGAGGGCCCATTGTGAGTGGTACTATCTGTGGGCTGGTAGTCTTGGGTTCTATAAGAGCAAGCTGAGCAAACCAGAAGCAAGCAAGCCAGTAAGTGACATCCCTCCATGGCCTCTGCATCAGCTCCTGCTTCCTGACCTGCTTGAGTTCCAGTCCTGATTTCCTCTGGTGATGAACAGCAATGTGGAAGTGTAAGCTGAATAAAGGCTTTCCTCTCCAACTTGCTTCATGGTCATGATGCTTGTGCAGAAATAGGAACCCTGACTAAGACACTGTCTTAATTCACTCTTGGTGTCTTGGTTAATTACCACATTATTGTCTCAGTGACTGGATCTAAGCCTTCTTTTTCTTCTCTTGTATTCATCTTTCAAAGCAGTTCTCAGATTGACCCTTCAGGGAACCCTTGGATACCTGACCTTTTCTCATACATAGGTCTGTTTTCTGTTAAGTGTGAACCTGCTCTTTCAATCCATAAATCTTTTTGGTATTTGGAGACAAGATTTCATTAGATAGATTTGGTAGCCTGGAACTTGCTATATGGACCATGCTGTCCTCAAATTCAGAGATCCACCTGTCTCTGCCTCCCTAACGTCGGGATTAAAGGTGAACAACACCGTGGCCATCCAGTCAACAAATGACTTTGTTTTATATTCTTTATTTTCCTGGATATGGCTTCCAGATGGGATTGTTTTATTGTGTCAAACCTCAAGTCTGTGTGTTTTCCCGAATCAAAATAATAATAAGAAGAATACAAACAAGAA
>CM052717.1:31611742-31657102 GCA_028551405.1 Uromys caudimaculatus | reverse complement strand
CTTTGTTTTATATTCTTTATTTTCCTGGATATGGCTTCCAGATGGGATTGTTTTATTGTGTCAAACCTCAAGTCTGTGTGTTTTCCCGAATCAAAATAATAATAAGAAGAATACAAACAAGAACAAGAGGAGGAGGAAAAGGAGGAGGAGGAAGGGGAGGAGGGGGAGGAGGAAGGGGAGGAGGGGGAGGAGGAAGGGGAGGAGGGGGAGGAGGAGAGAAATAGAAATAAGACAAACCCTGTTAAGTCTTTTCCAAGTTTTACTTCTGACTTTGGTGCTCTGCTTTTAGTATTACACACACACACACACACACACACACACACACACACACACACACACACACACACACACCTTGTAATACATACCGAAAATAGCTGGCCACTGTTCTGACCTCACAGAAGGCTGCCATCATTGATGAGACATAGTGTAGTTCTCCCAGGAATTGTCTTTCCTTCCTTCCTTCCTTCCTTCCTTCCTTCCTTCCTTCCTTCCTTCCTTCCTTCCTTCCTTCCTTCCTTCAGTTCCTTCAGTTCCTTCCTATTTCTTTCACAGGAAACGAAGTGTTGCTTATTTTAATTCCTTTGTGTTGTATAGTGAGCATGAGTCAAAGTCCTGGAGAAAAACATCTTTTGAATTGAAATAAAATTTTCTCACTGCTCTATCTTGCTTTTGCAATTTAAGTGAATTTCACTCTGCTCAGGGTATGGTGTGAGGTGTGCCTGTCTGTCAGGCTATTGAGCTGTAGGTCTGTCTTTCTCCCTTACATATGCTGTTGTTGGCCTGCTAGGGTTTCTGCATGTGTGCATTGCATTTTGTCAGAGACTTTAACACACGGGGGTTCAAATTGTGCTTCCGGTTGTTTCCTGAGATGTTTCCGTCCCTGGGATTTAGACAGTCGTTCCTTGAGATGCTGTGGCGCGTGAGTATTCTCTGCTTCTGATCTTCATGACCTGTAAATAAGGAAGCTTTCACACTGCCTTATGACATTTTATATGCCATGAGGTTTGTTGAATACATTGTGTACAGCCATCCCAAGTTTTTTCGTTCCAGTTTATTTAAAGTAACAATTTATGATTCTGAGTTTGATTCCAAATACCCACAGAAAAATCCAGTGTGGTGTGCACACTTGTAATCCTAACTCTGAGGAAGGCAGGTGGATCCTTGAAGCTTTTTGTGGTCATCTAACATCCTTAGACCGATAGTCAGGCCCCCAAGTCCCAGTGGCAGATCCCATCTCAGAAACCAAGATGGATGACTTCTAAGCCTAGGAACTTCCAGGTGACTCTGCTTTATGGCCCCATCTCAGTTGTTGGAGCGCTGAGATTACAGATGTGTGCCCTGCATCTGGCTTCTTCACACACGATTTGGTGACCAGGCTTAGGCTGTCAGGCCTGTGTGGTTCGTGCTTTACCACCAGAACTGTGCCATCGTTTCTGTCTGCTCCTTACAGCATTTTTATTTTCTGTAGGTTGTTGATGGGCAAAGATGGGACATCTTTAAGAGTTGGACTTAGGGGAGGGGATAGGGGGTTTCCAAAGAGGAGACCCAGAAAAGGGGAAACATTGGAAATGTAAATAAAGTATCAAAAAAAAAAGAGTTGGACTTAAATTTCTGGCCAGAGTGTTCTAAATAATAATAATCATGGCGACAGCAACTGGTTATTACTATTAACTGATTATAATTAATAATACAATTATTTTGCTAGTCTTTATGATATAGACTAAAAGTCAGAAGGTACCCAAGCATCAGACATCTACACTGTAGCATTCTTATGAGAATTTCATGCTCTAGCAGGTTGAGGGGGCAGGAGGGTGAGGAAGAGAGAGCTTACTCTGTGGCCAGGACAGTTGCTGCTAATTAGGATTATGGAGGGAAATGCTAATCAAGGAAATTAGTGCCTGCCAGTGCTCTCCCTTTCCGGCCCAACGTGGCTAGCAGGTGGTTGCTATTGAACCAGAGTCATCAAGTGCTGGGACCATTACCTGACCTGGTGTTCCTGAGTCTATTAAGTACTTTTCCAACATCTTCTGTTTCAGTGATGCCTTAGTTACTGGACTTCTTGTGTATAGAAAAGTGCCTTTGACACTAATGGCGACGGGCATGCTGACTGAGTCTAATAGGCTGGCTCTGGCAAAAGCTGGAAGGGCGCAGCTGCCTGGAAGCAGCTGACCATTTTCATTGCCCTTGGCTCGTCATATTAAACATGCTTGCACATGCTTCAGTGTTTGTTTAATTTTTACCATAGTTATGGTTCAGCTCTGCAAGGCCCTCAAGGGCTATATTCCAAAAGGCCCATTGTCAGCCTGTGGCACTGTTAGAAAATGGTGGAGATTTTAGGGGTGAGCCCTAGGAAAAGGAAGTTGTTAGTCAGGGAGGCAGGGAGGCTCTGAGTTTTTGCTTCCTGGCCACCGTGAAGTGAGCAGCTTTGGTTCTCCTCGTGTGGTCTGGTGTGGTGCCCGACCTCACCATCCATGGGCCCCAGAGTACGGGAACCAATAGACTAAGAACAGAAACTTCTAAAACAAGGGGCCGGGACAAATCTTGCTTCCTTCCTTTAAATTATTGTTGCTACTTTGTTACAGCCAGAGAAAGCAATTTGAGAAGTTTCCACCCTCTGATAGCCACAGTATCATAGGGTTTGTGGAGGAATGCTAGTATCCAGCTTTGAAGTTCTTTCTGGTCCAAAAGTTGGCCTTGAAGAAATAATTTTTCCGTTTTAAGTGTGGATCTCAGAAACATTCATGTCTAAGACAGGAAATAACTCCCGCTTGCACAAATCATAAACAAACTCTTCTCTGGGTGAGGGACATCACAGACAGCCTAGCACTGGGGTTATAGAAATGACTCTGGTTGTTTTTCTATTATTATTATTATTTTCAACACAGTTACAGATTATTTTGTAAGTACATAGTAAATACATATTTAGTAAGTATTTGGGTTTCTTGGCTTACATTTCCAGGGATCAACTGTACTAAAATTTTGATAAAATTTTAATGCAATTTAGGATTTTATGCATATTCTGTACTGAGGTTCTGAAGTAACAGCTGTAATTTGGCCATATGGGAATAACAGTGACTAAAGTAAAGCCTCACATCTGAAAATGGAGGAAAGATCATTTCATGTTGTAACTAGCATTTCTGTCTTTGTGGAATCATTTTGTAAATATTGCAATCAAATTTCCAATGACTGTAATCTTGTAGAAAATAACAGTAAACCGATGATGTTATTCATAATACTGTCTAGTGTGGTGTAATCCTGTCACTTAGGATGCTGAGGCAGAAGGATTACCAGTAAGAGTGAGGCCAGTCTTGGGTACAGAGTGAAGCCATGTGCTAAACAAAGAAACAAACAAAAACAACAACACAACTGTAAGTAAACAAAAAAGCAAACAGACAAAAAAAGAAAAGAGGAAAAGTCCATCCTTTGGCCTCTGGGGTCATGAGAACCATTCCTTTCTTGGCCACTGTCATCAACTACAACTCAAGTCCAGGTGTGTGGAGATGAGACTTTTAGATCCTTCCAAAGTATAAACTGAAGAAAGCAACATTTATTTATTACTCTTTGTTTTATTTGTATATGCATGTGTGTGAGTGAGCATGTGTGTACATGTGAACACGTGCAGTATGTACACTTGCCTGTGAAGGCCTGAGATTGACATTGGATGTTCTTCCTGAATCGTTTTCCACCTTATTTTATGTGTATGTGTGTGTACATGAGCGTGTGTGCGCGTGCACGTGTGCACTTGCCTATATGTCCAGCAACCAATGCAGTGCCTTGGAATCTGGAAGAGGACTTCCATCTTCTAGAAATGGAGTTATGAAGGCTTTGAGCTACCATGTGCATGCTGGGAACTGAAGAAGGGTGCTAGGAACTTGGTAGGAAGAGCAGTTTTAAGCACTCTTAACCACCGAGCCATCTTTCCAGCAGCAACTTTGGATCTCAAAATCCACTCTTGGTGACCCACTTCCTCCAGCAAGGCTGCACCACCTAAAGGACAAAAGTATTTAAATATTGGAGCCTATGGGGGACACTGTCATTCAACAGCACCATCCATGGGATTGAGACTTTAACAGTTTGTTCTTATTGGACTCTCCACATGCAACCTTTAATGATAATACTTAGAAACGCACACCATGATAGCGGAAGAGATGGCCAATGGGAAAGAGGTCAGCCCAATAGCAAGACTGGGGCAGACTTGCTGCTAGCTTTGGTTTTATAGAGGCAAACACTGATATCCTGTTCTGGTCTCTGCACACATGTATATGGGTATTTGCATTCATGTGTAAGCACTGTGCATACATCATACACACAATTTAAAACAAACTATATGTGTTTATATTGCCAACTTTATCTCTATCTATGCCAACTTGTATAGATGTCCATAGAGTCGCTATAGCTGATAAGGAAGGGCAGATCTCTACTTGGGAAGCTGAGGTGGAGAAGACCAGGGGGAAGTGAGAGGAACAGATTACGTGTATGTCTGGGAAGTTCCTTCAAACCCATGCTCTTCATGGCTCATTGGTGAATCGTTCTTAGGAAAATCTATTTGCTTTTTAGAGTGAGTGAAAATATGGTCAGCCCACTGGAAACAAAATGCAAATGCTTCTTGGTGCATCCAGTGTGTGTCCTTCTTGATGGTGGTTAGGGCATTTAGTTTTTTTGGTTTTTTTTTTTTTTGTCTTTCCCCTAATCCCTTTCTTTTCCTTTGGACCATTTTAGCAGTTAGGTGAAGCCTGATAAATGAGTTTAAATGCACAAAATAAAATTCATATGCTGTAAAAGAAGCCAATTATATTGACACACATTAACAAAATGCTTAAAGAGGCTGTGCTAAATGATGATCGCGCTTGGCTCGCGCCTTTAGCGGCACACTAATGGCTCTTACCGCGATGTTCTCCTGAGCCAAATGGGATTTTTCAAAGTGCTCCATCTAGCTGTAAGGTAATGTGAAAATGTGGAGTTGTTGTTTTGTAAACGTGTGTGTGTGTGTGTGTGTGTGTGTGTGTGTGAGAGAGAGAGAGAGAGAGAGAGAGAGAACTTGCAGGAGTTGGTTTTCTCCTTCCATTATGTGGGTTCTAGGGATCTCCCTGAGGTTATCAGCTGTGGTGGTAATCGTCTTACCTACTGAGCTACCTCCCAGCTCTGTGTGTTTTTTTTTTTTTTTTTTTTTTTGTTGGTGTTACCTGCAAAGACTGTAGTGTGTTTTATGATCTCATATGCAATGGAAGGGGATACAAATTCCTGTTAGAAGTTAGTGGAAATACCACTTTCCTTTTCCTGTTTGAATTCATGGACTTCCCACTAGGTGATAACCCAAGATAGAAATGATAATATCAAGTGCATGCTGGTTTGCTCAGAGCCTGGCAGTGGTGCTGAATGTTATGGAAAACCTTTATAACAGGGGTGACTGTTTTACATGGAATTGATTGTTCTGTGACTGCTCCCTACTGTACCCTCTGTACCAGGCATGAACAATAGAATTCAACCATCATGGTATCTGGACTCTTGAGTGTGCCCAGTAGTAGAAAAAAACCCCTGATATCACAATATACAGATAGTTGCTTAGTTGCCCAGTTGATAAATATTCTGCAGTACTCTGAGGGTGAATCATGAGGTGGCTGAGCTAGGCTGTAGAGGAAGACCTCTTTAAAGGAATCATCAGATCCAGTACTTCCGGGCTGCCAGGTTTGTGCAGGGCCAGCACAAAGCCAGCAATTGTGGACAAAGTATGCTCAGGGCTGTGCGCAGAGATTGGCCAAGCTACACTTGGCATTTTATACAGTAGTATTTCTCATCCTGATGGAGCAGTCCTTTACCTTTCAGTCGGAGAGCATGTATTATATAGCACTTCAGTAGATGGATTCCCTAAAAGCTTTCGGGATTCATATGGATTACCAGGGGCTAAAATTTTAATTGCAAAACCAAGAGAGACCAGATTGCAAAATTTGTAAGAAGCTCTCTTGCAAGAGTTAGAAACTGGGAGAAAAGTATTTGCTGGTCTGAAGTTCCTTAATATTTTTTTTGCCCAGTCAGTCTTGTCTTTGGCTTGAATGTACAGGGAAACCTAAGGTGGCAGGAAGGGAGAGGTGAGGGGGAAATGCTTGCCTGTCTATTTGCTGAACCATCAGCACTGTGGTGTTTGTGTTTGCTGGCCTAGGCAGATAAGGGTTGTCACAAGTCTGGGTTTTTAAGGCGACAGGCTCGATGCCTGGCAGAGGCTCTGAGGTACACACCAGGATTGGGCTCTGCTCAGAGGCAAGAATGTAACCAATCTGGTCTGGGCAGTTGGGGAGGGACTCATCTCTCCTCACTCCCATATACTTTGGCCCTGTTTTTCAATTTGACTGCAAAGCAAGGTCTCCCTCCAGCTGTGGGGACTGGGGAAGATCTTTGGGACTCCCCAGAACACATACTGCTGGCTTGGGAATTGAAACCACATTTGGAGGGCATGCTGAGCCAGAGGGAGATGGCAGAGACATCCGTGGCCACAGATGGAGCCAACAGAGACTCACAGGCAGGTAAAGGAGACTCGCCCGGAATGGTGCGGTTACTTGGACATCGTTGTTCATAGAAAGTAAACAAAGGCGCGGTTCGGTCAGACAAAAATCGGTATGACAGATTCTACATGATTTTGGTGTTTGGTTGACCGGACAGTGTTTCAAACAAAGTTCCTGTAGTGTTATTTGAAATGTGTCAGTTTTAAAGGAAGGATTCGACACTGTCAGTTAATCAGATTTGTCCTTCTGGTCTGTCCCTTACTGCCTGTCTGTTGAATGTTTGGAAAGATTAGGCTCAACAGCTAGTCTAGATGGAAGATTTGCCCAGAAGTGTCTGTTCTGTGAGAATCATGTGTGGGTAAGAATCTTGCTAGCTCCTCCCAATCCCCAAATTGTAAGTGGGTAAAGGGGATTAATGGTGGCACTAAGTCTCCAACAAGGCCATCCTGAATAAACACCTGTATCCAGGGGTGGGTGTTTATTCAAGCTTTAAACTGCAGTCCAGTGTGGTGGTGCAGTAAGAGGCAGGCTCTTGAGGTGTACTAGGTTGGGGGCAGCAGTCACGTGGGGCACAGATTAGCATGCTCCTGCCTCAGGGAAAATCAGGGAAAGAATGTTTCCCAAGGAGTGGATTTTTGAGATGTCAGAGAAAAGTCTAGAAGAATACCAGGCCTATGGGGACATATGGGTGAGGACACATCTTCAGTGAAGTGCGTGTCACGTGGTGAGATGATGGTTTCTCGTCTGTAATGTGCCTACTCTCTCTGCCCACTGCTTCATCCAGCCACATGGGTGGGTCTTTGGCTCCATGGTTAGTGCCCTCTGTGGTCTCCCTCTCTCTCCTGCCTGGTATGCTGCCTTAGCCCTTGGCTGGCCCCCTCTCCTTTTTCTGGGATTGGGCGTTGCACCTCTGTCCTGACTCCCTTCCAGAGTGGATTCTGCACTCTCTGCCGTGTGCCTGTTGGTTTGCTTCAGGGCATCTGCCACAGTTGCTAATTGTGTTGTGTGCTCCGGGCTTCTTGGCCTTCTCAGCGCTCTGGAGAGTGCCTGTCCTTAGGATGACAGATCCTGGGGATGGATGAGTGAAGAGATGTCACTCAAGAAGCAAAAAGCACTCTTTATTCCTTGAAATTTGAGGCCATTTTGACGTAGGCACTGAGGATTTCCTCTGTGATCTTATTCGGGACCTTTGGGTGTGACCTCAGTGGGGTTATTCTAAGGGAACTATTTGAAAAAGTTAAGTAAAAAAAAAAAAAAATCCAAAAAACACAGGGAACAGAGAAACACTTTTGGAGTACTTGTTATAAACAAAAGGGAAATTAACAGTTTCAAAGACATTGACGTGGCACGATACCTTAGATATATATAAGCATACTTTATAATATTTTATAGTTGCTTCCCACATATTATTTTGTTTTCTGACATGGCCTGATGGCATTGCTGAATTATTCTTGTCCATGCGCCAAAGACGGTATTCAGATATGGACACAGTATTCCTGTAATTAATATCATTATACTTCAACCCAATTAAACCCTCTAAATTGCATAGCCAGTAGTGATGTTCTCACGCTGATAGCAGTCCTTTATCGCAGTAACAGACGTTCGGAGGCTCAACTCCATTATTTTTCTCCACTCATTCTGTCAGATTTTGTTGTTGTTATTATTTCTTTGTATTTGTTTTTTGAGACCAGGATTTTCCGTATAGCCCAGGCAAAGTTTACTGAGCTCCTAGGTTGGTCTCCCTCTGTGACCTTTCCACCCCCTCACATCCCAAGTACTGGGACTGCAGACCCCGCCCTGCCACAATAGCTCTCTGACAGCTTTTAGATCTCACCAAACAGCTTTGTTTCTACACTTTGTTGTTCTCACTTGTATTTTCCTTGCGTATGTCACAAACAGCCAAGACTTTTTTTTGGGGGAGGGCATGGAATATACATAACAAAAGTTATTTTGTATATTCTATAGTGGAAGGTGGAAACTGTTCTCTGCAAAGGCAAAGGGAAAGAAAGGGAAACCTAGGAGAAGATGGCTTAATGACAGTGACTTGTCACTTGTCTTTTTCCTGATCACAGTTGCCCTGCACTGTTAGCCCAAGGGATGGCAAACTAGCTATCTCTGGGGCGGCTATGTTCCCAGTCACGTCTCTTGCCCTTGGTCTCTGGTTCCCAATTTTTGTTCTCTTTTTGGGAGAATGGAAAAACAAACAAAAAAGCAACCCAGAGACTTAAAATATGTTTATTCATTGTTTGGGAAGTTCATTCAATCTATTTTGATCTTATTCCTCATCCTGGCCCCTCTGGGATTCACCCCACTTTCGGACTCCCTCCAGCTTCAGGACCTTTAAAAACTGCATTTATGTACTGCCTTGGGGGTGGCCTTTTGGCTCTCTTTATTTTGCAGAGCATTTTCTGCTCGCCTCTTGCTGCACTCCCATTCACTCTCACTCACTAGGTAACTACGGATTGCCTATCCAGCATGTGCCTGCGGCTAGGCCCTAAAGATGGCGTACGATGGCTGACTAGTGCTTTGGCTATTTTATCGTCAAATGTGTTTCAAGTGGCTACACGGGAGAAGTTCCACTGTGGTCTGTTTGGCGTGGCTGGAGGAGGATGGCGCTTTTCACTTCTGACATCATTGCCTAATGTCAGGCTTCTGTGTTTGGCTCTTTGCCCTGCTGAGGTGAAAGGCACTTTGAGAGTTTATATTTCTCCAGAGCCACACACCTGTTGCTGACCCTTCCTGAATATGAAATCCACAGCCTAGAGTCACTTTCTTTGGCTTCCTTTTCCTCTCTGCTCTTTCCGGTGCTGTCATGGGTGTGGGGTATGGGGTGGGTTTGCGGGTGTCAGAGAATGACTTGGAGAAGAGCCAACATCACGGGTGCCTCAGGTCTGTGACTTTCATGCATTCAGGAGTCGTAATGCTGCCCATCATTGTCACATCTTGATGGGCTTGTGAGTCCATGGCAAGTGTTTGTGCTGGAGTTCAGGGGTGGCACTGGCTCTGGCAGCTGCTGCTACCTGACACCTGGACTCGTGGTACTTTGAGGAATGTCTGTTTCCTCTTGGCATCAAATGGGTTCTGGCTGTGACCGTGAGGAAAAGGAAGTATTGTACATAAAAATAGCTTTGAACTCTCCGGGCTTCCTGTGAGTCCAGTCAGAGCCAGGGAGCTGCCTTAGAGGGTACACAGTCCAGTAGAACGAAACGGTATCGGGCTGGGCCACAACCGAAGTAAAGAACTCAAGTTTGCTGTTTTCCTTGCTGTCATGAAATCTTACATACCTCATCTTTCAAGTGTGAGTTAGACTCCGGACACAGCGAAACCTGCAAGAGGGCCATGGGCATCAGTGGAGGTCAGTGTTAATGAACAGTTAAGGCCAGCCATCCCCTAAACTGGATACCGGCGGACTTGAATGCCAGGAACTGAGGGGGAGCATTTACTGCTGAAGTTTGCCACTAATTGGCACCCAGCTGGAAGTTATTTGAGCCTAATATTCTTAATTTCAAAATCAATTTTGTTATACCTACCACATTTATACTTTGTTGGCCAGACAGCCTTACTCACAGATATTTCCCAGGGGGGGAAGGCTTTTATGACGAAGTGTACAGTCTGGCATACTTGGGAATGACTGGCTGACTGGAGGGGCTGCCCTGCACCCAGAGGCCTGTCTCTTGTTTCTCCCTTCTTTGAATCTCTGTGTTTTCTCCTTGCTAACCCTGCCCCTGAGCTCCGTCCTCTGTCCTGCTTTTCTCTTTGGGCTCATGAACACTGTCCTCACAGGCCGGCTCTGTGCTTCTCCCTTTAGCAGAGCTCATTACTACCTGTTTTTCTCTGCCACTACTTTTCCTTGCTTCTTTTGCAGCCTCTGGCTAGGACTTGGAGTAGAGACACAGCAGGTGACATGATATCTGTGGCTTGAGGATTGAGTCACTTGGCTGGCCTGGGAACCAGCTCTTTCGGGGCTATAGAGAACAGAGTAGAGCAGTCCTCTCTCCCTCTAAATCTACTGGTCAGATGAGCAGCCCACACTACCTGGACACTGGGAATGTGCTGCTGAGTGTCCCGACTTGGAGATGCTGCAGCGAGAACTAACACTTGTCCTTTCTGTCCCTCATTTGGACACTTTCTTGTGACTCTCCTACAATATATTAGAAACTGCAAGGCCACGGTCTGGGACAGTAGTCAGTAAAGTGCTTGCCATGGTGGGGTCCTGAGTTTAATTACCTGAAATTATTTGAAAAAATCTGAGTGTGCTGACTCACTTTTGTAATCTCAGGGCTGAGGAGGCAGAAACAGGAGGATGCTTGGGCTCCCTGGGCAGCTAGCTTAGAGGAATTCCAACAAGGGCCCTTTCTCAACAAACAAGGTGGACAATGATTAGGGGAGGTACTTGAGGTTGACCTCTGGCCTCCGCATGAACACACAGACACACACACACAGACACACACACACAGACACGCACACACACAGACACGCACACACAGACACGCACACACACACGCACACACACAGACACGCACACACACAGACACGCACACACAGACAGACAGACACGCACGCAGGCAGACAGACAGACACGCACGCAGGCAGGCAGACAGACACACACGCAGGCAGACACACACACACGCAGGCAGACACACACACACGCAGGCAGACACACACAGACACATAGACACACACAGACACATAGACACACACACACAGACACAGACACACACACACAGATACACAGACATACACACAGATACACAGACTCATAAAGACAGACACACACAGATACACACACAGACACAATCACACAAACAAACAGACACACACAGGCAGACATAGACAGACACAGACAGACAGACGCAGACAGGTGCAGAGAGACAGACACAGGCGCAGAGAGACAGACACACGCGCAGACACACGCACAGACAGACAGACAGACAGACACACACACACACACTCTCCCAGATGGCAAATGCCTCCAGTTCCTCTCTCAGGGATGGCTCTGTCTAGTTATTACCTGGGTTTTTTCATTTTCCCCACAGTTCTGGCCCTAACTGTGTAAATAGATGCTTATCTCATTCTCGGCAGGGTGATGGCACGTGAGAGTCTGAGTGGGTGGCGTGTCCATGTTTGGACGGAGCCTGTCTTTGTGCGTTAGCAGCTGCAGGCTGGATCTGCAGATGGCTCACATGTGTTAATCCCTGTGTCATCTGAAGAGGGAGCACCCTCAGATTTGCATGAGGACATTTGCTCAGGGAAAGACAGTCCTGTGGCCAGGATTGAAGTGCAGACAACTGTGTCTGGTGGACTGTAATGGATGGTACCCATGGAAACCAGTTTGTAAACAGGGATAGTGTTGCCTTTTGGAGGAGGCAGCTGATAGGGCTGGGTCTCTGAGGCAGACTTCAGTGTTTGTACAGGCAATGTGAGCTGGTGACGGTAGCTAGGAACTGGGGAAATTAGTACATTTAGCTGCGGAGAAGTCAGTAGGAAGACAGGCAATGGCAGGTGACAGTGGGGTAGCATTCTGAGCAACCCTATCTGAACCCATAGGCTGGCGGGCACCATTGATCATTTTTCCCATTGGGTTTTATTATTGAGGATAATAATAATAATGAAAAAAAAAAAAACTCTCGGGTATCTTCTTCACACCTTGCCATAAAACTTGAACATCCTAGAACTCTCTAGAAACGGGTCAGTAAATGTACTTAAGAAAAGTTACTTATTGTCCCTTGCTCTGCAATATGCAGGTTGCTTACAGATTTCTAAAAGACAGAATATGGAATTCCAGATATGCTGGCGCATGCCTGTAATCTCAGCACATGGGAGGTCAAGGCATGAGGACTGCTAAATTTGACTATAGCCTGGTCTCCAAGGTGAGACTCTGTTTCAAAAAACCCAAGCAAGGATTGGCGGGATGATGGCCCAGCAGCCAAGAGTGTGTATGTACTCTGCTTTCAGAGGACTTGGGTTTGGTTCCCAGCACTCATGTTGAACAGCTCACAACGGCCTGTAGCTTAGCTCTCCAGGGATCTGACAGCTCTGGTCTCTGTGGGGATCTTACTTGCATACACATAACCCTCCGTCCACATACCAAATTGAAACAACCAACCAACCAAATCTTTGAGAAAAAAAAAAAAAACAACTCACTAAACTAAATCAAACAAAACCAAAAAACCAAAACAAAACATGTAGATGATGTGAAAATCATGTGTTCTTTTATTTTTCAAAAATAGTATTTCTAAAGATACGCAGTAGCAGGCGGGTCTCTGAGTTCGAGGCCAGCATGGTCTACAGAGTAAGTTCCAGGTCAGCCAGGGCTACACAGAGAAACCCTGCCTTGAAAAGCAAAATCAAACCAAACAAAATAGTGTTTCTAATGTCCTCTTTGTTTTTCAGTGTTTTGTGTTTTGTTTATCTTTTGTTGTCTTTGTTAGTAACTGTTCTTGCTTGGCTGAAGAGTTCAGGCAAAGTCCTTCCTTCCTGCCTTTAGGGTGGGTGCTTGTAGTGGGCGCGGTTATCTGACTGACTCCTGCTCTAAGCAGTTGACTGTGCTGATTTCTCCTAAGGCTCCAGCAGGCCCTTCTTGCTTCTGCTAAGCGCTTGCCTCACCAGGCACCCTGGAGTGTTGGTCTGTTCTGCCACAGATCCCTGTGAACTCCTACTTGCTTAGTGAAAACACTTGCCACTTATACCAGAAAGCAACTCAGGCCTTGAGACCTAGCTTGCTTTCATACTCAGATGTGTTCACCCTGCCATGAGAGGAGGGCCTCATTGGCTTAACCCCAGGGCTCCAAATCTGTGATTCCTCCTCTCTCTCCCTCTCCCTCTCCCTCTCCCTCTCCCTCTCCCTCTCCCTCTCCCTCTCCCTCTCCCTCTCCCTCTCCTTTCCTCCTCACTGAGAGACGTGATGGGTTGTTGCTTTCCTCTTCCATGCAGTTTTCCTGATTGTGAGAAAGGTAGTCATTTTAACCTCAAACATGACTCCCAGGAATTCCCTTTCACTTTGTTATTCCAAGTTAGTGTCCTTGACGTTGAAAATACAAGTAATTCCCCAAGCACATGGCAGGAGGCGTATTTCTTAGCTTCTGTGTGGTTGGGGAAAATTTCTTACCTTTCAAAGTGTGGTGTAGATTTGACTCTCTGTAACCTGCTTTTGTGAGTGATAATGTCCTTCAATTCCATTGTATACTAATATGGTAGTAAAGGCATGATTTTAGATTTTATTTATATCTCTGTTGCTTTGGGAAAATAGTTTCTGATGAGAAATTACTCCACCCATGAAATACCATCCTTGGCTTTGCTTTTTTTGGGTTTGCTTATTTTTACAAGAGTTTTTCCTGGCTTTGACTTTCTGTAGTTGAATCATACCAGCAAATGGTACGAACATTCTCTGTACATGTTGTCAACATCGTGTAAGGAATTCTGTTCACGTTAACATGGGGTTTTTACTAATGTCCTTCAATGTGATTCAAAGCCAAGATAGAATTTCATAGTTAGACACGAATGAATTAAAGAAATCCTAGCTGTCCTTTGAGGAAGTACTTTTTCTTAGGGCTTCTATAATAAGTGGATCAAAAATTTTTGGGAAAAATTATCTTCCTAGTGAACATGTACAGATATATTTTTTTGTAAGATTATTCCTTAAATGAGACAGAATTGGGACCGTTTATATTGTGATTGTTACTGTGAGGAATTTACAGATGACGTAAAGTTTGTCAGCGGATGCCACTGTTCTGGCCTCTTATATAAGGGACATGGCCCTCTGGGCTTTGATACCTGCAGGCAGGCTTGGAACCAATCCCTTTCAGATACTCAAGAGTGTCCTAAACATTACTCTGAAGAGAGCATGAGAGGGAAGGCTGAGCCTATTGCTCATGGATGAAGGGTTTGCCCAGCACGCTCAAGGCCCTAGGTTCCACTCTTAGTACCACCAAGAAAAAAAAGTTAGATTGTGTGGTCTTCAAGACAGAAAAGTCCTTTTCATCTTTATATTCCTGGGTGTAAAGGATGTAGATTGGCTAGTAGCACCAGAGGCTATGGTTCAGATTGTGGGGTTTATGAGCCTGTTGGAGATTGGACTCCATCCATGCTTACCCAGGAAGCCTCCAGGGACTTTGGAGCTACACAATGCTAAGTACTGTAGAAAGACCATTTGGGAGCTTCAAGGGAGGGAGGCCTGGAGGGAAGGGAACCTGGAGGCTGGGACACCTTTGTGGGTAGATTGCTCTGAGTGACCAGATGAACAAAGATGTGGGAAGGGTGTGTGGGGGCCTGGTGAGGCTGTGGGGTTTTACAAGACAGATTTATGATCCTTCCTCTGCAGCTAAAGGAAGCTATGAATATAAGGAAAGGTATTTTCCTGATATTTCACTTGAAATTCGACCTGCGCTTGACCATACCTGGGTGGGGAAACCGAACCTGATCTTGTGAGATTCGTTCAGAGTCCTCTCTGATTCTGCTCACTACTCATAAGCATGTCTGCTGCAGAAGTGAATATGTTTAGTTTCAGGGAAATGCCTTGGGTCTTGCTTCTTTTTGTGTTTGATGTAGCCTGTTTTTTCTTATATAATTTTTTCTCTCATGGGAGTTTAATTGGCAATACTTTGTATAAGGTTGGGTGGCGACACAGGCTGTGAAACTTAGCCCATGAAGTGAGAACAGAAGTGCGGAGGGCTGAATGTCTAGCCTGGCACACTCAGGGTTTAATGATGACCAGCTCATCAGCATGAAGCAAAGCAGAACTTTGTCGGGATCAGACACAGACATAGATAGAGCAGGATTTATGGACTCTTTATTCATATCTGTGATCTCTGAAGCATGAGCCAGAAACAGACAGAATGGGAAGTCTGTACCAGATCTGTAGACTTGTTTGCACAATTGTTATCAATGTGAACTCTGGTCCGTATCATTATGCTGTGGTTGTGTAAAATGCTCACATTATGGGAGGGGACATGAGAATTCTGTATGCATTTTTACAACTTATAAGTGTAAGGTCACTTCAAGACAGTTTATAAGGACATGAAACAAAATGGTCATCAGATTATATTTTAAGGCAGGCTCTGAAGAAGTGAGAAGACTGTCAGAGAACAGTCTTATGCCCACTGCTATTAAGTAGAGACCGTCCGCTAGCAGGGAGTTGGTCCTAGAAATCTGCAAATTCCAGTCAGGTTTTATTTCAGAGTCAGAAGGACACATCCTACCTGACCTCTCTCTTTTCTTGACATGAGTGCAAAGCAAAGCTGTGGCTTCAGCTTAAGGGCAGTAAAGAAAAGTTGGCAGCCAAGGCCAGTCTTGTGCAGAGTCTGATGGAGGGGAGCCAGGCTCCTCCCACTTGGTCACCCTGGTGTTGGGGTGTGGCTTGGCACTAGCTTTTACCTGGTGCTTGGCACTGTTAGGAGTGTAGGTTCATTAGTTTGGACTGGCAGTCATAATACGATGTGTAAAGCCAAGAGGGTTTGCCCATAGCAGGATAAGGAAACTGTATACCTTCTGTGGCTCCGTCAGATGACCTGGGCTTGAAGGTGCGTGTGTGTTTATATTTGTGTATCTGTTTACATATGTGTATATATTTATGTGTGTGTTTGTATATAGGTATATGTTTGTACATGTGTATCTGTGTTTAAAGTTATATATTTATATATTTATACATTTGTGTGCGTGTGTATGTGTGTGTATGTGATAGGCTGAGTATGTGTCTTCCACAGAGGACTGGTATCTGAATATCTTTCCTTTTCCTGCTCTGCTGTGTTTCAGCTGTTTTGTTCTTTATTCTCTTTCCACGCCATTCCTTTCTTTCCCTGTTGGTGAGAAGAGACCTAGGCTGCCAGCCAGTTGCTGTGGGGCTATAATAGAGCTAGTGGTATGTACCAAATTTGATTACAGCTGTCTCAACACCAGACTGAATAAGAGTGTGCATACCCTGGTCAGATAATTGTGGCAGAAATGGCCTATTGATTTCACATGAGCTAGGAACGAGGCTACTGTGTAACCTATCAGAAGAACAGATCTGTGAGGAGAAGGTTTCCACAGTCCTGGGGAGTTTTTGGAAAGAGCCTGCCATGAGAAGTTTTTAGGAGTTCCTTCAGATAACCTTGGTGAACTGATGGTAGCTTCTTCTTTTCCTCATTCTCAGGGGTTTGGGGTAGCCCCAGTGCTTTGCCCAGAGTGTGCTCTGTGTTTCATCTGTTCTGCAGAGAAGCCAGTGTGGAGGCTAAGGCCGATGTGTGGCTTCTTTGCTTTTGAGCTTTGATGACGTTTCTATTTAGCTCAGTGAGATTGTTTTAGAAAATTTCCCACAGTGGAAAGTTCTTGGACATATGAAAGTTCAGTGGTCACTTTCAAAATCAGCTGTGTGCCAAGAAATAACTAAAACAATGGATTACGTAGTACAGCCATGGGACATGGAAAATTTTAAAAGATGGATGGTTCATATTATTAATACAGGTTGCAAGACTTGAGGCCTTGCATTGGAAGACAGAGAAGAAAATGCCCTTCTTTTTTTTGTTGTTGTTTATATTTTCTTTTTCTGGGTAAAAGAATTATCTTTATTTTCTATGACGATTGTTTTGCCTGCATGCATTTGATGTCTGTGAAGGCCAGCAAAAGGTGTTTGCTCCCTTGGAACTAGAGTTTTGGTGGTTGTGAGTGCTAGGTGGTTTCCCTGCACCTGGTTCCTCTGTAAGAGCAGTTAGGCCTCCTAACCACTGAGCCATCTCTCCAGCTCCAAGTGTTCATGTTTTTAAAGTTATGACCTATCTTAGTTAGGGTTTTACTGCTGTGAAGAGACACCATGACCAAGGCAACTCTTATAAGGACAGCATTTAATTGGGGCTGGCTTACAGGTTCGGAGGTTCAGTCCAGTATCATCAAGGTGGGAGCAAGGCAGCATCCAGGCAGGCATGGTGCAGGAGGAGCTGAGAGTTCTACATCTTCATCTGAAGGCCAGTAGGAGAAGACTGGCTCCCATGTGGTTAGGAGGAGAGTCTCATTGCTCACCCCCACAGTGACACACTTCCTCCAACAAGGCCACACCTCCTGATAGTGGCAGTCCTTGGGCCAAGCACAATTCAGAACTACATGGCCTTGTAGTATTTTTTTTGGTTGTACTTTATTTATATAGATTTTGTTCTGCTTAGTTTTTTATGAGGAAGGACTGAAAAACATTAAATTCTATAGTAGATTGTTACATCCAGAGGTAACTGTAATCATCCTACATAAATTCGTTTGGTCAGGCGAAGGTTTGAAAGAATGATCAGACTTTTGAATTAGACTCTTCTTTGAGTGATCATTGTATTCTCCCATATCCATACCCTTGATAGGGAAAGGTAATTTAAAGTTACTGTCTGCCTATGAACTTGGCTACCTTTAACATTTGCGTGACAGCTCAATGGGTAAGGATGGTGGCCTCCAGGCCACGCAACCAGAGTTCAAGTCCTAGGACCAACTCCTGAATGTTTTCCTGTGACCCCCACAGGGGGATGACCTGGCTTATGCCCCACCCGCATAAATAAATGTTCCAAAGGATCATTTTTAGGTTTTTTTCTCCCTAAGAATATTTGTATATGTAATCCCTTAACAAAGCCTGCAGTCATTTTGTCTACTTCTGGTTAGAAAGACAAAATGTAGCAAGTGTGGACCCCCACACTTTTTGTTTGTGACTTTGGCTACTTAGCTCTGCCTGTGGGAACAGAGATGTTTTGGTTTATGATGAACAGTGACGATGGAGAGCCGCCATGGAACTGCTGGTGAGAATGTTAAATGGTGCAGCCATTTTGGAAAAGTGCACGGTTGTTCTTCAGTACATTCATAGTATTATGTAATTCCTTTGTGACTCTGCTCCTGGGATTTCTGTTGTCTCCAAGAGGACTGAAAACGTGTCCGTACAAGTAATTTACATGTGGATGTTTAGAGCTGAAAAATTAATATAGTCCAAAGGTGGGCCCAACCCAGGTACCTGTGAACTGAAGGACGTGACGTGCTTTATCCGTGAAACAAAACGCCATTCTGCCACAAACGATGAGATATTGATACACACTACAGTGCTAGCAAACGTGCTAGGTGAAAGAAGCCAGACCCAGCGTATCAAATTCTGCTGATTTCATTTATAGGAAGTGTCTAGAAGCAGTGAATCTCTGCAGACCGGAGGGAGATGGTGGTAGCTGCCTGGGCTGGGTAAGGAAGTGTATGAGGAATGACTGCTGTCTGTAGGGTGAAGGGAGGCCGTACACTTGATGGTGGGGTGGTTGCACAGAGCCTGCAAACACTGATATCCGTTGACTTGGGCACTGCGAGTGGACTTACGATTCCATACTCCACGGATTATAGCAGTAAAGTGGTCACTTATCCTGGGTTTTGACTGAGTGACATGACCTGAGCCATTCTGACTTTTTTTACGGTCACACCCCACCTTACTCGTTTGGAGAATAAGGATCAGAGGAGGTGGTGTTTCTTTATTTTTCTCAGCGTCACAAGTCTATGGTCTTCTGACTACATCGGTTCCTTTTAGTTGAAACTCCCATGGATCCTGGTAGGGTTATGCATTCTGTGGAAAATCTTCATGCTAGGTACAGAGTTTGTTTCAGAGGAGGGAAGAAAGCTATTAGATCAATACTGAGGATGCAGATACGATAGTACAGACGCTTTCCCTTCTTTCTTGCACGTGTGTGGGTAACACATATGCAAATGATGCCAAGAGAGCAAGACAAACATCTAGAAGTCTGGAAAATATGAGTCAAAAAATAGTTACCTCCGATAATTCTGTGTGGTTATTATTTTTTCCACCATACCAGTTTTGTTCTCTTTTCCTTTGTGGTTTTTGGAGACAGGGTTTCTCTGTGTAGCCCTAGATGTCCTGGAACTCACTCTGTAGACCAGGCTAGCCTTGAACTTACATAGATGCACCTGTCTCTGCCTCCCGTGTGCTGGGAGTAAAGGTCTGTACCACCACCAAAGTAAACACTGTTGTGTGTATGCATAGTGGTGGTGGTGGTGGTGGTGGTGTGTGTGTGTGTGTGTGTGTGTGTGTGTGTGTGTTGGCCCTTGCTGTCAGACACCACCAAACAAGAAAAGTTAGCATCTCTTTAGTTGATTTGGAACATTGCAAGGCTCTTTCTTAGCTCTATTAAAACCAAAAGTACCTCAAGAGTTGTTACTGACTGCAGAGTTTAACTTCCTGTCTGGTACCGAGGGGAGGTGGAGTTAGATTTAGTCAGATCCTCTTGTGGGAAGAATAAAAGGGACTTAAAAAAAACCCAACCTAACAGGACATCCAGTGTGCAGTACGCAGGCGGCTTTTGTGTTGACTTCCTCCACAGTTTCCCTCATCTCAGCCTCTGTGTGTCATGAGCAGCCTGGCAGCCACCACATTTCGTTGGAAAAAGTGGAGGTTGGATTTGCCTGGGCAGGTGTCTCTCCAGACTTGCAGGAGATCCCCAGGTAAGTTTGTCAGTTGCTAGACACCAGGTGGTAAAGGAGGCTTCTGAAAGAGGGGGTTCAAGGTGGTAGAGCCTCCCTTTCTCTAGATGAGTCTGATTTGTAAGTCAGGAAGCTGCTGAAAGCAGGGCTTATCTAGTGACAGGCAGAGGGGGCCTGTTCCTCCAGAGGCCGTGGAGTGAAAGAGGCCACACATCAGGTGCTTCTTTTCTTTGGACTGAAGCTGTTGAACGTCATTGTGTCAAGGGTTTGTCACCTTATTCAAGGCAGCTTGTTCAGTGTTGACTGCTTACTCCTGTTTCATTTTTATTTAATGTGGGTTGTTGTTTTGCCTGCATGTATGTCTGTGTGAGGATGTCAGATACCTGAACCTGGAGTTACAGACAGGTTCGACTGCCATGTGGGGGCTCGGAATTGAACCCGTGTTCTGAAACGCTGAGCCATTCTCCAGCCCCTCAACTGTTTACTCTTAAAGAGGAAACTTCTCTGTGGCAGGCTACTGATGTAGCCCAGGCTGGCCTTGAGCTCTAGATCTTCCAGTTCTACCTCCCGTGAGGTGTGTGGCATCTGACGCTGAGGTGTTGGATGTCGGCAGACCTGATTCTGTGTTCTGTTCCATCTACTGTGTTGGCAGAAAAGGCAGCATTCTAGGATGCACAGGTGTAGTTCAGAGCTGAGAAGGAGCACAAATAAGCATTGCACCGTGGTGGATTGTGGGGCGTCTGTTTACTACACTGGGGTGAGTGGTGGGAACTGGGGGGGGTTGATGTCCTGATCTTTTTCCTAATTAAAGTCTACTTCCAGAGCGACTTAGTTTTTCTGATGGTTTCAGACACCCATGTATTCTTAAATGGATACATGAATATATGCTGGCTATGTGGTCTGCCCAAGAAAAAAAAAAATCAAAAAGATGTGTTTTGGTGTGCCGTAAGTTCCCTGAGTTAAATACTTTCCCTATAAAAACCAGAAACCAAACCAAACAACAACAACAAATCACTAACGAAATATTTTGAGGGTACTTAGATTTTTTTTTTTTGAATGATTTTCTTTGCGATTTTTCTCCCCTTTCTAACATTTTGCTTCCTAGTAGCATAGGAACTCGACAGTAGGTGTATCCTAAAGGCATGCTAATAAAATAAGAGAGCCAGCTTGTATTTTCCTTAGTGATTAGCTTTCTCTGCCCAGGGCTCTGGGGTGTCCGTGTGCTGCGATTATCCACAACGATGCCTCTGTCTTTGTTTTCTTACTGAGGAGCTCTATGGCATATAATCACGGTACATTTCAGGGCTGTGACTAACGCTCCCTGAACAGAGGTAATCACAGTGGCACAGTGACCTTTCTGAAATCTCTTTGGAGTCTGGCGGACTTCTCTTTTCTCCTGCCCAAGATTTCAGCCTGCTCTTCTCTTGCTGCAGAGGGTCTGGAGCAGCTGCAGTGGTTGGAACCAGAAACCAATCAGGGGAAAATTTATGGACAGTAGTAAACAGTGACTAGATGACAAGGTCAGGTATTTTAAAGCAGTCTTGGTTGAGCTCTGCTCTGTTTAGGTAGTTCTCCTTCCTTTGCTCTGGCTGCTATAAAGGCGTTTGGAAGATAGCATTTAAATATATATATATATATATATATATATATATATATATATATATATATATATATATGGGATGTCATTTTCATAAAAACAGAAAACCAATGTTTACCTCATCCCAAGTTCTACAGGAGCTCAACGTCTCTTCTTTCAAATTAAGCTGGGTTTATTCTAGTTTTGTAATTCATGTTTCTTCAGTGACCTTGATAGAAGTAAAGGTAATAAAATTAATGGTTAAAGTAGTATTTTGATGGGGCCCACATTCACGGAGGCACCTGTGAAGACCAGATGACGCACCTGAGGTTTCCCCTGCTCAGGAAGCAACTTTGGGAGAGCCTGCTTATCTTGCTACCCTTCCCACTCTCTTATTGGCTGATGAGACTCCATGTCTAGATTGGCATTTTTAGATGGATGCGTTGGAAGATTCGGAACTCCAGATGTCCATTGTAGCCACCTGTGTCCCGAGGCTCTTTCCAGGGGCTCTGATGTAGCAGAACTGAGACTGTGACTTTATAGCTTTGCAATACCTCTCAGGAGTGTCCTGGGTGGGGCCGTGGGGGTGGGCCTGTGGAGGTGACTGTTGTGCTAACTGATCTGGCATTTCTACCCTAGATGGATAAGAAGAAGGCTTCAGGTCTCCACCTGAGGAAGCAAAAGTCTGTGGTGCTGTGGAGAGAGCAAATGAGTTCCTGGGGAAGGATCTGGCCGAGGCTTAGCTTCCAGAGTGTGCTGATGTTCAGGGTGTGGTGTGCAGTGCTGGGATTGAGAGGGAGAAGCTCAAGGGCAAGATCCCAGGGCATGGGTGACTCACTGGAGTGTTCTAATGAAGGAAGGTGAATTGGGAGCTTTTGAAGTAAGATGTTCACCAGGAATTGTGGTGTGTGTGTGTGTGTGTGTGTGTGTGTTACAGAGAGAAAGTGAATGAGGGGGTGGGGTGGGGGGAGGGAGGAGGGGGGAGGGAGAAGATTTGGAAACTTTACCAGGAAGCTCTCCTGTACCATAATGGCTTCTTCTGGTGCTCGGGTTGGCAGCCTGCAAGTGCGCTTCCCCTTGGGTGTTGAGGTCCTCTTTAATCCCTTTACTCTTTCCTGTATTTAGCTAAGATGTCATCATCTGGTGGTACAGGCTGTACCCTGGGACATGCTAAGAGGATAAAAATTGCCTGTATGGGGCAAGGGCTAAAATCTGGTGCTGGGTCAGAAACCTGGGCCGTGGTTGTCTTGATGGTTACTTGGATGTCACACTTGCCAGATGCTTACCCATGAAGGAGCTCAGGCTTGAGAGCAGAGTGCTTGCCATGAGTCACCTCTGTAACCCTGTCGGCTAGAGAGAGTGGAGTTGTTGGTTCTGAAGACCAGGCAGGCTGTCGATTACCAAGGGACACGGATGTGAGTGAATTTGGGAGAAGAAAGGCAGAAGTGATCTGAGAATTGTGATCAAGAAGACCCTGGAGCAGTGGTTCTCAACCTGTGAGTGGAGACCCCTGGGGATCAAAAGACCCTTTCTCAGGGGTCACCTAAGACCATCGGAGAACAGAGATTTACATTGTGATCCATAACAGCAAAATTAGTTGTTAAGGAGCAGCAAAAATAACCTTATGGTTGGGGGTTACAGCATGAGGAACTGTATTAAAGGGTGGCAGCGTTAGGGAGGTTGAGAAGCACTGCACTGGACCAGGCAAGGTGGCACGGCCTTTAATCTCGGGACTCAAGAGGCAGAGGCAGAGATCAGTGGATCTCTGTGAGCTCCAGGGTAGCCCGAGCTATATAGTAAAATCCTGTGTCAAAAGGAGGAGGAGGAGGAGGAGGAGGAGGAGGAGGAGGAGGAGGAGGAGGAGGAGGAGGAGGAAGAGGAGGAAGAGGAGGAAGAGGAGGAAGAGGAGGAAGAGGAGGAAGAGGAGGAAGAGGAGGAAGAGGAGGAAGAGGAGGAAGAGGAGGAAGAGGAAGGATACCCCTGCTATGAATTATGTGAATCACTGAATCTTCGAGACCTGTTGGTCTCTCCAACAGGATTCCCCAGGGGATGGTATTTAGGATTTGCATGTTTTAAGTACTGTGCAAAATACAGTAATAGCACCAGAAAAATAGAAAGCATAAGCTGTGTAACTGGTAGTATGTAATCAATTGATGATGGACTTGGATTGCTGGTCGGTGTCTAGTACCAGGAAATCAAACCTATGAAATATGGCACTCAAAAACGCTACAGGTTTGCACCCCGGCGTCTCCTGTGCATTTTCCCCTGGTATCGCTTGAGTGGCTGATCGTGGACCTGGTCCTGGATCTGTTTAATGTTTTCCCATCGCTTCTCTGACCCGTGCTTAGAGGGCACCATGTGGGAATTTGATAGGATCTAGATCTAGTGCTCCCCCCCATTCCCGTCTCAACACTTTGACCTTAATTTCAACAGTTCAGTGAACTGGCAACTCTTAAGTAGTTTTTTCCCACTGCACTAGGACTGGCATTGTTTGGTGGAGGAAGATGAGTCATAGCCTAGTTCCGCCATTGTGTGAGGTGAAATCGTAGTCTAGGGCTAAAGAACACAGGTCAGGCTTTCTGTGTAAATCAGAATAATCACTGCGGAGCAGGGTAGGTGGGGGTGATGGAACTGTGAGCCAGGGTGACCATGCTGGTGAAATTAATCTCAAGTTGGAGGAACATTTTATTTTAACAAACTTTTCACCTCAAACTTAATTTTTAATAATGCTTTGAAAGCAATCTTAAGGAGTCAGACTCCTTAAAACAAAAATCAATGCAGAACCAAAACTATGTGGAATATTAGAAAATTGTCCTCCTGCCTTTTCTCAGGGTTACTACCTTGGGTGTTCTGTGTAACCCTTTTGCTATGAATATAGAAATATAAGGCTGTATATTTAAGTTCCCAAAAGTACAAAATTTCCTTTTTGTACCAAACGAAATCTTTGTGTGTTAGTAGCATGCAATTAAATCAAAGCAAAGCAAAGCCAATCCACCAGCAAATAACTGAAGATTACAAATATCAGGTCCTGCATATCTTAGCATGCTGGGCTACTGTGAGAGGAAGTGGGTTTTATTATTAAACTGCCACCGCAGAGGGTGGATGAATGCTTGAATTTGCGTGTGTGTGCGCGTGCGTGCGTGTGTGAATGTGTCTTGGCACAAACCTTCCTACCTTTTCCTACGTTGGTGCCCATTTTCTTCTGTTGCTTAGATCCCTGATTTGAAACTCTTACTGATTCCAAAACTGATTCCTACATAAAACGGGAGATTATGAATGACTTGCTTTAATTTTGTTTGAGTTTTAAGGTGGTTAACCTCTAACTTAGAAGATGGACATTATTTTGCTGATCTCTGAGATAGAGGTTTAAGTCTTTGGATTCAGACCCCCACATTTTCCCTCTCCTTTCGGTGGCTGTGGAGACAGCTGTCATCCTAAACCGTGCTGAGACTAGTCATTATTTAGGTACCCGCAATATTTTATTACATTTTTCATATGCTGGTAATTAATTTCACATGCATGGTAAACCCGGAATTCTTTAATGTCCACTTTCCATATGTTGTGGAGCCTGTTACAGTTAGGACAAGGAGGCTGTGGAGGGAGGCTTCAACCTAAATAACAGTTCTGTTGACACAACACAGAGACGCCTGTGGCTGGCG
This sequence comes from Uromys caudimaculatus, assembly GCA_028551405.1. Taxonomy (NCBI): domain Eukaryota; kingdom Metazoa; phylum Chordata; class Mammalia; order Rodentia; family Muridae; genus Uromys; species Uromys caudimaculatus. The sequence continues at coordinate 31,631,960 of CM052717.1, read as the reverse complement.
GGAGCTCAGTGCTAAGGCTACTTGATGCTTTTGCATAGGACCCACATGGCGTGGCTCAACACCATCCATACCTCTTCTTCCCCGAGACCCAGCGGCCTCTTCTGCCTTCTGCACACCGATGAATATAATACACTCATGCACATACAGATACACTTAAAATTCAGTAAGTTAGTAGTGATTTCAAGATGGAGCTGCTAAGGCTCATTTTGTTTTGTGAAGATATGTGAAAATACAGATTTCTTACCTAAGCCCAAGTGAAGGAAGAATTGTAATAAATGACCACTTCCGATAATGGAGACTTTCAAGCTAATAAAGAAAAAAATACGTGTGGGTATTAAAGGAAGATGAGACTTTTGTTTAAATCTGGCACCGCGCGTACCAACATTTATTATTTTCTGCTTCGTTCCTATCCTTCAGTCCAGATAGATCCCTTAGGAATTTTCCATGTCCAAGCACTGAGCCTGTAATTTTAGGCGGGGCTCATTTAACTGTAGATGCTCTGTATGGCAGGAGAGGCACAGCCGTACAGGATGGCACATGGGCTGCAGTTGTTTGGGGGATGTGATCGTGGAGTGGTGCCCAAAGTGGTTTTGCTGTTTTTAGAGTTCACTTTCATTTGCTCAGAAAGGCTCTCCTTCTCCCTCCCCTTTCTGTTTGCTGGCAAGCAGAGAGGCTGGGCACCTAGCTGCCCCCACTAGCTAGCTCTCTGCTACATGACCTATTTGCTTTCCGGTGCCTTGTATAAAAAGCTTTATTTAGTCTGCAGAGAGGGTTAGTTCTCCAACTAGGGGAGTGCTGTCACCATAGTCTAGAAGCATGATGGATGCTCAGTGAATGCTGGTGCTCCAGATACTAAAGGAGGCTGACTCCAAGGTGCTGGGAAGAAGGACACCAAGCACAGATTCCTTCAGCTTACTTGCACATCATCAGTGAAGATACTGCCAGATAGCCATCTGCCTGACCTTCCACAAAGCAGGTTCTTACTGCGCCAGCGTTGACCCTTTTCTCTTGGTACAACAAGCTCCTTGTTGAGAACTTAGTGCCAGGGTTAGTCTCCCGGCTTCTGACCTGGCCTATTTTCTTGTTGACTTCTGGACTGCATGCTCTCAGCTTCTGATTGGTCCACGACACTAACCCTTTTTCTGGTGTTTGTAGCTGCTTGGTGGTTTTGCTGATCCCCTTTCTTTTGTGATAACTCAGAGAGAGACTCAGCCATGCAGGGTATTGTCTGCTAGTTCTCTGAATTAGTTAAGATAGTTGTAAATATGTATCAGCTGTGCATCATGGTGGGCGTGTACTTGTAATGTCAGCACTTGGTAGAGGGAGGCAGGAGGATGGCTTTCAGTGAGGTCTAGGCAAGCCAGGATTGCATAATGAGACCTTGTTGAAAGCGAGCAAGTGAGAAGGAAAAGTGTATTTATAATCTAACTCTGAGTCACTAGTGTATAACAGGAAGAGTATAGTCAGGGTGTGTTTGCATTCCCTGACAGATAGCAGGTCTGTCCTGGGGTCCTATGATGAAAAATTCCTAGCCTGTGGTTATGCTCAGATGCAAGCATTAGTTTCTAAGTTTTTTTTTTTTTTTTTTTTTTTTTGGTGTGTGTGTGTGTGTGTGTGTGTGTGTGTGTGTGTGTGTGTGTGTGTAGCCCTGGCTGTCCTGGAACTCACTCTGTAGACCAGGCCTAAGTTTTATTTTTTTAAACATTACATATTTTCATCTGCTGTCTTTCTTGAGTTGTGTTGTACATGGTCAAGAATTGGGAAAAAAGAAAGACAGACATGATCTGCTGAGCATGTAGTTAGTGCCTGATGTTTTCTTGTTCTTAAGACTGTTAGTGGAAGTGATACAGAGTTTTAAATGTTTTTTTAAAGATAAGATTTATTTTTATTTATTTATATATTTTATTTATTTATTTATATATTTTATTTATGCTGGATTTCCCCGGTAGTTGAAGCCTGATTTGAGTGCTGAGAACTGAACTCAGGTCTTCTGGAAGAGCGTCAGGTGCGTTTGACCTTTGAGGTATCTCTCCAGCCCTGGGTTAGACGGTTTTATCCTCACGTCTGTGGGATCTCTTCTGGCAGGTTCTTGTTCTATGGTCAGTTCATAGGCAACAGCTTTTGGGATCCACACGAAGACCAAGCTACACTTCTGCTGCCTATGTGGGGGGAGTTTTAAATAGTTTTTGTTGTATTGTTTTGGTTTGTAGGCCAGGGTCACAGCATACACTTTGCAGACAGTGCACAGAGCTACTGATAAGCATCTGTCCTGAGTACCAAGTGCAGCTCATCAGTGACGCATGGTAGGGCCTCATCTCGTGCTTGAGTGTTGGTTTTGAGGACTACATCAGTCCTGTGGAAGGTAGTGAGTGGGTGGGAGAACTACTGACATCAACATCCTGACAATACTGATGGTCCCTCCAGCAGCCTTGCAGAGGACAGGAAAAAAAAGTTGCAGTGCTAAGCAACCTGGTCAAGAGGGCACCATGTTGTTCAAGTAGGCTAAAACTGGAAAAATAATTAGCATGTGAAAAGGTTCTTCTGTGGAAATGGCTGTAAGTTACAGGAAGCAGGTTGATTTTTCTGAGTTGGAACACACGGTTCAGCCTCAAAATACTGTTTTAACAGTTTGTTCTACCAAAACACCCACCCTCCCCCCACCTCCACACTCCACCCTCTGCCCTCCACCCCCAACCCCGTTTTTGAGTGTGGCTGGAGTGGAGCCCATCTGCTCTGCTGGCTTCCAGCTGCTCGACTGACACTTTGGAGCCTTGAGGAGAGGCATTGCAAAGCTTGTGTTTCTTTGTAGCCCAGATTGACCTTGACCTTCTGATGCTAAGGCTGAGATGACAGGTTTCACAGCTGTAAAAGTAACTTTTAGTAACTGGATGTAATTGTTGACTGGTCTCCTAGGCTTATTGCCTCTGTCTGCTAACCTAAGCCTAGTCCTGGAAACTTTCAGCCTCTGTAGACGCTTATCTAGGCCTAGAATGTTTTCATCCTCAGACTTACTGCTGAATAGGTTCACTCTTTCTAGTTTTTTCTGGGCTCTGGCTGGCTGGTTCAAGTCAGCTGTTCTGGCTCAAAACTCCTCTCCAAGCTGACTGGTTCAATCTGGCTTCTCTCTCAGCCTGTTCTGAATGGCTCTACTTGATCTCATACTAACCCTGACAATGTGTTCTTCTTATCTTCTGGCTCCTTCTCATTCTCTGGCTTGTTCTGTCTTCACCTGTGTCTAGCATGTTCTCCCCACCCCCCCCAGCCTGTCTTTGTACAGCTGTCCTGGTAAAACTGCCTCCTTCCTCTCCCTTTCTCTGTGCTCTTCCCTTTTGTAATTTCCCTTTCCTTTCTCCTATTGTGAGAGTTGGGCATATCCTATTCTGTCAAATCTTTCTCTGATTTATCACTTTGCCACTCAATTAGACATCACTTACAAACAAGTGTACTTCCTTCTACAAACTAACTTTACCTTCATTGTTTGGGATTCAAGGTGCGTGCTAATGGCTGAGCCACACCATAACTAGAAACAGGTTTTTTGTTTTTGTTTTGTTTTTCAGTGAATAACACAATTTTGGGTTTCACAGTATGATCAAATAACCTGCAACCAAGCTTGATGACTGAATTCAAGGTTGCTTGTATGTTAGCAAGTGCTGTGACAACTGAATCACGCCCCCAGCCAGCTGCTGGAAGCCAGTGTGTCCTTATAGTTCACCCTGCTCTTAGAACACTTCTCTACTCAGGTGGTCAAGTATACCTTGTCCAAGAATTCTTCCCTGACTTCTAAATACGAGTTTCCCGCCTCTCTGATCTATATCTTTCCCAAGGGGTCAAGTTCAGATATCCCTGGATATATTTCCCAACACTGCCTTTATGAGACGCGTTGCTGATCTGTGCTGTTGAAAGCTGGTCTGTCTCTGTCATGTAGACATCTTTTCTGCTTTTACTGGTACATGTCTGAGAACCTCCCTTTAGGCTGTGAGTTTACGTCTGTTCTGTTCTTACTGACTTGACTCCTCAGACCCATCCCAGCTCCTGGGTCATTTGATGGCTTGGGAACTTTTTGGCCAGCGAATAATAATTGACTCAGATGTGGATACAGTGTGGATGCAGGCCTAGCTGCTGGTGGAATCCAGACATCTGAATGAAGCCATATGAGGAATTCCAACCCACTAATTTTTATTGTTTTGTTTTTTAGATCATCGGTATGTGATAACCTAGTACACATTATGTCTAGTTCTTGCTTTTGTTTATGTTTGAGAAAATATTTGCATTTTAACCCTGAAAATATTTTTTCATCCCCTCATTTATTTGCTTATTGTACATTTTTTTGGTGTGATGTGTGTGTGTGCATTTGTGCATGTATATGACCAAGAATGAATATGGAAGCCAGAGGACAACTTGTGGGGATAAGTTTTCTTTTTCTAACATATAGACTCTAGGGATTGTACCCAAATTGTCAGGCTGGATGGCAAACAACCTTACCCAGATCTCACCAGGCTGCGTTTTTACCTTTCTTTTAGAAGGTTTTACATTTACAGGAAATTTGAGAATGTACTCAGCCCCTTCTCCTCTACCTTAGTTAATATCTTACCATCATTGCTATATCTCTTAAACAAGCAAACTATTAGTATATTAATCATGAAGTCATTAACAAATCCAAAAGTTTCCTTAAGAGTTATTCATTTTTCTAAACAGAATTATAGCTGAGATAGTATTTATAACATATTGTATATTGATTTGAATTGTTTCTGAGTGTGCTCGGGCTCAGAGCTTTTGAATCCTTACATGTCTTAGTTTGTAAACACATTCACAAAGCAGATGACTACTAGTGACACGGGAGTCGGTCTCTGATGAGCCTTCTGGGACCTGGTGAAGGAGAAGGCTCTTTTTAAGGCTGACTTAGGTCTAATCTCTCTGCATTCCTTTGTAGTAATGAAAATAATTACTTGTTAGTACCTTAGGTTTAATTAGACATATGTTCGAGTTACTTATAGTCTTCTCAAGTAGAAAGGATCATTCAAAATAACAGGTATGGAATAGCCCTTGACCAGTCAGATCCAAGAGCAAATGATCAGAAAAGAAGCTAGCTCAAAATGGATAACTGCCCTGCTAACTTTTGAGTGTCCTATAAATGTCTCTAGACATTGTCGTGTATACGCCTCAGTTGGGAGCCCTAATGTAAGGCAGTTATAGCAGCCAGCTTCGCTGACAATGAGTACTGTATAAACGTTTGTCATTGTTGATGTCTTTTTTCATTTGTTATTTATTTCTGATCAATTAAAAACATATAGCTTAGTGGGACATCAGAAGGTAAGTCACTATGTGTTAAAAATGAGGTTCTAGGCCGGCAAGGTGGTTCAGGAGGTAGAGCCTTTTGCTGCGGCAGCACTATGACCTGAGCTTGCTCTCTGGGACTGATGGTGGAAGGAAGAGAGTTAACTACTGCAAGTTGTTCTCTGACTTCCATTTGTGCCCTCTCTAGACATTGGTTGGTACACTCACATACATACAACACAGACATGCACACAATCTCATATGCACACACACACGAACAGAGAGAGTCAGAGAGAGAAAGACAGAGAGTCGGAGAGAGTCGGGGAGAGAGTCGGGGAGAGAGTCGGGGAGAGAGTTGGGGAGAGAGAAAGAGAGAGAAAGAGAGAGAAAGAGAGAGAAAGAGAGAGAAAGAGAGAGAAAGAGAGAGAAAGAGAGAGAATGATAAAGAAAACCTTAGAACTTGTTTGAACAGCTAAGTTGACTGAGTGCTTGTCCACCACGTATGCGATGAGACCCTGGCTTCAATCCGCAGTAGCACATAAATCAGGAGTGGTAGCTCATGTCTGTACCAGAGGATCAGGAACGGACTCATTACCATCCTTGGCTACATAGAGAATTTGAATTGGAGGCTAGCCTGTGTGGTCCGAGAGCCTCTCTTTTAAAATGGGGGGTGTATTTTGAGTTCAAATTTTCTTAGAGACTCCCGCTGCAGTAGAAGCATGTAGATCTCTATGTTGGTTTGCTCTCTTCACTGTCCCTTTGGTACCTGTGGGAAGAGGAGACTCCTGAAAGGACTAGGAGGTGTGGAATTTGGAGGCCAGTTGCTCCCAAATCCCATTCACCCACCCACTGCCTGCTTTGAGTGATCGTAGCAGCGAGTTTGGAGCCTGTACTTAGGTTCCTGCCAAATCTCCCTCGTTTCCCCATGATGACATGCTATTAGTATCCGGATCCCTGTTATTTGTTAAGTTAATCTGCAATTTGGGAATCTAGTAAGATCACAGCACTTTGTTTTCTGTGACTTCTTTTTGTTATATATGCCCTGGGTGGGTGCAGCTATTCCGGAGATGGTGGAGACCAACAACTTACTATCTACAAATATTGTTTTATACTTTGCCTTCCTGTCCTCTTCCAGGGTTCCAGAAACAGACACCTCTGTTGTTTGAGCAGTCCTTCTGCCATGTTTTCTAAGGTAGCCATTTTCCTATTAACAGAATGTGGTTTTTTTATAGTCCTTAATCCACTGAAACAGAAGAGTCTGTGGGAGTGGAGGATCAGATGAATGTCCCATGCTAGCATCTTCCATGTCAGTGCTCTGTGGAAATGTGGGCAGCCTTACTGTACTTTAAACGACTCGGTTGTGTTTCTCAGTAAATACTTACTTGCTAATATTGGTTGATTATAAAGTTCTTCTTGTTATTGTCTTTTTTTAAACTCAGGCTGGACTCAGACCCGTTGGTGGTTGAAGATGGCAGGAACCTTGGATCCTCTTGCCTCTAACTTCCCAGTGCTGAGATTACAGGCCTGCGTCACTACACTTAGTTTTATGTGGCAGTATGGACTCAGCCCAACCACAGACACTGCTTGGAGAGAATTAGATACATATTTTGTTGTTGTTTTTTGTTTGTTCTGGCTTTTCAAGACAGGGTTTCTCTGTGTAGCCCTGGCTGTTCTGGAACCCTCTGTAGGTCAGGCTCACATTCGCCTGCCTCTGCCTCCCCACGTTTGCCCAGCCTTGTTTGTGTTTTTGTTATTTTCATTGTCATTGGTTCCTTCCTGGATTCTAGTTACTTATTTCTCATAACTTGCTAGGAACCTACTTTTGGGATAAGAAGTTTAATTTTAGGATGTAGGGATGGTTCTGATGCTAAGGTCCTGTTCCCAAATTGGTGCTTGATCTAATCAGTAAAGATTCCTGCTGGGCAGTAGGAATCGGCGGAACTTCTGCGTCCCCGTAGGCAAGTGAGCAGATGCAAGGAGAGGACAGAGGGTTTGGCCACGCTTCGGAGAGACAGAAGGTGAGCAGTTGTGTGAGATATCGGACAGAGCCACCACAGGCCTCTTCTACAGGCGTGAGGTTGGGGATGTTGAGCTGGGACTAAGGTAACTGAGCAACTAAAAGTTGAGAACAGATTTAGGGTGCTGAGCTAAGCGTATTGGGGAGGGTACGCTAGCTGCAGGAGTTTAATAATGCCCAGCAATTGAGTCAATAAGGCAAGTTGAACAATGTGTGTGTCTGTGTTTTTCATCCATGGATCCAGTATTCTCTGGGCAGGAGATGGTAGCACGGTCCATCCCAGGAGATTAGGCGGGGTAGCCAAAGCTACACACAGCATTAAAACTACTAACGTGGATTGTTAAGTGGTATTCAGAAGAAGACTCAGTCAAGTTTAGTATGTTTGATAATATCGTTTTCAGCCAATACCTCGTGTGCATTACATGTTTATTTGTATTTTATAAAAGAATGTTTAACTTTTATGTGTATGCATGTTTTTATTTCCATGTACATCTGTGTACTACAGACAGGCCATGTCACCAGAGGCCAGCATCCCTTGGGACTGGAGTTATAAACAGTTGTGAGCTGCCCTATGGGTGCTGGGAATTGAACCCAGGATCTCTGAAGAGCAGCCAGTGCTCTTAACTGCTGAACCATTTTGTCAGTAACCCATTTTTTTTAAAAAATAAAGATCTTATTTTTATTTTTAAGTTAGTGTGTCTGTAACTGTTGGTGAGCATAGGAATATGTGTGTATGTGGGTGGATGGGTGAGTAGGTGGGTGGGATTAATGTAGGGATACCCTCAGAGGCCAGAAAAGAGAGCTGACTCCCCTGGAGCTGGAGTTAACAAGGTGGTGGGATGCTCCACGTGAGCTGGAAACCAAAATCTGGTCTTCTAAGAGAGTATCAAGCACTCTTAATTGCTGAGCCATTGTTCCAGTTCCCTCTCCTTTTCTTAAAGTAATTATATCTATATAGTCATTATATGCATGCACATATAATGTACCTGCAGATGCATGTGTTTCTGTACACATGCCATAACTCACAGGTGCACTTCAGACTACACCTGGCTGGACAGTCCTCTCTATCCCACAGGTGGGATTGAATTTAGAGCACCAGAATTGATAGCAGTTGTGTTTACCCATGGAGCCATCTCCCTGGCCCTACACATTTTAAAATTTTTAATTTTTGTAGTTATTTGCCAATAGAGTCTTCTTTCCTATGCCTCTCTAGTTGTACTGCTATGTTTGAAGAGTCTGCTAGTGACCTCTGCCCATCTTACCACCCCATCCCCCTTTAGTCTCTCTTCCTTTCATTAGTTCTCCCTCAGTCACCAAGTCTGGATTAAACATCTTCGGTCAGTGTTTCATTGGCATTCCAAGTAGAGCACTGGTGGGACAATGGAAGAACACACAGCACTCCCTCACTTCATGTGACAACAGTCATTGACTGTATGCTGTAACACGAGACCCCTTAGCATACAAGGATGACATTAGATCCTCTTACTTGAAGGATAACTGTATGGGAGAAAATTTCACTTTTATGTTGTGGGAAACCTGTCCTACACAAACACAGTGGCCTCTGTGTTTAAGGGATCCCTTGGAACTGTGGCCAAGGCTGATGATGACTGGCCCCTACATGTCATTTCCCTACACTGGGACTTCCAGGTGTAGGCTCCAGCTGTGTCCTCTGGCTGGTAAGCTCATACCCAGAGCTGTCTTGACGCTCCACATCCCAGAAGCCCTTAGTCCTTGACAGGTGAAGTACAGTTGCTCCATCTCTCTGGAGTACTCTTGGTCTGCCTTTGAGAGAAGTGAATCACAGTGGTTTTCCATATGCCCAAGGGCTCCAAATCAACACTAACTTGCTTGGTAATGAGTGATTTTTCACTGGCCAACTTTCTATCTCTGTGCTGTCTAGTGTTATGTCAATTTGACACAGGCTAGAGTCATTTGAGAGGTTGGACCCTCAATTGAGAAAATGCTTCCGTAAGATTGGGCTGCAGGCAAACCTGTAGGGTATTTTCTTAACTGGTGATTGATGAGAGAGGGCCTAGCCCATTGTTGGTGGTGCCATGCCTGGGCTGGTGGTTGTGGGTTCTGTAAGAAATAGGGCTGAGAAAGCCATGGAGAGCGAGCCAGTAAGCAGCACTCCTCCATGGCTTCAGTATCAGCCCCTTGCCTCCAGGTTCCTGCCCTGTTTATGTTCCTGCCTTTACTTCTTTGATGATTGACCCTGGTGAGGTAGTGTAAGCTGAATAAACCCTTTCCTCCCCACCTTGTCTTTGGCTATGATGTTTCATTAAAGTAACAGTAACCCTGACTAGGACAGTTCCTATCACATTTTCATACTTGCTGTGTTTCCTTCCAAGAGAAATGACAAAGACTTGACTCTTCACCTTAGTATCTGCTTTGTAAGATAAACCAAAGTGTCAAGTTAGCCAGCTCATCCCATGCTTAGATGATAAGAGAGGAAGGAAGAACTTTCCTGAAGATATCCCCCCCCCCCCCCCAAGTCTACAGGACAGGGCTAATCTATGTGGCAGGATGGAATTTAGTGTACTCAATTGTTGTGACACTGTACCCACTGCCTCACACCGTAGACTGTGCTGGAGACCTTGCAGGATTTCAGAGTGACTACAGTTTTCCCTAGTGACCTGGCTCACACAGAACAGGACTAATATTAGGAAGTGGGGAGGGATCCTTTTATCGAGTTTTCTAATTTTGTCCTTCATTTTCAGCTAATTATTCATGCCTTGGGGGGAAAAATAGCTTAGTAGGCAGGACAATATTAGTTTTAATTGCGAGCTTAGTCCAGAAGGCTGTGCTTGAGTGAAAAGCATCCAGGAGTTGGGGAAGAACAGGGGGTTCTATTTCTGGCTGCTGAGAGGGGCTTGGCAGGGCTGTAAGGAACGATGGGCGTGTTGATACAGGCACAGGGCAGTTCCTGGGAGCACCTCCATTATGCCACCATTTCCTCACTGATACTGAAAGAAATTAAAAACACAGGCTGATTCTTACCACTGCCATCACACCAATCATTGTGGAAACGATCCTAAAACAGCTGTAAATATTTCCTTTGTTAAGCAACAACAAGAAGAAAACCCAACCCAACTCATTGGTGATGATTTCTAGAAAGTTATCTTTGGAGATAGTAAACAAACTAGCTGTGTGCTCTGGATCTGGAGGAAATGCCCCACCCCCTCCCAACCCCCTTATTTTGACCATTGCTGTCCAGGTTGCGAGGTGGCTTTAGGAGGCTGTGGAGCACTTCAGAGGCTGAGCATAGCTGGTGCAGGTAGGTCCCTAGGTCTGGGTCTTTGATGGTTGTACATAAGTCTAGTTGTAGCTTTAAACTCCATTTCTGATTGGCTGTGATTGCAAGCCTTACCACATGATCCTGTCACCAAGAGATCCTTTCAGTTCTGCCATGATGGGCTGAAACCATCAGAACTATGAAGCAAAGTAAAATTTTCTTCCTTCAAGTTTCGTCTGACAGGTGTACTGGCCACAGTTATGCCAACGTAGCTAATAAATGGCCCTCTTCTCCTCCTCCTCCTCCTCCTCCTCCTCCTCCTCCTCCTCCTCCTCCTCCTCCTCCTCCTCCTCATTATTATTATTATTAAAGTAGGCATGCTGAAGAAGACCTGGTGTGGGTATCAAATGCTAGAACCTCCTTTTCATATATAGACAGCAAAAGGCCTACTGGGGAGGGCAAGCGCTGGGCCTCCTCAGTCTAACAACCTTCCTTTCCTCTCAGCCCCTGCTGCTCTTCTTTGCCTTGCCCTGTCCAAACTGCAAGCTTCAAAGTGCATTTGCCGTAGAGATTCATTTGCTCCTATGTTTCCTCTCCAATAAAATCTGGACTGTGATTTCAGAAGAGTGGAGGTCATTGCATGGTGCTCAGTGACCTTCACTGGAAGTGAACACAACCCAGACAGGATGTGGGCCAGCAGAGGTTCACAGTTTCCAAGGGAAATTTCTCCCTTTGTTGTTTGAGATTCATAACAGGGTGGGATAGAAAAGCCAAATGACTTCATTGTTGAGCACAGATTTCAAGGTCATGAGACAAGGTCTGTGCGAACTAAACTTTGGCAAGGTGTGGTAGTCTAATCTGTGCCCACACCTCAATAATTACAGAAATAGAGCAGAAAATCCAGGGACATGCCATTTTCCATATAATGTGGGAGTAACTTGGTGTAGTGATGTATTAGGCCTTACCATCAGTGACCTCTGAGGCTGAGTTGGCATTGAGTTAGAACTTTAAGACAAAGGGGCATTGAGAACCTACTGTGTGCTGAGAAATTCAGTAAATTATAGGTCGAAAGTATCTCTGATATCTTAAGCTCATTTTAAAGTTTCTTATCAATTTGGTTTGCTGTTTAATTTTATTTAAATCCTGAGGCTAGAACCCAGGGACTGTGCATTCCAGGGAAGCATTCAGCCACCGGGCCAATCTCTTGATATTAATACATATTCTAAAAAGCAAGTCAAGGAAAGAACTACTTCTGGTCTTTCTCTACAATAGCACTACATGGCAGAGTGGGACTGCCCAGCTCTTTCTGAAGTTCATGTCTTCACGTCCAGTAGGTTTCTTGTGAGCCACCATGTGGTTGCTGGGAATTGAACTCAGGACCTCTGGAAGAGCAGTCAGTGCTCTTAACCTCTGAGCCATCTCTTCAGCCCATGCTATTGCTTTTAAATATGGGTAGTAGGTTTCTTATCACAAGATCTAGCTAGCAGTTTTAACTATAAACAACAAAGATAGATTTAGTTTGAAGTTGATACAGGGAGGGTGTATTATCTCTGAACAAGTGTGGCCTAAGGTGGTTGAAGGTTGACTTGGCACAGTGACTTCCCTTTCTTTGTCCTGTTATTGCTTGTTTGCTTTACAGCAGGGACCCCAGTCTCTTATCTGACAGCTTCCAAGGCCTAACTCATCTGCTGGGAACTTAGGTGTAGGGTAGCAGTGACTGCAGGTGGGTGGGGATACAGTGTTCCGTTTGTGTCTCCTCATCAGCATCATTTCTCTGTAGAATAAGCAAGCAGTTGCCTTGTAGCTGAGTGCAGAGCATTTCCCTTGCATGTGCAGGGTCCTGACCTTGATCTCTCAGACTGACTGCAAGTAGCTCTTTGCGATGGTTTAAACCTGTACTGAGGGAGGAAGTTCATTCGTTCCATGCTAGCATGGTCTACATACTGAGGCCCGTGTCACAAACAAGCAAGCAATGACGTGAAGAGGAGGAAAACCCTTAAACATAGCCATTTTACCGGAGCTGAATTTGTCTTCTTAAAGAGGTTTCATGCCAAGTCTTTTGAATGCCCTTCTAAATGCCCAGGGTTTTTCTCTCTTTCCTAAAGACGCAACAAGATATACCAAAATACACCAAATCATGTTCTTGGTAATTTTTATTTACGTTGTGTGAAGAACTATGGGAAAGAAGTGAGGGGATAAGATTGTTTCTTCCTCCAAGGACTAAGAGTTTCATTAGAAACATGGATCATGCAGGCATGGATGTGTAGAGCGATTTGTAGTAAGTGAGGAGTTAAGTACTCTATGAATTTAGGAGTGGATAGAGTGGTACGCTGCTAAGGGAGAAGCTTTCTTTAAAGACTCTGTGAAAGCTAATACCATTTGGGCACAAATGGTACACACTTGTAGTCCTTCCTGTCTCCTTGGGAGGCCGAGTCAGGCTGATTCCAAATTGAGGCAGTCTGAGGCTACAGAGACTTCAACACCAGCCTGGGAAAATCCCGCCATGTCTCAAACTTCCATTCAAACAAAATGTTCGAGAGCCTGCCTGGCATATAGGAGGCCCTGAGTTGAGTCATCAGTGGCACCCTCATGTTGACCCCAAGGAAAGAAGTGGGGGTTGATGAGATTATGGGTCTGAGGGAAACTGCTCCAGGTTGAGGGGCTGAATTGTTAGGGCCGGCACAGGGACCTCTGATTTTGAAGGCAGTGAGCATCGTTCAGAGGTCCTGGGTACAGAATTAATTTCAAGGTCAGAGGGATGTGTGTGAGAGTGGATGGCACGGTGCTCATGGGGAGCTGTAAGGGAAAGTTAGGGAGCCTCTCTCTTGAGACTGGTTGTCTGGCATGATTATCTTGGCTCTGGTGAGTGATTAAAATGAGTGATGGCAAAGCTCTCTGCATGGATTTTAATATTTAAGATTCTACTGCCAAAAGCTGAGCTCACTGTTCTTCAGAGTGTGACTGTGACCAAGGGATGAAGTGCCCGCCACCCCCACCTCCCCCCCCACCCCCCTTGGATCAGCACCATCTAGGCTGGATCTCAGCTAACACCTGCTGAAGGCACTTCTCACCAAGATCTGCTTCTCCTTTATGTCCCCTAGTGAAAAGTAAATGGAGCCTTGGAGGGGCGGGGCTGTCACATTTCTATCTTCCAGGTCTGCACATACGGAAGCATCCTGTGGATTATGTGTAGAGATGCTAAGCTTGTAATTAAGCCCGGCTGGGCTCGAGGCTCAGGCTATCCAGCAGGGCTCCTGCCGCTTTCTGCTTCTGGTTGTGTTGCTGTGTTTTACAGTCTGTGATCCATATGCAGGGATGAGTGATTGAGACCCGGGGTGTGTGTGTGTTTGTGTGTGTGTGTGTGTGTGTGTGTGTGTGTGTGTGTTGGCTGTGTCAGTTTCCTCTTGCTGCCAGATGTCTCCCATTAATGTTGATTTTCCAGCCTAACAATCCTCTAATCTTACAGTTGTGGAGTTCTGTTGTGGGTCTCATTGGGATAAAATGCAGATATTGGTGGGCTCTGCCCTTCTCAGAAGTACTAGGGTTGAGTTCATTTCCTTTTCCTCTTCAACAGGCTGCTTCATTCCTTGGCTCATGGTCAATGTCAGTCTCAGAATCAGCAGTTATAGGTTAGGTTCTAATACACTGGTGACGCTGATCCTCTTCTGCCTTCCTCTTGTGCTTATAAAGAGCCATGTGGTGACACCGGACACACTGAGATAAGCCAAATGGTCGCCCTGATTGTCCCAGTTTCACATGCTGCTTCATGTCTCGCCTGCCGTGTAATCAAAAGCTGTCACCATCAAGATCTCACTGTCAGGACATGGAGGTCTTTTGTGGGGAGACTGGACCGGTGGTTATATTGTTTTGTCTACCATAGTGGGAACTTCGGATCATTTCTTTGGCATTAAGAACATAGGCACAAAGAGTTTAAGATGGGCAGTCATTCCTCATTTTGTCCTGTATGTCTGGGTTTAATGTCGGCATGCCTTTTTAGCAACCAACTCACTACTACTACTACTACTACTACTACTACTACTACTATTACTACTACTACTACTTTAAAACAACACAGAGAGCTTTTCTTAAAAGTTTTTGTGTGTTGTAGTAGCAGGATGTCTGCTTGTCTGGTGATGGGGGAAGGGAAGGACCATCTCGAGTTGTTTTAACTGTAGGGACAGCAGGATGCTGGCATCTACCCACATTATAGAGGTGAGTTATTGACTTTACTGTGACAGAAACAAGACAACTAGTCTTTGGCATCTACTTTGTCTTCTTTCTTCTGAAGCCACACACTTTAGTTACTGTGATTCAGTAGCTTTCTCTCAGTGCTGTTTGGCTCTGAGAGCATCAGCAGTGTTCAAGAATGTTTGGGAAGAAAACAAGTGAACAGCTAAACAAACAGTGGAACTTTAATGATTCCGATTTCAGGGGAAGTGCAGAAGTTCAGAGGTTAGACAGCAAGGCATAAAAAAAAATGCTCTGGGTACTTAGTGGGAATTTGATCTTTGGAATGGATTTACTTACAACAAAATTTTTTTTTTTTGTTTTTGTTTTTGAGACAGGGTTTCTCTGTGTAGCCCTGGCTGTCCTGGAACTCACTCTGTAGACCAGGCTGGCCTCAAACTCAGAAATTCACCTGCCTCTGCCTCCCAAGTGCTGGGATTAAAGGCGTGCACCACCACTGCCCAGCTACAACAATTTTTTTTAAAAGATTAATTTATGTTTATTTTATGTGTATGAATGTTTTGCCTGAGTGTATATATACACACAGTGCCTGCAGAGGCCAGAAGAGGACATTGAATTCCCTGGAACTGGAGTGACAGATGGTTGTAAATTGTCATGTGGGTGCTGGGAACTGAACCTAGGTCTTCTGCAAGAGCAGCCACTGCTCTTAATTACTGAGCCATCTCTCCATCCTCACACATTTATTTTCAGTAAATTGTTTTTCTTATGGCAGCAGGTATAGATTCTATGTGTATTACAATTTCCATCTGACCTTATAATTAATTGCCATACCATATTAAAAAATGGTGTCTTAAGGTGGTATAGTTCAGCCAGGCATACCGGTACACACATGTAATTCTAGTACTTGGAAGGCTGAGGCAGGAGGATTGCTGCTTTTTTCAGGCCAGCTCAGGCTACATACTGGTTTATAGAACAGTCAGAACCACATAGAGAGTCTTTCTCTCTGAAAATGAAACCAAGTCCACCCTGTCAATCAAAATAAGAAAAAAAATTTAAAATAGTATGGCATGTGGCTAACTTTGAAAATATGTGTACACCTGTATGTGGTGCCACAGGAAGTTTTAACCTTCATGTTTAAGATGAGAGCATCTGTGAGCCAGAGATTTGTTTTGAAAATACCTCTCAGACAGTGATATCCACTTAGATCTACCACTTTTTATTAGTTGTTTTTTGTTTGTTTTGTTTGTTTTTTCAAGACAGGGTTTCTGTATGTTACAGTCCTGCCTGTCCTGTAACTCTTTCTGTAGACCAGGCTGGTCTTCAACTCACAGAAATCTGCCTGCCTCTCCTCCCGTGTGCTGGGATTAAATACCACAATGTCTGGCTTTTTTGTTAGTTTTATAGATATGAATTAAATTTTGTGGACAAAACATTTTCTTTGCCCGCCCCCATCATCAGAGACAATGCATTGTTAAATAGTTTAATTAATTTAGAATACACTATCTTAAAATTTAGAACCCTGATATTTTCAATGCTTTTTGGGAAACATTTCTGGAAGACGCAGGTTTCTGGTAGTACAGTATCTGGTAGACAGATAGGTATCCTGGCAGTGTGATAATGTCCTATTTTACGTACCTAAATCTTTTATTTAAATATGGATAAATCCTTCCAGCTTCTATTTTTCAAGGAGAACATTTCTTTCAAGAAAAGAAATTATTTGTTGGGTGACAGCGGGGGGGGGGGGGATAAGAATGCAAAGGTCTCCATAATAAATATGCTTTTTTTTTCTTGATATAGGGAAGGAATTTGTGTGACCTTTTAAGGAAAAGGAAGCATCAACATTAAGCCCTACAAATAGTGTATTTAACAAAAGATAAAATCATTTCCATGTCAGCCGAAGACTTACTGAGCAGGATCCCAGAGAAGTCCAGGGGCTGCTTTCTTGATTTGGAAGGGGTCTCTCTGGGTTTCCCTGGGGGACTGCCATTATTTGTTTTATTTTTTTAATTTCTGGTTTGGCTTTTCACAACTGAGAGGTTAGAGGACCTAGTGTCGACTTAGAGCGTTTGTTTGTAATGTCCCTGTATTGTTGGTGTTTTTGTCGCCTCTCTGCCTCTTCCCCCATACCCCTCTCCCCCACCTTCTTTTTAGCTTGGCTCTCAGGCAGCTAGGGCTTACTTCTAACTTGGAGGGTGGCCTTGAGCTCCTTATCATCTTGTTTCTTCCTGGAGAGTTTTGGGATTACAGGCTTGTCCCCCCCACCCCCACCCCTACTCACTCTGCCCGTCCTGTTTGGTGCTGGAGATGGACCCCAGAGCTTTGTGTGTGTGCAAATGCATTCACTGCCTTCAGAACTACCCTAATATCATATTACTTTCATGGTTTTTTAAGCATTTTTTTATTTTCATTTTGTCTTTTGTTTTATCTTTTTTGCCTTACCTAATTTTTTTTTTTAAATACAGTACCAGTAGATTGAATATATTCTTTTTAAAACCTTTTGAAGGTGAGTTTTTTTTTTTGTTTTTGTTTTTGTTTTTGTTTTTGTTTTTGTTTTGGGTGGGGGCAGTGTTTCAAGTAGTCTAGCTGGTGGTCTTGAACTGTCTCTAGTTGAGGGATAACTGTGAACTCCAGATTCTCCTGACTCTGCCTTCACTTACTAGGATTATAAAAAAAAAAAAAAAACAGGAGCCACCACACCTAGCTCATATTTTAGAAATGATTCCGATGATTAAATTTATTTTATTTTTTCTGGTGAGATGCGCCATACTTGTCTATATGAAGGGGGTCCAAGCGTGACGTTTCGAGTGTATGCGTATCCTTAGCATGTTCATACTTTGCTGATTTGGGTAGCATGAACATAATTTTACAGTCATAGTAAAGGGGCTTGTAGATGAACTCTGCTTTCAGTGTAGCTGGAGGCCGAATGGGAAGCAGCTCCTGTGACCTCTGAGTTGCTGAGGCCTCTTTGTTCTTGCCCCAGTGAGTGCCTGGGTGGGGCTGGGGGGTGGGGGTATGCATTTAAAAAAAGGGTGAGTGTTGAATAAGAAATCAGGCTTCACCCCCCAGAACACCCACTGTGACTCTGTGCAATGTTTGGCTCTCAGCAGAAATACCGCTTGTATTCTGAGACCTTTTGTTTCAGCAACATAACTCAACAACAAAACAAGCGAGTTTCCTACAATTGAAAAGAACAGAGGCCAGTAGAGGCCAAGTTTTGCCTTTTAAGGCCAAACACACTTGGTTTTAATCTCTCCTTCCTCAAGTGAAGAACCAGGAGGATGGCCGTCTGGTATTTCTAGGCGCAGCTTCAGTGAGATTGTTTCTTTCTAAGGGCTTTGGGGTCCTCCTTGCTTTATTAGTGTTATTGCTATACCATCCAAGAAGGGCAGAGTCTGGGACAGTTTAGTAGCCACCAGTATCCCATAGCCATGGACGGTTGCTTTCAGTACCTCTTTTTCTCTTCTGTGGCTGCTCGTGTTGCGTATGGAAAGTTGTATCCTATTTGGCCATAACCCCTGGAGATCACTGTGATTTGAATGCTGTGCAAACATTTGTTTAGGGAGTAAGGTCAAGGAAGCACGTTTGTACAGATTCAGTCCAGATGCAAGATTTTTGACCAGTTTGGACTTGTAGCTGGTTGAATCTGAAAATGTGTAAGTCTCAGATTGAGAGGACGGACTGCGTATTCTACTCAGGATGGAGGCTGAGTGCCTGGACTGAGGTGTATGTTAAAGTTCTTGTCAGCCACAACTCTTGCTTGTCATGAGGATTAAAAAGATAATAAAAGAGAAAAAGCATTGTGTAGAAAAACATTTGCACATCACGTCCGATTAAAGTCTAGAATGCAATATGTAAAGAATTCTTGGACATCCACAAGCAGAATGCAAGCGACCCAGTTGCCGAGTGGGCAAAGGAACAGCTTTCTCTCTAAGGAAGATATACAGATGGCCAGTTTGCCCAGGGAAAGATCATCAGTATCATTACGGAAATTCAAATCACAACCACAGGGACACCACTTTGTACCTACTTGGGTGGGTATGATTGAAAAACAAACAAACAAACAACCCCCAAACATGGCCGAGAACAGGAATTGACAAGGCTGAGAAGTGTTAAAGCTTACCATACTGGTGGAAATGCACTATGTTCTTGGAGTTTTCTGTCAGCTCCTTAGAGAGTTAGGTGTTGAGTTACCACATAAGAGCAATTTCTGTATAAGTTGTACATTCAAAGGAGAAGAAAACCTAAGGCCACCTCGAAAATAATACACAGATGCCGGAAACAACTACCTATCCTAAGCAGCAGTAGAAACAACTGAAGTTAGCCTGGCAGCTGACAAACGAATCAATAGAAGATGGGATATAGTTTGCTCACAAGGAGGAATGAGGTCCTGGTGAGGGCTATGCTATGCATGGTCCTTGGTGACATACTGCTAGGTGGAAGAAGCCTGTAGAACCAGCCACGCATCATCAAATTCTATGGGATGGGATCTCTCTACTGGGCAAGTCCACAGGGACAGAAAGGAGATTAGTGTTGGTGTTCCCAGGGGGAGGGCAGGGAATCAAGGGACGACAGCTCACGAGTAGGGGGGGAGGTTCTTTTAGGAATAATGAAACATGTCTGACAAGAGTGGTAATTACGGCACATCTTCGTTGAATGTTCAACTTTGTTGAGCACTAGCACTTTAACGCCCATGTGTGTTTTCAAAGGACTGCGTGTATGAGCAAATCCTGAGATGAGATGCTGTGGAATTATCATGGGTTCATGTGTTTTTCCCATTTGTTCACCCCGCATCTTCTTACTATTTAAGATAAAGTAACTTCTTTGCAGGCCATATGCCATTTATAGATTTTTCTCTTTTTGCTCTCTTTGGTTTGATGTATCAAATGGGACTCTTAACTTCTGTGATGGAGAGAAAAAAAAAAAAAAACAAACCGAAACAAGGTTGGGGTAGTCCTGTGGAATTCTTTAGTCTTCATGGAAATTATAAGTAATTCCCTCGGGCAGAAGGGTTGTGGTGTAAGGCCTGCAGGAGTATGGTACACTGATAACCGCCCCTGGGGTCTCCCATGTACATAAAATGCATGTCAGACGTGTAATGTAGATCAGTGGTTGTACTCTCTGCTAAAAGTGTTGATGTATCTTGAACCCCTGTGCTCCTGTCTGAACCATTAACAGATGAGACTTGGGGGCATTTCATAATTTTAAGGTATAAGAGGTGTTAATGCCCATGTAAAGTGTAATGTTAATAAATCCATTGTTGATAAGTATGTTAGACTACTTCCTTATGGCCAAGGAAATGTACAGTAGCAGTGTGCTATGCATCTGAAATTAATCTGGGTCATAACTTCCCCTTTAGGAAGTTGGCTTTAAAAAGAGGGTATTCTGACTTCATCACTAGTAGTACCAAGATTACGTCACAGTCTCCTAGTAGCTAGGCATCGTGGTGACCCCCTGAGATCTTCGTTTGGCTATGCAACCTTGGTAGGTTTGTCTTTGACTTCTGC
>CM052717.1:31551398-31611242 GCA_028551405.1 Uromys caudimaculatus | reverse complement strand
GATAACTCCAGCTTGTGTCAAGTTGACACACAAAACTAGCCAGTACAAGTATATATTCTTATTGCAACGTGTGACTATTGCAATCATCATTTCCAGACTTTTTTAATGTTGCAAAGCTTAAACGGTATATCCATTGGACAATTAATTTCTCTCTCACCTCTCCCCTCAGCCCCTGGAAGCTACCATTCCACGTTTTATCTCTATGCATGTGACTGCATCGATGGTGGATTTACAGAACAGCTGTGTTTATGTGATAGGCACGTGCCACTTGTTACAGTGACCCAAGTGGTCATCCCTGCGTAACTTATCTGTCTCGTAGCATATTGTTTGTTAAGACTACATAATAGTTCATGTCTTGCTAATTCTATTGAAGAACTTTTGTGTTAGTTTGATCCGTTTGCTATCACGAATAGTAAGTACCTTTGTGGCACGGGTGTGTAAAACCCAAGGGTCTACTTTCAGTTCCTGTGTTTTATTTCTTACCCTGTTTTCAGTTTGCTGTTGCCATTGTCATTTGGGCTTTTGAGGCTGTGTTGTACTATGTAACCCAGCCTGCTATGCAGCATCTTCTCCAAGCACTGTAGTCATGGTGGTTGGTTCACCGTCACCCAGCAGAAACTGCTAAAACTCTGATGAATGATTAAACATCCAGATCTTAATGTTAGGGTCGCTCATTCAAACAAGAAAAAACATCTTTCATTATGAATTATATTTGACGCAATCTGTGAGATCGAGGAAGGAAGGTGATAAAGAGATTGTAATGTTCCCAGAATGCACTGGCCGTTGCATAGCTTGGCATTCCATCAGGAAGGAAATGAGAAAGGAGAGCGGACATTTCCACTTTTTGAAAAGCCACATTGCTATGAGCCTGGATGACTGCCTGAGATTCTGCGCCCTTGCATAAATGATTTAGAAGTGAGAGTGTTCTGAGGGAAACCCCAGCCCTAGAGAGAATGCATTTGTTGTTCTTGTAAGAGTGATCCAGTGATAAGACTTCTCCAATCAAGAAGGTGGAAGTGGGAATTGGATAGGATTACTGGCTAGAAGACCACATAGTACAGAAAAGCAACCATGAAAAAAAGGTCTTGTAGGCTTAGATGTTTAAAAACCTACTTTAATAAGGGTTCTTAACTGCTTCGAACTCCCTTCTAGCCCACCACCCACTAGAGGTAGTGGAGAAAGAACGGTTAATAGGAAATGGGGTTTGTGGACCTGTTTAGAAATAGTTCTTTAAGGCTGTTCCAGTCCTCATTGTCTGCTGTCAGTGGACTAGGCAGTCACCACTCAAGGATCAGCAACAGCAGTTTGATCCAGAAGAAACCTCGAAGCTCCGCCAATTGGCTGGAGTCCCAGGAAGCCTCAAGAACCCACCAGAATATCTTGAGAAGTTCTTTGGAGAGTTACTCTCTATGAGGTCACGACAGTTGAAGATCAGCAACACAATGAGCAAGAGCCTCCTCCCACTGTCTGTGTTCATATTTATATTCTTTGTAAACATCACACATCCTCTCATGTGTCTGCTTCAGCAAAACATCCTCTCACCTGTGTCTGCTTCAGCAAAATATCATATGACATAACTGAGTTTCTGAAGAAACCAGAAATTTCCACTTCACCTTCTAATCTTCAGCTGTAAAACAGAGCTGTACTCTTGATGCCTTCAAGAGGCATGTGTCGGGGAGAAAAAGAAAGAGATAGTTCATGCAGAAGACATTTATCAAATTTGCCATTCTCTGTGATGGTATAAAATTTACAATTTTGTTTTATGTGTGCCAATGTTGTACCTCCTTGTGTGTCTGTGCACCATGTGAATGCCTGGTACCTTTGGAGACCAGAAGAGGGCACTGGATCCACTAGTGGTGGAGTTACAGATGGCTGTGAACTGCCTTGTGGGTGCTGGAAATAAAACCCATGTCCTCTGGAAGAGCAGCCCCTGCTCTTAACCACTGAGCTACATCTCCAGCCCCTATAATTTTTTTGGAATTTACTTGTTTAGTTTTTTGAGACAGGGTCTTACAATGTAGCTCAGGCTAGCCTCTTCACTTGCAACGATCCTCCTGTCTTATCTTCTATGTGCTGATATTAGAGGCTTGCCATGTTTATGTGGTGTTGGGGATTGAACCCAGGGCTTCATGCATGGTAGGCAAGCACTATATCAACTGAGATAGAACCCTGAGAACTATAATTTTTGCTAGTGTTGTCAAGGATGTTATATTAATATCCGCACCAGGAAAGATTTGAGTTTGAAATGGGATCCGTGTTTGCTTACAATGTGAATGTTATCTTGTCCTTGCCCGGTCCTATCAGAATACACCTTTCAAGTAAAAAAAAAAAAAAAAAAAATAAGAAAAAAAGAAAAAAGAAAAAAGAAAAAAAAAGATTCTAGTAGCTCATGGGAACGCTTTACATATCATTTTATGCCACCTCAAAGTGCAGAGGTCTGTGCTACATGGGCTAATTTCTCAAGAAGATTCATGGGAAGAAGTCTTTTCTCTTGACTTCTGAAGGGGAACACAGTGTTCCTTCCTGACACTTTTCCCAGCTTCTTACAAATATTTATCTTGGACAAAAGATTGCATTTTAGTGGACTTGCTGTTTTGAAATTTTAATTACATTAAAATAATCATTTTTAATGATTCTTCTCCACATGTGGTGCATGTGTGGAGGTCGGAGGATTCTGTCTTTCCACCTTTGTAAGGGACCAGGGATTAAACTCAGGTCATCAGACTTACAAACAAAAGCGACTTTACTCTCGAAGCCATCTTACCAACCCCTCTTCATATTTATGGTATTGTGCTTCGGTTTTAAATTATGACCCAACATAAAAACCTTCAAACTGAGAAATGAAAAAGATCATAAACAGCATTTAAAAAATTAAACATATTTGTAGCAGGTGACATTCCGTTACAGTACAGGAACAAATGCTGAACATGTCACGATTTCCCTCAGGTTTCTGTTGTTTTTCTGAAAGTGCAAAGTCTTGGACCATTGAGAAAGTTTTAAGGGCTGGCAGTGATCTGTTCATGGTATTTCTCGTACATTGTTATTATTAATCATTATTATTATTTTACCTTTTCCATCTTCATAATTGTCATTTTGTCGGTTAGTACTTGAGTGATTTTTTTTTATTTGTTTTGTTTTGCAAACATTGTAAGCTGTGTGGTTTTGACCCCCTCTTGCTCAATGTTTCTCTACTGATCAACTTGGATGTACGGTTTCCATAAGGTGTAGTTGTTTGACACCTAATTACATCCACAGACTGAAATGTAATGCCCACTGGAAAATCAGGTACAAATACAAGCAGTTTAATCTGGTGAGTTCCTGTTTCACAAATATATGAGCTTCACTTTAAAACAGAGTAGTGTTCATTTGCTTTCTAATGCTCTCTTTGCCTTCTGCAGAGGACCCTTCCTCTTACCTACAGACATCTAAGTATCTCCCTCCAGTCTAGGTCCTGCCTACCTGCCTGTAATTACAGATCCAGATGGGCTGCCTTTTTCTTAACTTACCCATCAGCATGGAAAAGCAGACCTGCCAGCCCCGTTGGTTTCTTGATCACCAGCTTCTCTGCTTCCTTACATGTCAAGTGGGAAGTAGGAGAAAAGGGCTGAAGCCTTGAGATGCTGTAGTACATATTTCTTATAGAACTGAAAAAATAGAAATTAACACAACTGAGTATAAGAATGACTTAGCATCTCTTTAGAATACAGTGGCCTTTTAATTCTCGGCTTTTTAGTCATGCATGCATGTAATGTTTAAGGGAAAGATTATCCCTCAAGGGTTTGGTCTCTATTGCTTCCATATCTCCCGTTCTTCTCACTTTTCTCCTCAGCCCTGTGGCCTTTCAAAGGTCTATCATGGATGGTTCTGAATCTATCTTCTTTTATATCATTTCACTAAAGTCACCTTTGATCATGTCACATGCTCGCACAGTGAAAGCAAATGCCTTATACCACTCTCATTTCATTTCTTTCCATCCATTAGGACTTGCCTGCAGCTCTTCACTTTTTCATAAATGCTCTTTCTGACCATTCAGACGCCTCAAATAACAATCATGAAATATCTTTCCTATGTAATTCTGAATATATCTCTACCTAACATAGTAGTTACAGTTGCCTATTATTTTCAATACCTATCTTATCCCTTTTTGTCAACAATAATCATACCTTCTGTGTGTGTGTGTGTGTGTGTGTGTGTGTGTGTGTGTGTGTGTGCATATAGAGGCCATATGGTGACCTTGGATGCCATTACTCAGGAGCTGTTTTTCTGAGACCTGGAGTTTTCCAGTCAGACTGGCTACTCAACCTCAAGGTCCTACCTGCCTCAGCCTATCTCATGCTGGGATCACAAGCCTGTATACTTGGGCTTTTAATGTGAGTTTTGGGAAGTTGAACTCAGGTCCTCATCCTTTCTACACACGTACTTTACTTGAATATCTGTCAAGTCCAAAATCACTACCTTCTTGAAAATGCTAATGGTGCCTGTTTGGGCAATCATGTATAGTAAACACTAAGTATAGTGGTAGTGGTTTGAATGAAAACAGTCCCCATAGCCTCAAATGCTGAGTGATTGATTGCCAATTAGTGGAACTGTTTGAGAAGGATGAGGAGGTGTGGCTTTGTTGGAGTAATTTGGAATTAGGGGTGAGTTTTGAGGTTTCTAAAGTCCATATCAGGCCCAGTGTCTTTCTCTCTGCCTGCAGATCATTATTTGGCCTTTTGTATATTGCTTTCTAGAAAATAGGAATATAGCTAACTAACACTTACTGAGTTGGAGATGAGACTGTTACCAGCTACCGCAAAGTTTCTTTTGTTTATTCATTTACTGGGACAGAAGTTCTATAAAATTACCTAAGCCAAAATAATCATTCACAGTTAAATTTTCTGTTACTTTTGGTTGACAATATTAGCTCCAAGTGCCTGACAGTGAGGTAAAGGAGTATCTGTCCATCCTCTCAGGTTTGAATGGAGGCAAGTTTTAGATAAAATGTTGCCACAAACATTGGCATTCCCAAACCAGTCGATATCAGCACTGGGCTCCTTAGCTGTCAGGCAGCCAGTTAGCAGAAGCGATATGCCATTCCTCTGTGTCCTTCTGAAGGGCACTAAGGTTTTAGTTACAGTAAATGCAAAGATATTCTAGAGCTGAGCTGACCTTCCACAGCGTTGGCTGCTGGGCACCTGCAGTGTGGCTGGTCCTGATTCAGATGGTGCTGGAAATAAAATACACATTAGACCACAACGTCTTAGTATGAGAAAGGGTCTTAGGTGGCAATACACGGTAAAATATTGAGTATGTGCTGAAATAGCACTTTAGATGTAGTGGGCTAAATAAAAAATGAACTTGGAAATAGCACATAGACTAAAATGAACTTTACTTGTTTTTTTAAGGGTTGCTAGTAGAGAATTTAAGGTAGGCCTGGAGATGCAGGCTTAGAATTCCTGCTATTTTAGCAGCTGAGGCTAGAGAATCACATGTTCAAGACCAGCCTAGAGTATACTGTAAACCCAAGGCCAGCCTGAGCAAATAGTGAGATACTATCTCAAAAAAAGCAGTATAAAAACAGGGCTGGGGTGGGTGGGTCGCTGGGTGGATAGATGACTCAGAGCTTCAGAGCACTGACCGCACTGGCCACTTTTCCAAAGGAGCCAGGTACAATTCCTAGCACCCACATGTCAGCTCACTGCTGGCTGTAACTCCAATTCTAGGGGCCCAACACCCTCACATAGAAATACATGCAGGCAAAACACCAATGCACTTAAAGCAAATTTAAACAAGCAAACAAAAAACAGGCAGGGCTGGGGATTCAGCTTATTGATAGAGTCCTTGCCTTGACTACTGCTGAGGTCCTATGTTAAATCTCTAACATCTCCAAAAGAACTAAGACCAAAACAAAGCCAGAAATTCTATAATGTTACTAGTATGATATTTCTCTAGACAGCACAGTTTTGGCAATAGGATTTGGGGTCATGTTGTAATTGGCATCAGATAGCTAAAACCCCTCCAACTAATGGCTGACAGGACCATCATGGATTTAGCATCTAGACTGAAGGAATTATTTTGTTTAACTGATAACGTGGGATGTTTAGGGAATATATTCACCATTCATCAATTTATTCTAGATTGGAACAACTGCAACATCCTGAGGTCTTTTGGGCCTCTGTGGCCATGAACTCTCTCCTGGTTAGGCCCAAGGCTACATCTTAGGTGCTTTCCTTCACTTTATCTGCTTTTCATTGTTGCCTGTCCTGTTTCTGAAAGAACAGCATATCTCCCAGTATTACCAACTCATGCAGTGGTTCACTGCTGCCAGGCATTCAGTACAAACCGAATTCACAGTTACATCCTGGATAAGGCTTTATATCCAGCCACCAGCCACCCACCTATCCACCAACCCACCCACCTATCCATCCATCCACCCACCTATCCACCTACCTACCCATCTATCCACTCACCCATCCACCTATCCATCCACCCACCCATCCATCCATCCATCCATCCATCCATCCATCCATCCATCCACCCACCCACCCATCTATCCACTCACCCATCCACCTATCCACCCATCCATCCACCCACCTATCCACCCACCCACCTATCCATCCATCCATCCATCCATCCATCCATCCATCCATCCATCCATCCACCCACCCACCCATCCACCCATCCACCCACCCATCCATCCATCCTTCCTTCCATCCATCCACCCACCCACCTATCCACCCACCCATCCACCTATCCATCCATCCACCCACCCACCTACTCATCCACTCAACTATCTACCCTCATCCACCCATCTACTCACCACCCATCCACTTTATCTATCTATCTATCTATCTATCTATCTATCTATCTATCTATCTATCTATCTATCCATCCGTCATCCATCCACCCACCCACCCAACTCATCCACATAGCCATTCATCTACTCACCCACCTACCCGCCCACCCTCCCATCCATCCATCCATCCATCCATCCATCCATCCATCCATCCATCCATATACCCTATACCCACCCACCCATTTACCCACCTATCCATCCACCCATCCACCTACACATTCATCCATCCATCCATCCACCCATCCACCTACCCACCTACCTACCCATCCATCCACCTACCCATCCATCAACCCACCTATCTATCCTGGACAGAGGATTCTGAAGCGAGATATTCCCCTGGAGATATATATCAATGTGACTTTTAAATAAAAAACTGAAGTCTGCCTTCTCTTGCCAGAGATTTAAGTGTGACATGGCTGACTAGTTTGACAGGGAGGAGTAGTCTAGGCAGTTAGGGAACAGAGGAGTCATCCTTTATTATTTAATGAGAAAAAAATTGCAGCTAGAAATGACATATTTTTGCCTATTTAAGTTCATAATAAATAATAGTTGTCAACTTAAAAATCTGACAATTCTTGAACGCAAGCCTTTGACTTAAAGTAACAGACACGTAATGTTGTGTGTTCTGTGGCTGAGATCTCCTAATTATATGGTAGGTATTATGTAGGAGTGTTAAGACAAAAGATGTGAAGTGTACTTCAGAAGACAAATGGCCGAAAGGTGCAGATTCTCCTGGTGCTTGCCTTGTTGCAGGGGGACCGTGACCAGCATAGTGGTGTGTGCTGTTCAAAGATTTTGGGCTGGGGAAATGGCTTGGTAGGTAATGTGCTTGGTGCTAAGCCTGACAACCTGAGTTCGATCCCAGTGACCTAGATGATGGATGAAGAGAACCTGCGCTAGCAAGTCGTCCTCTGATCTTCCTACATCTGTGGTGCATGTGTGCATTGATGTGTACACACACACACACACACACACACAGGCACACGCACACGCACACGCACACACACACACTAGATAAGTGTAAAACAAAGACGAAAAATGTTTTATATATCAGCTATATAGAAAAATAATATTGCTGTTTACAAATGGAATGAGATATTTGCTACTGACAGTATTGTTCTCTTTTTTAAAAAAAATTATTACTTTTTTTTTTTCATCAAACACACCTTTAATCCCAGCACTTGGAGATAGAGACAGGTGGATCTCTGTGAGTTCAAGGCCAGCCTGGTCTACAAAGTGAGTTTTGGGTCAGCCAGGGTTGTTACAAAGAGAAACCCTGTCTCAGGCAGAATATATTTTATTAATATTTTTCAAGATGGGGAAAACATTTGTGTACTTTTAGACAGAGCCTCTTTAGGTGGTCCTGTGGGCCCTAAGCTTACCCTCACCTGCATATTCCTTCCTAGTGCTAGAATTGTGGGCCTGCACTGCCAAGTTGGAGCCTCCGAGCTTTTGTGAGAATTACGGAATTTTTGAAAAAAATGTATTGTGATATTTTAGAAATTTATGAAGGATTTAAAGGATTCCTTGCAATATAGGAAAACTAATAGAATAAATGAATTGAACTGAGACTGATCTATGATGACTGAGTCTCGTAAGGACATATTTCTGTTGTTGATGAGCAGAACTCATGCAAAGGCTGATGCTAGATCACTGGGGTGTTGTCTAGGCTAAGGTTTTTTTTTTAAATTGGATTTTTATTTATTTACATTTCAAATGTTATCTCCTTTCCTGGTTTCCCCTCTGCAAATTCCCTATCCTATTCCCCCTTACCCTGCTTCTATGAGGGTGCTCCTCCACCCACCCACCGACTCCCACCTCACCACTGCCCTAACATTCCTCAACAATGGGGCATCAAGCCTTCATAGGACCAAGGGCCTCCCCTCCCATTGGTGCCAGATAAGGCTCCTTCAGCCCTTCCTCAACTCCTCCATTGGGATCCCTGTGCTCAGTCTGATGGTTGGCTGTGAGCGAGCATCCACATCTGTATTGGTCAGGATCTGGCAGAGCCTCTCCGGAGACAGCTATGTCAGGCTCCTGTCAGCAGGCACTTCTTGGCATCTGCAATAGTGTCTGGGTTTGGTGTCTGTGTGTGGGATGGATCCCCAGGTGGGGCAGTCTCTGGATGGCCTTTCCTTCAGTCTCTGCTCCACTCTTTGTCCCTGTATTTCCTTTAGACAGGAGCAATTCTGGGTTAAAATTTTGGAGATGGGTGGGTGGCACCATCCCTCAACTGGGGGGGCATGCCTCACCTCTTGATATGGTCTGGACAGGTTCTCCCTCCCCTTTGTGGGGTATTTCAGCTAATGTCATCTCCGTGTGATCCTGAGAGGCTCTTGCTTTCTGGTTGCTACCCCCAGATCCCCATCCTCCATTGCTACACACCGCTGTTAAATTTCCCGACCCTCTGTACATCTCCTCCATCTCTTCCCATATATGATTCTTCACCTCTTTTCCCCTCCCCCTCTTCTCTTCCTCCCAAGTCCCTCCCACCCTCTACTAGGTTAAGTTTTTGAGACTTTAATTTGCAGAGTTTCCATACATCTCGAATTGTTTATAGATGAAAACAGGCACTCTGCCTTGAGATTTCCTAGTTAGTAAGAATAACGGTAGCACGAGGGATCCAACTGTGTGGGAATTTTACTTCATGAGTTAGTTTCATCTCTTGTCAGTCATTAAGAAAAGTCAGTGACTCAGTCTCATTGTCACTCTCTCCCTGAATAACCTCCTTTCATTCTGTGCTATCACAATTGATTTTAAAAAATGTTCACAAAAATCTGAAGGGAAGCATTTGTAAGTGCACCGAAGCTGCCTGTCCCATCAGAGTCCTGGTTCTGGTATGATGACAACACACCTACTGAGCTTGATAGTTCCCATGTTGCAAACTTTTTCCTTCAGCATCAGACTGTCCCTAGGCCTGTGTGCATCCTGGGCGAGCCCTCTACCTGTGAGTAAGCTGAGTCTCTAACCCCAAGACTTAAGGCTTTAAGAATTTATTTCTTTCCAAAACTGTACCTCTAGAGAGAAAGTTTAAGGCGGTGTAGGTCCCTATAAATCTTACACATTCTTTCAAGTTAAGCTTAGATAGCTCCAGAAAGTAACACAGAAAAAGTACAGTTTTATGTTTCTCATTGCCCTGACGAGGTACCCAGGAAACTCTCAGCATTTCAGTAGTTAGTTTGGATCATTCTGAAGGCTACCCTTTTAATATCAAGGTTTTTTCCTTTCCCCTTTTGGTTCTTTGAGAGTATGCTCAGAGTCTTAAAGCACTCTGCTTGGGGGAGTCTGTCTCCTGTTGGTTTGTTCTTTGTCTATGAAAAGATTGCATGTTACAAATTATTAGATGATACTTACTATTTCTGCATGATATTTTAAATGCATAGTCTGTGAAAAAATGACTTGGTTTTATTTAGGAAGTGAAGAAGACATGGGAGTAGAAGGCATGTCTGTGTCTCATCATGGTGTGTTAAGAGTCACTCATGGGGAGAGCCCAGAGAACGAGGAAGCGGGCTGTAGGCTGAGTGTTCTTGTAAAGTCTGTAATTATCCTCCTTTTCTAGGATGTGTTAAATCTGTGAAAGAGGCTTTGGTTAATAAAGCCAATCTGAGCTCTAAAGCATCCAGCCAGTCATTTCTTATAGTCCTCATTTCTTTTCTGAATGCTCAAATTTTGTGGAATTTGGGTTAGGGCCAGCCGGTTGGCCACTACTAAATTGCTTCAAAATATGTTAGGAGGATGCTTTCCTTTTAAGGTTAATTGTTTTCATTAGGGCTTGCCTGCCTGCCTGCCTCCCTGTCTGTCTGTCTGTCTGGATATATACAGAGGTGTATGTGTGTGTTACTTATTTTCGTGTGTGCATGTTTGTGATGCCAAGAGTTAATGTTGAGTGTCTTCTTCAACCACTCTCTATTTTTTTGGGAGCTAGAGTCTTTTACTGAATCCAGAATGTACCTAATCCAGCTAGATCAGTGGTTGGTTCTCAATCGCTCTAACGCTTCGACCCTCGAATGCAGTTCCTCATGTTGTGGTAACCCCCAACTGTAAAATTATTTTTGTTGCTACTTCATGTAATTTTGCTACTGTTGTGAATCACAATGTAAATACCTGCCAAGCACGATGGTCTTAGGTCGCCTCTGTGAAAAAGTCATTCGACCCACAGAAGGGTCCCAACCCACAGGTTGAGAACCCCTAAGTGAGACTGTCTGCTTCCCCAGGATGGAGATTACAGACATGTATTACCATGCTTGATTTTTCACACGTATTCTGAGGATTTGAACTTGAGTCTATATTCTTCTGTGGCCAGCGCATTACCCACTGACCATCTCCCTAGCCCCTCATGGCAAAGTTCTATTAAAAGATATTTATTTCATTATACATTTGAGCTAGTGAACCGAAGCCATTTTAAACCTCGAAATGTTTACTGGTCTCGTTGGTGTTTCTTGTTTCACAGATTACAGCAATAAAATTCCAGGCCAGGCAGCGTTGCTGGCCCTTGGATTTGTATGAGCATGTCAGGAGTATTTAAGAAGAGCAAAATATTTAGAAGAATTTGAAAAAGCAGCCTTAAGGGGTTTAGCACATTTTTCTTCTCCTAATTCAGCCCCGTGCTTTTTTTCCCTAATGGAGAAAGGTCACTGATGATAAGATTTGCTAAGACAGCAAAGGCTCTCAGAAGGGAATTCTAAAATTCCTGTCTAATGAAAACATTGGTTTAAGTTTGGGACCCTGAAAGAATATACATCGAGGAGGTGGATCAGCTGCAGCCATTGCTCTTCCTATTTCAGTCAGTATGTGATCAGCATAATTAGATGAGGGGTTATATTTTGTGTTTCAACATTTTTTTTTGTCAGAAATTAAACCAATCAGTTGGTCTGTTTGATGACGAGAATTGTAATAGGAACTGTTCAAGTCTTTTTTCTAAGGATTTGTGTGTGTGTGTGTGTGTGTGTGTGTGTGTGTGTGTGTGTGTGTGCATGTGCCAGGCATATGCAGGTGCCTACGAAGGCCAGAAGGTGGTGTTGGATGCTTTGAAGTTGGAGTTGCAGGTGGTTATGAGCTGCCCAGTGTGGGTGCTGGGAACTGAA
Source organism: Uromys caudimaculatus (assembly GCA_028551405.1). NCBI lineage: Eukaryota > Metazoa > Chordata > Mammalia > Rodentia > Muridae > Uromys > Uromys caudimaculatus. Next base: position 31,599,320 of record CM052717.1, on the reverse strand, counting down.
CCTAGGTATTCTGGAAGAACAGAAAGGGATTTTAGTTGCTAGGCCATCTCTCCAGTCCCCTATTTTTCCTGCATTTATTTATTTTGTGAATGTGTGGCTGTGCACATGTGCCATGGTGTGTATACAGGGATCAGAGATAATTTTCAGGACTGTTTTTTCCTTCCACTGTGTAGTTCCAAGGAGTCAAAGCAGATCACCGTGCTTGGCAGTAATTGCTTTACCTGTTGAAACCTCTTCCCAGAGCTAGCTGGAGATTCCTGAAGCTCTTTGATCTTTTCCTGTGGAACTGGAGTTGATCCCGGATCCTGAGGCACGCTAGGCAATCACTCTGCCGTGGACTACGTCCCCAGAGAGGCTCTTCAAGCTCTTCATCTAGGAAGATGAAGGACAGACAACAGCATGGCAGATTTTCAGTTGTTTCTGAGTTACCAATGAGGAGTTTGGGCCAGGGTTATTCAGTACATTGTGACATGGAGGGCAGTCACCATATAAGCAATAGCTAGTAAATACTATTCTTTAAAAAGTATTTTTAATTGTGTGTGTGTGTGTGTGTGTGTGTGTGTGTGTGTACATGAATACAAGTGTTCAAGGAAGCCAAAGGCCCATGGTCCCTTTGAGCTGGAGGCAGTTTTGATCTGTCCAATCCCGGTGCTGGGAGCCCATCTTGTGTTTTCTAGAAGGGCCTTCCCTTGCTCTTCCACACATTTTATACTTTCCATGACTGAAAAGCCTCAGGTTATATCTTGTTCATTCACTGAATCTTTGTAGATCGTGAGGTTGGAGAGGAGAGGAGGGGAGAAGGGTCAAAGGCGTGGTCAACCTATAGATGTACTGGATACAAATCTTCCCTCCACTTCCAGTTGTTTCAGGAAAATAAATACAAAAGAATATCTGTACATTTTGAAGTATTTTTGAACAGCTAGATGCTGTTTTTGATGGCCGAACACTCCATTTCATGTCTGGTACTGAGGTATGGAGAGGTGTTGATTTGACTAAAATGTTCTAGGCTACGTTAGAGGAAACATCACTTTGTTCATATAAACATCTCTTTATGTGGGACTTTTACGATTTCATGTTATTCCACAGCTGACGACAGAGAAAGGTAAAGTGGTAGGTGCTCCCTTCTTTGGCCAACCTACAGAGAAAAATGTGTACATTATTAGGTATTTAATTACTTCCCAGCACCGCATCCTTCTGGGGATTGGAGCCAGAACTTTGGCTCTGTGCACATTTGCTACAACTGGGCTATATCACTAGACTTAATATGTTCATGAAAATCGACACTTTGAAATATGTTAAATAATAAAATATTATTATATTTTTGTGAGTATTTTCCACTTTCCTTGTTTTTATTGTCAGGATTTTGTTTTGGTTTTTGTTATGTTTGTTGTTTTTTTGAGTCAGGGTTTATCTGTGTAGCCCTGGCTGTTCTGGAATTTTCTTTATAGATCACGGGATATCCTTGAACTCAGAGACTCACCTGCCTTTGCTTCCTGAGTGCTGGGATTAAGGATGCATGCCACCACTGCTTGGCTGTAAAGGATTCTTAAATTGTGTGAACATTATGAAAGTAAGAGAATATTAATTTATGAACTTTCTATTTCTTATTCGTAGGATTAAAGGATGGTGGGTACAACAAAATTTACAAAAGTAAGCCTCCTTCGGAGTCATGGAACATGTTATTAAGTGTCCCAAACACAGGTGTTTAAAATTAAATTCCTTTCAGCCAGGCTGGTGTAGTGACCGTTTATGGGTAGATATACCCAGTATAACCTTGTATTCTGCCTATATTGTCAGCTCTGTCCTTCTGAGGTTTGATGGTAAAGGCTGGGACATTCTGTGTGTGTAAGCAAGTCTCCTTGATTAATGACTTTGTGGCATCGATCAGATAATGCATAAAGCTAGAATCGGGGCTGATGACTGTCTTCACTGTCCTTTCTGGGATGCAGGTCATCTTTCAGCACCATTAACATCAAGAATCTTCTTAGTATCCTTTTCTACTGTCGTTCTCTTTGTGCCTTAGGGTTGCTCTCCAGTTTCCTTTATGGATCTGTAAACTCACACTCTCTTTCTAGAGCTGTTATATTTATCACAGGAATGTCCTTTCAATTATAAATTCTCCTTCTGTCTTAGTTACTTTTCTTTTGGCTGTGACAAAATGCTGTGACCAAAGTAACTTATAAAAGAAGGCATTAATTTAGGACTCAGTTTCAGAGGGTTAGACTCCATGACTGTCGTGGATGGAACCATGGCAGTAGGGAGGCATGGTGCTGGTGCGGGAGTCGTAGCTCAGAGCTTACCTTTCTATCTACTAACTGGAAGCAGAGAGAGCTACCTGAGAATGGCATGAGCTTTTGAAACCAAAAGACCGCCCCCTAGTGACATTCCTCCTCCAGCAAGGCCACACCTCTGAGTCCTTCTCAAACAGTTCCACCAGCTGTGAACCAAGTATTCAAACATATGACCCTATGGGAACCATTTTCATTCAAATCTGCATACTTTCCATAAGCTACTAGAACACAAATTTATTATAGACTTGATGTATTAGCCAATTATCTATATGAATAATGGAAAAACTAAGATAAAGTTAAAGACACTATGAACAAAAACAACTTGAGAGGAAAAGATTTATTTGACTTACATATTCTGCGTCATAGTCTGTTTAGGGAAACCAAGGCAGGAACTCAAGGTAGGAACCTGGAATCAGGAACTAAAGTAGAAGCCATGGAGGAATGCTGCTTATTGGCTTGTTCAGTTTGTTTTCTTATATACTCCATAACTACCTGCCTGTGGTACTATCTACAATGGGCCGGGACTTCCCACATTGATCATTAATCAAGAAAATGCTCTGTAGACTTGCCTATAGATTACTCTGATGGAGGCATTTTCTCAATTGAGGTTCCTCTTCCCAGATAACTGTAGCTTGTGTCAAATTGACAAAAAATATCAATTAGGACAGATAGTTCACTTATAAGAGAAAAAGTTTATGTTGGCTCATAGATCTTAAAACCAGAAGGTCCATGACTGAGTAGACCTTTAGTTTCTGTACCATGTGCCAATAACCAGGAATAGGTGGCAGAGAAAGTGGGTGGAAAGCCAAGGGAGGAAGAGAAAGAGGCAGGGAGATGGACCTCTTATCCCCTTCGAGGACTTTCCCCCAGTAACTAAGTACTTACAACAAGGTTCCCTGTTGAAGCTTCTACTTTTCTAATGCATTCAAAGGGAAGGATGCCTTTTAATACATGGACCTTTGAGGGGACCTTCTTTCCCAAAATATAGTACTAGATGCAGTCTTATTTAGTAGCGAGAGGTTCCTCATTGCCAAATAAAGACAGTCCTTTTGTGGTGTGTGCATGGCTGGCATAACACACAAGTCTCTTCCTGTGGAGATGTTGCCTGGAAGTGTGCTGTAGTAGGTGCGGCATTTAGATGGATCCACGGCTGTCTGGACTATTTGGAATATAGACAGCTTTCAGAACTACTCACAGGTAGTTAACATACTACTTTGTAGGTGTTCAACCAACAATGACTTTTGTTAGTTTTAGTAGAAAATTAGAGACTGCTTGAATTATATAATTGGAAGTGATAAAACTGGAGTGTTGTTTTCCTGTTTGTTCATAGTTATGCCATCATTTTCACAATCATAAACTAATTAACAGGTGTCTTTGTTACTTTTCTACTGCTTTGACAAAGCACTATGACCAAGGCAACCTATAAAAGAAAGCATTTAATTTGAGGCTCATAGTATTAGAGGGTTAGAGTTTATGATCATCATGATAGGGACATGGGATCAGTCAGCAGGTTTGATCTAGAGCAGTAGCTGAGAGCTTATATCTGACTCATGAGCTCAAGGCAGAGAGAAAGCTAACTGGGGGTGTTATAAGCCTTGAAACCTCAAATCCCACCCCCAGTTACATACCTCCTCTAACAAGGCCACACCTCCTAATCCTTCCCAAACTGTTCCACCAACTAGAGACCAAGTATTCAAATATGGGAGCCATTCTCATTCAAATCACCACACCAAGTCTTTGCAGAAAAGTTTTACTTATCAGCATAACACATAATATAGTTAATGTTTATTTCCATCTTGCAGACAAGGACTTTGAGGGTAGATGACACTGTGGTACTTAACTCAGAATCACATAAGAAGTGGATTGGAATGTGATCTATTTGGCACTAATGCACGTTGCTTTTGCTGTTGGTGGTGGTGTACTATGTAATCTCCTTACACACTTCATTCACTTGTCTCATTTTCAAGAAATTTGATGTTCTTTAGCTGTTTGACATTAGTTGTGCCTTGCATAATGAATTTGTCATTGAGACCAGAGTTGATAATGTTTTTAAATTCTTCTGGTTTCTATGCTTGTAAAAATGTTTATCTAGGGAGGCTGGAGTGGCTAAGAACACATACTGCTCTTTCAGAAGTCTCGAGTTCAGTTTCCATGACCTTCATGGTGGTTATAACCTCTTGGAGCTCTGACTTCAGAGAATCTGATGCCCTCTTCTGGACTCCATGGGCGTTTGTACTCACATGTACATATATCCACACGTAGATACACATAGACATATAATTAAACATAAATTAAATATTAAATTTGTTTAGAGTTTAAATACACTATGACTCTACATTGCTCCTTTTTTCCCCTTTGGTCAAGAAAATGTGTCAGATAACTGACTAGAAATCTTATGCCCCTTTTTGTTTTAGAAGGGGTAGGACTTGTGTGAAGATGGAGTAGTTATGGATTCTTAAGTTTCTATTGAGTAACTTTTTGGTGGGACATGTTGGCCTAGCTTCATTACCTGAAAGGATCTATTTGACTTACAATCCCAGGTTACGGTCCCTTGTTGTGGGGACTCAGGCAAGAACCTTAAGCAGTTGCACGGATCCACAGTCAAGATGAAAGGGAGAATTAATGTACAAATGCCCACTGTTCAGCTTGTTGTCTCCAATTTTCTACACTGTAGGATTCTAAACTGGATGATGCCATTCACCTGAGATGCAGGTCTTCCCATCACAACTAGCACAATCAAGAGAGTTCACCAAATACAATCCCACAGGCCAGCTGCTTCTATATACTCCCTCGTGCAGACACACTTCCCAGATGATCCTAGATTCTGTCACACTGAAAATTAAAACCATCACACATATTTAGCATGTTTGATAGTATACTTAAAATGCAACTGAAAATATTCCCTGTGGAGCCGTGAAGGAAGGTCTGGGTTGTAGCACACAAGCTTGGATTTCATACATGGGAGCGACCCACTCGGCTTCAGTGGGGAGGGATGGCCAGGACCCCTGGGTGAAGTGACCGAGTCTCACTTTACTGTAGGAGTTGTTGGGTCCATCAGTGGGTTCGTTCATAGCTGTGTGTCCCCTGCCTTGTGCTGGATACATGTCTAACTTAAGCAGCTGAGGAAGGAGATGGTTGTATTTATCACGCTCAGCGTCAGCACAATCATTCATCCTGTTCTTGTCTTCTCTTTCCTCCTGCAGATGAGCACAATGACGTACAGAAGAAAACCTTTACCAAATGGATAAACGCTCGATTTTCAAAGGTATCTGAGATGCTGGCGGATTTTACTGTGTGGTCAGTGCCTCCTCCTGACTTGTGTCTGCGTAGCTAAACAGGATGACCAGTTCCTTTAGCATGGTTAACCATGAAAACTCAGGTACCCTCTGTGCCCTGTGCAACAGTGATAGGCTTTTCCTCTGTGAGTGTGGCTGATAGCATATCCATCCTCTCTCTCCCTCGCCGGTCTGCTCTTTATGAGCATCTGTAACCACTGGAGCATAATCGTTACTATGTTCAGAATTTGGGGGGGGGTAGAGTATGGTGAAGTGGGAAGTTTCACATTGGTTTTAAATGTGCAATAGTTATAGAAGGTAGGAATTTTTTTCCATCTCCAAGTCTTATGTGGGAACAACCTTTGGGTTGATTGACTCTAAGACTGGAAGTTGAAGAAGGAAGGTTTCTTTGGTTGTCTTTAAACTACTCTGGAAGCTCCTTTTTAAAAGATTGGTTTATTTTATTTTATATGTATTGCTACATGTATGTATGTGCAGTTTTCATGCCGGCACCCTAAGAGGTCAGAGGAGTGAGAAGTGCAGAGTTGGGGGCCAGGGAGCTGACTTAGTATGCAAAGGCACCTTCCGCCAATCCTTATGTCTTGAGTTCAGTCCCCAGGATTCATGTGGTTGAGGGAGAGAACCGATGTCACCAAGTTCTCCTCCGACCTCCACAAATTCATCTTCCTCTCTTCCCCCATACATATTGCACACACACTGATGCATGCACACACAGCAGCAATACATTAAGAAGTAGATAAATGCAATAGAATGAGGCACTAAGCAGTGTGTGCCTGTGTGTGTGATCATTCACAAAACTGTACAGCATGATGTCAGTATTTCATATATTTGAAAAAAGAATTTAGAGAGGGATGGAAGAACAGAAGTGCTTCATGACTGATAGCTTCAGGTGCCAGATTGTTCTAAAGCAATGGTTGGTGTGTTTGGTAAATTTTAAATGGGTTGATTTCTGCAGTGGCAAGGAACCTATGACATGGACTTGACAGTATTCACAGTTCCGTCTCTGCGTGCCACATTCTCAGCAAGTTTTAGTGATGGAGAGCGTGTGGCCAGTGGAGTTCCTCCCCTGCAGTCTCCTGAGAGCTCGTGTGGGTGGAATCATCCAGCCTGGTTATGCTGGAACTGGTGAAGTAGTGTGGGTTTCACGCACTTATTAGGAAAGAATTGCCTTAGTTTTAACGTTTAGAGGTCATTTTCAAAGTCTTGGACACCTTGGGTGAGGTAAGCTTTAAAACCGGGTGAATTCCTTTGAGAATGGTGAGCAGGAGACAGATGAATGAAAGAAGGAAGAGGGTGCAGGATAATAGAAATAGCTGAGAAAGACTAATAGAAGAGAACTCTCTGTGGTGCTAGTCTTGACAGTTTCAGAGATCCAAATAACACAGATTCTATCTACTAAGACCTCTGCTGGTTATTTAATGAAGTTGATATTTACATATGTGCATTTATAAAAGGGTGGAAGGCTCTCTAACTCATAGAACCACGCTGCTATTTTGTAGCATCACAGGGGCCTTCATCCCATTTCTCTGTCCTAGGATGTTCATAGTTTCTGCCAGGAGAGTCGAAGCTACTGGACAGCGCTTAGTGGATTGGTTTTGTGCTCCCACAGAGACTGTGAAGTCTTGTTTTGTTTAGAGAAAAGATCAAAAGAGGGATGGCTTTGAAAACTTCCTTTGTCAGATTGTTTCCAGCACCGAGTCATAGCTGAGCAGGAATTTATCTAAGACATGATGAGAGTGTGACTCTAAGGAGGGAAATTCCAGGCAGGGCCACAGATTTCATCCATGTTCTGTTTTCCTTCCTTCTGCAGGCTTTGATCTACAGGTGGGTAGGAGAGGGCACAGCAAATCTGTAGGCTCGGGATTCCCATGCAGTTTAACTCTCACTGGGGTTGGATGCTTGCATTTCCATTTTTGTGTAGCATCATTGGGCGATCCTGAGGCTAGTCTGTCTGACTTTCCATCCATCCATCCATCCATCCATCCATCCATCCATCCATCCATCCATCCATCCATATCTATCTATCTATCTATCTATCTATCTATCTATCTATCTATCTATCTATCTATCTATCTATCTATCTACCTACCTACCTACCTACCTACCTACCTACCTACCTACCTACCTATATCTCCTATATATACACAGTGTTGAATAACTTATTATTTTTCCTTTTTATCTAGGCCCTTTGGCATATATTTTGGTGAACTCTGAAAGATAATTATTTTGTGTGTCTGCTGATTCTCTTCACTATGGGACTCCATGATGAGAAATCCACATAGACACCAATGGTATCTTCTGCCATTTAGGAATTTGTTTTTTTTTTTCTTTCTTTTTTTTCTTTTTGGTTTTTCAAGACTAGGAGTTTGTTTTAAAACAGACATTGTTTGACATTTCATTTCTGGATTCCTCCCTATCTAGAATGTCTATCAGACACCATCTCTTGTTAATTCTCTTGTTAATACCTGCATGCATCCAGTATTTGTTCACTCTCTGTATTCACTGATCAACATCTTTTTCTAAGTCACTATTAGAAAAACTTTAAAGTTCTAAAAATGGGAAAAAATATTAAGGTACCTTGTTTGGCTCATCATCTGGACTAACTCTACCTTCCATTACTTGGTACTTTAATTTCTTCTCATCTTCCTCCTCCTCCTTCTCCTCCTCCTCCTCCTCCTCCTCCTCCTCCTCCTCCTCCTCCTCCTCCTCCTCCTCCTCCTCCTCTTCTTATTTCTCTTTCTCCTCCTCCTTCTCCTTCTTCCTTTCTTCTTTGTCTTCTTCCTCTTCTTCTCTTCCTATCATCATCATCATCATCACTATTACTATTAGTTATTATTATTATTTTGGGACCGGCTCTCCTGTATCTCAGGCTGGCCTGAACATTGTTTTGTAGTGAGGATGGCCTTGAACTTCAGCACATATGCAGTCAGTCCTCATGTGTAAGCTGCTGTGGTTTGGATTGGATCTAAATCTTCATGCACGGTAGGCAAGCACCCTGCCAACCTAGCTCCATTCTCAGCCCCATAGTTTGTTATTTGAAAGTACTTTACAGCTCAATAAATTGTAGAAAGTAGGTGATGCAAATTATTCTCATCCATACCGATAAAAATTAGCTGGAAAGAAATGAATTATGACCGTAGAGCAGCTTATGCATTTTCACACATGTTTGATTCCCTTTTCTGCCTGTAGATGTGTAACTCTTTGAATTCTGCTTTGAACTGATTGTGGCCTTATATGTGTTCCTCCAGGGCATAATGTGTTAGTAAAGTCTTTAGACCCAGCTAGCTATACCTTTTGCCTGGCAATTCTCATTCCATCTTTTTGGGACCTTGTCTTTGAACATGTGGAGCACTGTGACCAGCTATGGGCTATTTTCCCTTTGCTCTCCTCCTTTCTAGCTTTGATGGAGTAGCTGGTGTGGCCGCAAAGGCCTGGTTGCCTCTTTTTCTTTTCGAGGGTATTTAATGTTCTACCTACTGGTAACTGCATTTCTTTTTAAAATTCAAATCGGATGTACTTAAGCTGTGTAGTGCAAATTTGATCTCTGTTGACTTTCAGGCCTTGGCCTGGTTCGCTCCTAGTATCTTTGTTTCTGCTGCCACCTTCTCAACAGTCTTGAGCCATATTGCCTGTGTCTTCAACTGGACAGCTTTCTATGGCCTCTGTGCAAGCTTGCTTTTCCAGTCTCGCTCTAGTCTGCTGATGGTCCTCCATCTTGTCTGAGTTGAAATGCCATTTAGTAATGGATACCTTTTCTTTTGAGCTTACAGATATGGTTAGATATGTTTATATATTAAAAGTATTATACCTTTAAAGTCGCTATAATTCAAATCATTGTGAGTGTTCATTTCCAGAGTGTACTGTCTAGTTTTGTGCATCAACTTGACACAAGCTGGAGTTATCACAGAGAAAGGAGCCTCTCTTGAGGAAATACCTCTATGAGATCCAGTTGAAGGCATTTTCTCAATTAGTGATCGATGGGAGAGCCCAGTGTGTTGTGGATGGTGCCATCCTTGGGCTGGTAGTCCTGGGTTCTATAAGAAAGCAAGCTGAGCAAGCCAGGGGAAGCAAGCCAATAAGCAGCATTCCTCCATGGCCTCTGCATCAGCTCCTGCCTCCAAGTTCCTGCCCTGTATAAGTTCCTGTCCTGACTTCTTTTGGTAATGAACAGCAGCATGGATGTGTAAGCTCAATAAACCCTTTCCTCCCCAACTTGCTTCTTGGTCATGATGTTTGTGCAGGAATGCAAACTCTGACTAAGACCCAGAGAGTACTAGGCTCAATGAGGGAGTCTTTTCCTTCCTTCCTTCCTTCCTTCCTTCCTTCCTTCCTTCCTTCCTTCCTTCCTTCCTTCCTTCCTTCCTTCCTTCTTTCTTTCTTTCTTTCTTTCTTTCTTTCTTCTCTACTTCCTTCCTTCTTTCCCTCCCTCCCTCTCTCCCTTACTTACCTCACCCCTACCTCCTTTTGAGACAGGGTGTCATTATGTAGCTCTGGCTGTCTGAGAACTCACTCTGTAGACCAGGCTAGCCTCAGACTGAGATCCACCTGACTCTGCCTCCTAAGTGCTGGGATTAAAGGTGTGCACCACCGTACCCTGCCTGACAAACTATTTTTTCAGTTTGCACAATTTTTAACACTTAAAAAGTAATCAATGAGTGGTTTTGGTTTACTAAAAAAAAAAAAAATGAGTGACACAAATATATATTTAATGTCTAAAACTGTATGTTCAGAAAACAGCTAAAGACAGTGGTATTGGAAAGAGATATATATTAATTATTATAGTATGTTATATAAAATAATAAGGAGATATATAAATATAATAATGTTTTGAGTGCAAAATACCTTGTGTTGTTTCATGAAAATAGATACAATAGGTTGAGATTTTTACTGTTTTTATTTGCTAAAAATGAACAGAGGAGGCTGGAGACATGGCTTAGCAGTTAAGAGCCCTTGCTGCTCTTCCAGAATCCCCAGGCATCAGGTGGGTACTGGGAATTGAACTCAGGACCTCTGGAGGAGCAGCCAGTGCTGAGCCATCTCTCCATCCCTCACCAGAATTCTTCATCATAACCCTTAACTACTTAATTCACAGGGAATGAAATTGACTTAAAGCTTCATGATTGTTTGGTTGTTTCCTTGATGAAGGATAAAGGGCTTGATCATATTGAATGATATGGATCTGAAACGATCTTTGACTAATAAGTATATATGGCTATACAGACGCGAAAAACAGTTCACTCACCAGAGGACACTTACTGTATATAATCTGTATGCTTTATGCTGGTGTATCTTCCCAAGCAGATGTCTGCCTATTTGTATATATAGCTGGAAGCACTTGTTAATTTGCCCCTGAACCCACAGTGCTTCAGAGCCCTGGAGTCCTGAAAGGCAACCCACCCTGCAGTAAGTCCTTGTCTGGTGTTTTGAAGAGGTGAAGAGCAAAGGAGAAACTGGTTGCTTAGAGGGTTAAGAAGCACTTGCTCCTGGATGTACTGTTCATTTATTTATGATCTCAGGCAAATTGGGAGGCAGTTTTCAAAGGAACTGTGTTTTATCCTTTAAACATCCCCGGTCGTTGTTACCTTGTATTGCCCAGAAGTGTAGCTGCGTAGAAATGTTAACGAAACACCCATGAGGTAGCACTAATTTGTGAATTCAATGCTCTCTGGTACACATTTTCAAACAGAGATAAGCCTGCTTGAGACTGTTGCATGGTGTGCAAAGCACCGTGTTTTGGACTCTCTAGCTTTGGGAGTCTGATTTGCATGTGGCTTCTCCAGAGGGAGACAGAAGCTGTTGGGAAATGTGTCCTGACTTTGAGCCTGCATTTTCTTTGGCTCACGTTCAGAGCTGCTCATCTGGCAGAGCCATGAGCCCGCAAATTACAGAAGCTCTTTCATCAGTGCAGTTAGGGGAGGAATATGCAGACTTGAAAATGCAGAATAGTCACGCACATCTGCTTTCCTCCTTTTTAAAAGACAAATTCCCATAGGTTACAATTGCAGACTTGAAATTTCCATCTACTGAACAGGAGGCAAGGCTGGGAAGCATGGATCCTGGCTGGATTCTGGTGTGAGTGGCTGCTCACATGGAGTTCTCCTTCATACAATCTGGGACATAGATGCGTGTGCCCTGCTGTTTTTCTGCTTCTCGAATCTTGGGAGTTATTAGTCATAAAATAGGATCTGGAAAAGAAGATGCTGCAGAAGGTATGGTCGGAGCTGGGCACACTGTCCCTCTGAGCTGGGAGCACCGTCCCTCTGTAGATGGTTCATCTCCTAGTGAGTATTTTTGGAGCTACTGCACACTTCCTTGAGCTGAATCATGTGTTACCCACTGGCTCTGATACTCATTTCATGTCAACACAGATAATTATTTTAAGAGCTGTATGTACTCTCCCTCCTCCTCCTCCTCCTCCTCCTCTTCCTCCTCCTCCTTCCTTAGGTTTATTTTTTTATTTATATGAGTATATTGTAGCTGTCTTCAGACACACTAGAAGAGAGCATCAGATCCCATTACAGATGGTTGTGAGCCACCATGTGGGTGCTGGGAATTGAACTCAGGACCTTTTGGAAGAGCAATGGGTGTTCTTAACTGCTGAGCCATCTCTCCAACCTCATATGTACTCTTCTTAAAAAGGCATTTCACTTTTTATTGATTCCCCAATACCAATGAGAAAAAAATAAGCAATAAAATGTTCTCCATATTCTTGACCACCATCTTTAGGATACTCTGGTAGTACTTTTATAAGCTTTCTTTCCCTTCCTTCCTTCCTTCCTTCCTTCCTTCCTTCCTTCCTTCCTTCCTTCCTTCCTTCCTTCCTTCTTGCTACCTTGTTGCTTCTTGCTTAAATTCTAACTGATTTTTTTTTATTTAAAAAATTAGGTTTTGTTTTATTTAGTGTGTGTGTGTGTGTGTTTATGTGCTCACATGATATGGTGTCCGTGGAGATCAGAAGACAATGTGTGGCATCACTTCTTCCCTTTGACCATATGGATCCTGGGGACAGAATTCAGGCTTTCAGTCTTGGCTGAACATGACTTTGGATAAAGACTTTTGAGCTATTAGCTGGCCCCAGATGACATTTTAAAAAATTACATTTTCATTTAATTTGTGTGTGTGTGTGTGTGTGTGTGTGTGTGTACTTGTGTACTGGTCACAGAGTTCACAATTCCCTGAGAGACTCACTGTTGACTAACCTTATATTTCATTTGGATGGGGCCCTGCCCTACTTGGTGATTGCCTGCCGTTCATCTTATGACTCGGTATGTCTGTAGACAAGACTCATTTGTGATGTTCTAGAAAATTACCAGTGCTGCTCAGGCCAATTCAGATTTTCAACTTGTCTTATAAACACGAAGCCCTGCCCAACAGTGAGTCTTGATTTCTACATGGCACAGAGCCAGGGGCACCTGCTGAGTCTCCATGTACGATAGATGGCTGTCAGACACGCCTCTCATACCATCACACATGTGAAGCCTGCCCCGACAGCTGCCTCTACAGGAGACTCTTGTTTGGCAATGATTGTTAGCATCTTTGCCCAGATGCTTTTAAATGTAGTTGCACTCATGTCCCAGAAAATAGTATTGATTTTGTAGTCCTCTTGTCAAAATGGTGGGCCCAGGACTGGTACTGAGATTGTCCAAAGACTAGTGGAAAGAGGTGAGAGTGGAAGCCCGTCCTAATTAGTCAGTCCTGGACTACAGCGTCTGTTCTCATGCTGCTGTTACTGGGCTTTGAAAGACCATGGCTTGGTGGTTAAGAACACTGGCTCCTCTCACAGAGGACTATGGTTTGGTTCCTAGCTCACAACCAATTCTGGGAGATCCATCGCCCTCTTTTGGCCTCCCTGGGTACTGCATGTATGTGGTTCACAGACCACATAAAAGGCAAGAGACCCATACACATAAACAAAAATAAAAATAATTTAAAAAGTAAAATGGGACACAAGCTTTATATTTCCTCCAAGTTCAAGATTGCTCATCTGTACCATTTTGTGTTTATTGGTAAGCAATGAAAATAGCCTCTTACGAATGGAGAGGGTGATGTAAACTCAGCATTTTGCCAGGGCTAAAGCACAAAGGAGATATTCACCAAATATTTGTGTGATTGGATTATTAAACTGTATTTTCTCTGCCAAAGAAGTTGCTGCAAGTCAGTCTTTGCACAGATTTAAATGTGACGTTGATGTTCAAGATGAATCAGTTCTTATTTTTATTAAAAGATGACTTTTGACATTTCTAGACTTATTCCCAGAGCCGATGTTTACAGCACACAACACAAAAAAACCATCAGAAATGCTTTACAGAGGGCTGCTGGGAAATGGTGTCTTACTTTAGTACTGTGTGGTGATTTATGCTGTTGCTCTGAGAAGTTGATATCTATCTATATCTATTTCTGTATCTCCATCTCTATATCTAATCTATTTCTGTATCTACTATATCTAATCTATATCTATATCTCTCTAGTTCTCAATCTCTAATTTATTTGTTTCTACATCATCTACATTTCCATCTGTCTATAACCCATCCCTGCAATTAAATACTTGCTCCCCTGGTAATATTTGTTGGCTCAAATGTTGAAAAGATGGACTTGGAACCAGGTTTGTAAGATCGGATCCTGGTTCTGTCTCTCACTTGTTATGCCACATTTAGGTCTCAGTTTCTTCACTTGTAAAACGGGAATGTTGAAGCTGTTCTCTTTAGAACACTGTTATGAAGAAAGAATATGTATACACAATGAATCTACATCCATAGAATTCTCAGAACTTACCCGTGCACACAGTAAGTGCTGGCCGTGATTGTGTTAGAACACTTCACTATTCTACTGTGTGTTTTTGTATGGTCTTCAAGTTAAAATCATTTGTATATTTTCAGAGGGTTGCAGAGGAGCAACATATTATCTTATAATTTGCGTTAATTCTATGAAATTTGGACTTCAGTGTTCATGAAATTAGGATAAAGTTATCTTCCAGTTGGCTTACTCATTCTTGCATGATTAATGACTGTTTTCACATTACAACAGGGCTGAGTAGTTTCGACAGAAACCACACAGCTGACAAAGTCTGACTGAGTTGTCCTTTACATAAGAAATGTTCTGTTCTCCTATGTAGAGCCAGGATCCTGCTTACTCACCAGTATTTTTACCTTCCATATTGGGCGGGAGCATGGCCTCTGGGGTACGACTAGTTCTTTCTGTATTTATGCGGAACATTTGGAAGTTGCATTTGTCAGGAATATTTAGTGTTTTGTAGTGACAGTCTGTGCACGTTGAGTGTACACATTTGTGTCTGTGGGTGCATGCATATGCTAATTGTCTTGTTCCGTAGTGTATCCTGAGCACTGTATCTGCCAGGCAAGCCTATCAGTGCACTATATCTCTAGAGCCTGGTTTCCAGCGCAGATGCCTGCCCAGGTCGTTTTTGGACTTTCTGTGTAGACAGCAAATTGTAATTCTCCTGACGCAGCCTCTTGCATGCTGGGATATATGCCGTGGGTGTGTGTTTCATGTGTATGTTCATTTTTCCCAGGGCATACAGGTGTGTAGAGTTTCTGACTCTCACAGATCCTTTTTCAAGGAATCAAAAGTCTTTAAAACTCCCAAGGACAGTGTGACTAAGAAGCTGCCTTGTCTACAAAGTGAGTTCTAGGCTAGCCAAGGGTGCAGAGTGAGACTTTCTCAAAACAAAACAAAACTGAAAACAAAAACAAAACAAAATTCCATGAAAAAATGATTAAGGAGAGAACCTCCCTTGATGCTGAGGAGGCTCCTGGGAGGCAGGGGTCTGGTGGACAGAGCGGAGAAGAGCAAGTGAACGGCCATGTCTATGCTTAAAGGACAGGAACGAACTAATCTTAAGTGGATTATTTTAATATTCTTCACCATTTTACTTATAGAAATGAGTGGAAACTAGTACTTTGGTTTAAAGATTGATGACTCGCTGACAGAATACTTGTCTGTCCTTGGGGGAAGGGTGTAGGTGCTGGGCAACTGGATCCATGGGCCTGAGAGCTTGGCAGAGCCCAGAAGCTTGCTTGCTTGCTGATTGATTGATTGATTGATTGGTTGATTGATTGATTGGTTAAGACCGGGTTTCTCTGTGTAGCCCTCACTGTCCTGGAACTCACTCTGTAGACGAGGCTGGCTTCGACCTTACAGAGATCTGCCTGTCTCTGAATGTTAGTTAAGGACATCACACTTAAGTTTTACAGCACAGACTTTGATCAGTTCCTCGTGAGGGTCCAGGCACCTTCTCTTACTCTCTCTCTCCAAGGGGGTCCCATCACCTTTCTTGTCTGTCATTCTGCAGGGATTTGGGGCTCTGTCTTAGAGAACTGACTGTCAGTGTACCATACTAATGTCATTGCTGCTTATGGTGTGTGGGAACATGGGGTGGGGTGGGGGGAAGGGCACACATTCAAGACACATTCTGTATAGTTTGTCATCAGGGATCATCTGAGATTGGGACACAGAAGAAAGAAACTGAGCTGTTGTTACTGTGAGCCTGTATTTAAGGGAAAAGGCGCTTTGCTCACCCTTACATGTATATTTGACTTTTACAGGGACAGAACTGCATCTTCACGTTTTTTCCCCAACAGAATATTCTAGAGGGAGCCTTTCTTAAACTTGTTGCCTGTTAAACAAATGGAATATCTGAATGTGAGGGAAAAGAGTGTACCGTTAATGGCAGCGTTTGGAAGTCTTAGTCTGCAGTGGAGCCTTTCTGGCATCTCTGTTATTTCCACACAGATGTGCTCTTGTCTCCTGTGTGAATTGTTTTTGAATAGAAATGTTCCTACAGGTCATCATTTCTGTGAATTTGGGACTGAGAGAACATTCCAGAAGTCTTCTCGGATATTATTTAAGTTTTATGGTTCTTTCAGAAAAGATTTATTTTTATTTTATGTGTCTGAATGTTTTGCCTGCATGACTGTGTATTCACCATGTGTAGTCCTGCTGCTTGGAGCATTCAGAGAGGGCATTGGGTCCCCTGAAACCAGAGTTGTATATGGCTGTGAGTCACCGTGGGGGTGCTGGGAACTGAACCTGGATCTTAGTGATTTCAACGGCTGAGCCGCCTCTCCAGCCTCAATAGTACGTTTTATAATAATAGAAAGCACGAGGGTTTTGCTTGTGGTATTAACTGATAATAGTAATTGATTAACCACTTGAGTTTTTAACAAACAAGCAAGCAAGCATGCATGGAAGGACCAGATAATATGACTAACGTTTGTGGCGAATATAAAGCACAACCTGTTTGTGTCAAAGGCCACTAATGTACATCCACAATTATTTCTGATATGAAGAAGTATTTACATTTGCTCCACTTTATAATAAGCTTTTCTGTATTATTTTGTTTGTTCTTTGGAAAGTGTATGTTAGTTGGTGGGGGCCCCTTGGATAACTCCTCCTGTTCTATGGACTTTTCCTGATATCTTTCTCTTTGCTGAATGAGACACAGTAGAGAATTGAGCTCTTTGGTAGCTGAATTGTCCTCTGGGAGGTGGGGTTAGGAGGGGAGCCTTGAAGACAGGCAGTTAACAAGGACTTGTTGACCCTTGGCTTTGTTGATAGTCTTCAGCATGGAGTAGTGCCTCTACTTCTGTACCCTGCTAATCTGCTTGTTGCTGTAATTGGTAGAGATAATCTATGTGTCCCCAACACAGTGGCGACATGGAGAGACAGCTGTATCTCAGAGGTAGGGCCCAACTTATTCCCCTGTTTCTGTGGTGGGTCATATGTTCCCTCCTAGAGCCTTTGAACTTTGAAGATACATGCTAAGAATCCTTAATTGATTGCACACTATGGTTATTTAAAAATGAGTAAGGATTCAGTAGGTGGGGAAACAGGGAACCCTGCTTTTCTCGTCTCAAATTTAAAGTCTTGTTGCATATGGAAGCTGTGTTTTTTAAGGGATTGGAAAAAGATAGTTCTTGATTATATAATATCTAGGATTGGCAGGAAGGACTTTTAGCTTTGTATATTTCATATGGAGAAGCAACAGCCTCCAAAGCTGTGGGTTTATTACATCATGGTTTATGATTTTTCGTACACTCTTACATCACATTATACTATTTGGTATTTAAAATAGCTGGTGGCTTAAGGAAGCTTAGGTAACTGAGTTAGTCTTATTAGGTAGTTCTTAGTCAGACTGTATTGTTTGAAACTGAGGCTCCTGATTTTCTGAGCAGGAATCGCCTTGTGTCAGTGGACTGGGACTGAACATGGCCAAAAGTATTTTAAATGTTAAGAACACGTGGAGTTTCTTTTTGTTGGATTTTAATTTTTTATTACATTTATATATTTATTAGCATGCCCATACACACTCACTCATGGCATGGTGCACCCGAGACAAACTGTGTGACTTCTTCTCTCTTTCCACTGTGTGTATCCCAGGGGTGGGACTCAGGTCACCATGGCCACCAGTGAGTGCATTTATGCATTGAACCATCTCACCAGCCCCAGTACGGAACTTCTGATCCTGGAGTCACCTTATTTTTCTTCCTCCTTGCAGAGTGGGAAACCACCCATCAATGATATGTTCTCAGACCTCAAAGATGGGAGAAAGCTCTTGGATCTTCTAGAAGGCCTCACAGGAACATCATTGGTGAGAGGACATCTTTGATTGTTTTCCTCAGACAGGGTCTTGTTTACCTCAGGATGCTCGAAACTGTGTAGCTGAGGATGACCTGAAATTCTGATC
Source organism: Uromys caudimaculatus (assembly GCA_028551405.1). Lineage (NCBI taxonomy): Eukaryota > Metazoa > Chordata > Mammalia > Rodentia > Muridae > Uromys > Uromys caudimaculatus. The sequence goes on along the minus strand of CM052717.1, from coordinate 31,581,030 downwards.
ACTTTGCCTCTCCAAGTACTGAGATTGCTCATGTGTGTGCCACCACACCACGTTTGGCAGTGCTGAAGTAGCAACGCAGGGCTCCATTCATGATAGGGAAGCACTCTACCACTTGAGCTACGTCTCTAGCCTGTAAGAGAGGACGGCCATCTTTGAGAATGAGGCTGATGGAGTGTCTCTGGTCATTGTTGAGATTTGAAGACTCCCTATGACTGAGTTGTGAAGCCTGAGTATTGTACCCTCTGTCTGCCTTCCTGGCAGAGGCTGGGCATCTTCAGGGGAAAGCTGATGTCTCTCATGATCTTCCCTGGACCATGAGGTAGAAGGAAGCTGACTAGCTGGCCATGCCCTAGGTGGGAACTCTTCTCATGTGACCTGGAGTTTGGGACAATGTCTCTTTGCTCTGTTCCTACCTGGGCAGGAGAAAGCAGGCAGGACTTCTCTGCTGTTTTTCTGCCTCTAGATAAATTTAAATAGAAGAAGCTTTGTCTGACAGAATTGATTCTCAAATGTGTCTGCCTGCCTGTTAAGAGTAACTAGAGCAATTTTGAAAACGCCAATTCTCTGCCACATCAGTCCTTTAAGTCACAGTCTCATGTGGGGACAGGAAACTGCCATGCCTGTTTAAATGTTTCCTAGATGATTTCAGTAGGCATGCTGGTAAGTGAGCCAGTGTTTCAAGATGTTCTTAATGAATTTGCATCCTGTGGTACCCAGGCTGGTGACACGAATGCTGACCTGCTGTTCTGCTTCCATCTCTGTGTTAAAGTTTGTCAGCATATGAAGGGATAAGGTATCTTACTTGTTCTTTTGTTTTGTTTTATTCTTTTCCAGCCAAAGGAACGTGGTTCCACAAGGGTGCATGCCTTAAATAATGTCAACCGAGTGCTTCAGGTTTTACATCAGAACAATGTAAGTACCATTTAGGTTTCTCTGCTGCTGTGGGCGTTGTTACTGGGAAGCCTGCTGGTTACTGTGTACATAGACATCAGCTGATGCTTGGAAATGTTTCCTCGTGGTGGGAGTTTTGAACTTGAATGATAAGTTGAGTCCAGTGCTCTCATTGATCTGCAGTATAAATAATACATTTTTGAGTTCTGCATTGATCCAGTTCTTAAAAAGAAAATTTTATCCTCATTTATATTGCTGCACAAATATACTAAATCAAAGAGTCTGGAATTCTGTGGCGACACTGTCCCAAGAGTTTGTTTGTTGCTTTATTATTTTGTTCTGACAGGTGGAACTGGTGAATATCGGAGGCACGGACATTGTGGATGGAAACCCCAAGCTGACTTTGGGGTTACTATGGAGCATTATTCTGCACTGGCAGGTGGGGACATTCCCAATTACCTTGCAATAGATCTTGTATTGTTTCTCTGTTCATTTTCCACAGCTGTCAAATCAAAGTTCCACAAACTGCTTGGCTAAATAGGAAGTGTTTATTGCCTCAAAATTCTCATTGCTGCAAGTCCAAGATCCAAGTGCCAGCATAGCTGATTCTTCTTAACAGCTCCTTGTCACATAGGGCCCATTTTTAGGTGCTGGTGTTACGGCATTAGCATATGACTCCCCAGAGAACACAGTCTAATTTATAGAGATTCCCAATGGACGGCGTTGGCAGCCTAATGTAGATTTTTGGCAGAGGAGAAAAAAAGGTGTTTCATATTTCATTGAGAAAATTGCTTTACTTTCAGACTTACAGAAGGTTGTAGGAGTAGCTTAAGGAATTTCGAAATGCCTTTCATTCAGATTCTCCAAATGTTAGCAGTCACCCGTGTTTTCTTAGCTCACTCTGGCATTCTCTCTGTCTGAATCGTTTGGATACTCTTTCCTTTTGTAAAGCACCAAATATACTTTCCGAGCCTTTGTCTAAAAACATGGACTTTTTAAAAAAAAACAAAACAAAACAATGAACTCTGCTGTGTAGTCACAGTACCATTCACATGCAAATATAAAATGTGTAATATTACCATTTGTTACTATAGTACCACAGTTATTAAACACCAAAATGGTGTGTGGTTGTTAAAGTCAAGAAGATGATTTTGAGATAGTGCATTATCTATAGGTCTCATGGAGGTTTGGCTACCCTCATCAGTAATATACCATGGGGGTGTGGCTCAGTGGTAGCAGTGATCGACAGTATGCATGAGGTCCTAGGCTCAGTTCCCAGTCGCAGGTGTGGAGGGAGGGAGGCAGAATGAAAAGCCAGGAAGACAGTAGTAGTTCCAGATCACGAGTGATGCGCATTGGTTTTCCCTCTGGTATCTCTTTAATCTGGGACACGTTCTGGACCTTCCTTCGCATAGTGATGATGTTTTTGAAGAGCGTTGAACGATTACTTTATAGAAGCCCCTGGGATCGACCCTGCCCACCAGCAGGTTGGATCCAGGTTGTTCCTTGTGTGAAGTTGTTACAGGGGAAGTGTTGAATTTTTTCAGCCACTGTGTCAGGCTCTTTGGCCATGTTTACTTAAGGTGGTTCTTCCCAAGTTCTTCTCCATTGTAAAGTGACTGCCCCTTATTATTAACTATGTCCTGTTGGGATGTACTAGCGACAGTGTAAATGGTTAGTTCGTTGCCCTACTTGACTCATTAGGTTTAGCAGCCATTCATCATTATTAGCTGAATCTTTAAGATCCTTGGCAAATAGTAAGTTTCTGATGCCATTGTTCCTTCTACATTTATTAGCTAGTTCTCTGTTTATAACAAAGAACCTGTTTTGTGTTTTTTAAAAGATATTTATTTATTTACTGTATATGAGTACACTGTCCTGTCTTCAGACACACCGGAAGACGGTGTCAGATCTCATTACAGATGGTTGTGAGCCACCCTGTTGCTGCTGGGAATTGAACTCAGGACCCCTAGAAGAGCAGTCAGTGCTCTTAACTGCTGAGCCATCTTGCCAGCCCCAAAGAACCTGTTTTGATTAGAGTATCTCCCATCCACCCATCCACCCACCCGTTCATCTATGTAGTATGGGCTTTTATATAGGTTTATTAGCTTTTACTAATATTATTCATCCTGATACGGCCATTGTCTTAGATTTGACTTCTGATCCCTTACATTAGCTAACGGTCCTTTTGCTATGTCGCTGTCACTTTTTGAGGCCTTTCTTACACGGGTGCATGCATTACTTTAGGATACTAACAAGAGGTCAGTTCTTGAGTATGATTATTCCTAGCAGGAAAATTACTTAATTCTTTGATTTTGTTGCCAGCCGAACATGTTTCTGTTCTCATTTTTGTAGAAAATAAAAATTTGTATTTAGTTCGTTTGAAAAATTCCTTGCAAATAAAAGTTATTGAAATGTAACTTTCTCATCGCAATGGAAGGAATGCTCACCGTAAGTAAAGAGTGCAAGTATCGTTTAGGATGTAAAACTGAGGTGATGCTTAGAAAAATCCTACTCTCTTAAAAATCACTTAAAATTTATGTTTTCAGCACTTAAATTAGAACTTAAAAAGAAAATAAATGCCCATTACATACTTCATAATGTTTGATTGGTCTACTCTTTTTTATACAAGATCTTCACCGAAGTAAATGCTACATTATAAGCAGGTGTGGGTCTTTCTGCACAGGTGAAGGATGTCATGAAAGATATCATGTCAGACCTACAGCAGACAAACAGCGAGAAGATCCTGCTGAGCTGGGTTCGGCAGACCACCAGGCCCTACAGCCAAGTCAACGTCCTCAACTTCACCACCAGCTGGACCGATGGACTCGCATTCAATGCCGTGCTCCACCGACACAAGTGAGATGGCTTCTGGTCTATAAATCTGTATCTTCTCTGTGTTCTTTTCTACTTCTCTTCCCCATAGTCCCTTCCACTATCCCTGCTGCCCATATTTGCTCATGTTGTAAAGCATCAAGGAAAGCAATACCATAACAAATCAACCTCTGGGTTTCTCTTTAGGACTTCAGAGCTGCAGTGCAAAGCCTGTGGTTTCTCCTACACATTTATAAACAAAGAAATGTAAGATAATTGACATAGTTCACGCCCACTCATCCAGCCCTAACCAGTAACATACACAAAGATTTGTGTGTAGCTTTTCTTCTGATAGTAAAAGGACAACTCTGTTTATTGTCACCCACGTTTACGAAGAGCTATATCATTTTCTTATGAAATCTCATAAACGAGATTCTAACTTGTATGTAAGAATTTAATACAAAAATTGCCACTATACCCGAGAATAATACTCAGCCTGAAATAACTTTCTAGTAAGAAGTCAAGGCTATGTATGACTATAAAGTGAAGGTGCCAGCATTGGACTGTGCTAGATATACAAGAACGAACTCTCAGATCTTTCATCCTGGAAGTGCTAGGAGCTGAGGAAGAGCTCTCCTGTATAGACTGGCCTGATAACCAGTTGAGCTGACATTGCAAATGTACGCGGGGTATGGAACAGTTGGTTAACCATGTAAATATGCGCCTTGCCACACCTTACTCCCAAGTAAATTGTGCTGGCCTCAAAGATTAAGTGCCAAAGGCAGGCAAAATGGATTATGTTTTGTTGCTGTTATGAATTATTAATTTTCTCATTTAATCCCCTGAATGTTCTTGCCTGCTATATAGAAATGAAGTACACATTTCTGTACTTACGTTCTGCATCTTGCTAAGTTTGTCTCTATACGATATAGGTTTGGGTTGGGTTTCTTTGTTTCTTACTTTTTTTTTATTTTTCAGTCTTTGCTGGTAGATTGTTAGGTGGGGAAGGACCATGGCTGAGTTTATAGGATATCCTTAAAATGTGATACCCTCTCCCCTGCCCCTCCTTTCTATTCCTTATAGTCTCTGTTCTTCATGTAGTATCGTTTCAAATTAATGACAGTGAGGAGAATGTTTTGCTCTTGATGCCAAAGCAATGCTTTTAATATTTTTACATAAGATTGATGTATGCTATAGATTAACTTTTTGATATTTTGAACTTTTAATATGGTTAAAGACCCTTTTCATCCTGTCTTCTCCCATTCTTTTTCTCTCATCTTGAGGATTCTGCACTATACTGTTAAGGAATTGTTGAATGTACCCATTACCTTTTGCATTTATTAGCTCCTTGATTCAACAAATATATGTAAAGTGACTTCTTGAACTAGACACAAGGATAGAGCAGGAGCAAAACAACAAACATCTCAGTTCCTTCCAACTGGAGACAGACATTTATTTAAAAACATATAAATTATAGCTGGGCGTGGTGGTGCACATATGATCTCAGAACTTGGGAAGTAGAAAGATCAGGGGTTCTGGGTCATCCTCAGCCACATATGTAACTATTTTGAGGCCAGAATGAGTTCCGTGTGGAAGACTCTGTCTCATGAAACGTGTGTATGGGGATGTGAAGATTTAGATTGTATAGCATGGAGAAATGGTGGGCATGCTAAGAAAACTACAATATATGAGAGGGAAGAGGCAGCCGGCATGGGGGAGGCTGGTGGCTGTGGTGGCTAAGGGACAGAGAAAGAGGTGGAAAGGGGATTGGGGAGGCCAGTCTCAGGGTGCATCTAAGATGCAACAGTGGCGTGCAAAGAAAGGGACCAACTTTTAAATATGTCAAGCCAGTGATAACTGTCCACGTTGTGTGGCTGGAAGAAAGACAAGATGTAGAGGAACACTAGTTTTCATGAAGGAAGATGGACGGAAGGGAAGTGGTCCCTTTTGCTCCTCTGTTTTTAGGATAACTGAAGTCCAGTTGCACCCGGAGTATCTGTGTGCTCATCTTAGGCTCTTCTGGCCTGTAGAGGCATCAAGTCAGGGTCTCCCTCTGCAGCTCAAGCTGGCCTGACACTTGCTATGTAAATGAGACCAGCCTCTAATTTGTGACCCTCTTGTCTTAACTCCCTGAGCACTATAATATCAGGTGCGTACCTTTGTCCTAATTGTGGAGTTTAGTCCATTAAAATCATTGAATTCATAAAACCATAAAATCAATTAAATTGTAGAATTTAGTCCATTAAAATCATTGACAATGGTAATTCATATATTTAGGTTCATTTTTACCACTCGTTTTGAGCTTATTTCGCCTCCTGTTTTTATATCGTTTTCTTCCCCAGTCTTCTCTGTATCTGTAGGTCTCCTCTACTCGTATTTTACTGTTTGGGAAATGCTAGACACTCAACTGCACCAAGAACCTGAGAGTGTCTTACTTCTTATCGTCACGTTTGTTACTTCCTTTCAGATTATATGGATTTTACAAACTTTCGAGATATAAAAGATACCGTTTAAAATAGCATTCACAAATTAAAAAAAAAATTGAAATGTAATAAATTATGGCACTATCTACATTGTCTCCATTGTATTTTTTTCTGTCACTGATTTCAGACCGGATCTCTTCAGCTGGGACAGAGTGGTCAAAATGTCCCCAATTGAGAGGCTTGAACATGCTTTTAGCAAGGCCCATACTTATTTGGGAATTGAAAAGCTTCTAGATCCTGAAGGTAAGGTTGAGAACTTGATTCTGCCGCATAATTTTGTTGCGTAAAACTTTGTTGAACTAGATTCTGCTATGTATAAGTTTGTTACATACAAACCTGTTGAACTTGATTCTGCTTCCTAGTGTTGAACCTTGAGAAGTGATGATGTTTTTCTCTTTTAGAACACACTATGGCAATTAAGGGATCCTAGTTTTAAAGTATTAGGTATAATTATATTGTTGTGTTTGTTTTTTACTTTTCTGTGTGTGGTATGTGTGGACGTTGTGAATGAGTGGCGTGGTGTGTGGTGTGTGCACATGTGTGAGTGCATGTGTAGGCCAGAGGGGGAGTCAAGTGTCTTTATTACTTCCCACCTTGTCTTTTAAGACACGGGCTCTGTCAGCTAGAATGGCTGGCAGTGAGCCTCTGGGCTCATCTGCCACTCCCCATAAACCATCTTACTGCAGATAAATCATTTGTCCCATTTCTATTTAATGTTCAGGATCCTTTAGGCAACAGGTTAATTATTTCACTGGATAATAGTTAATTTGTATCAAGTAGGATTGAAAAGTTTAGGAATACATACTTGCTAGAGAAACAATTCAGTGTTGGTTTGGTTTCTTAAAATGTATATATGTGCGAACATTTGCATATCATGTGAAGACTTTAGTTGCAACTTTAGGCTTGAATTCTTCTCAGTCTATTGTGTGAATGAAGCCTGTGTCATATTTTAAATGGCTACTTGTGTAGCCTGCCTTTGAGCATTTTGAGACAGTTTTTTTTTTTTTAAATTTTTTTAAAATTTGTTCTTGAAGACAGGATCTTCGTTAGTATGGAACCCAGGTAGTCTTCAAACTCATGAACCTCCTGCCTCAGTCTCTCAAGAGCTGGGATTGTAGGCATGCATCGTCATGCCCAGCTTAGGGAAGACTTAGGAACTAGAGGTCGAATAAGTCTTCACCTCTATCTCATATTTTGTGACCTGCAGTAGCAATTTCCGGAGACGCAGGGTTGTGGAGATCACAAGTGAGGCGTCGTTTCTGGGTACAAGGACAGTCATGTTTTACCTGGTATTGAGCAGCTCACACATTTCTGAGTTGTCTTTTCTTCTACTTTTAGATGTTGCTGTGCAGCTCCCTGACAAGAAATCCATAATTATGTATTTAACATCTCTGTTCGAGGTGCTCCCTCAGCAAGTCACGATAGATGCCATCCGAGAGGTGGAGACACTCCCAAGGAAGTATAAGAAAGAATGTGAAGAAGAAGAAATTAATATCCAGGTGCTGGCCTATTTTTCTCGAACTTTTGCTGTGCTTGTTTGATTTCTCATAGGTTCTGGGTCAACCTTGTGCAGGGTGTTTTCTGAACATCTGTGTTTTCTTCTGAGTTCAGATTTTTATGAAACAGGGGAGTGTTTTGTTTCACAAGGTGAGTAGGGTCTGGGGCTGTTGATCATGGAGCTGCATGTCACGCTAAGAGCTGCACACTATAGTTGACTAGATGCCAAGGAGTGGATTTTATTCATGGCGATTGAGAGGCCAAGGCATTGACCTGGTGTGGGAAATGTTTTCTCTTATGGTGTCCTGGGTTAATTTTGTTAAGTAGTAATTTTCTTTCTGTTTGGATTCTGCTAATAAAGAATTTTTTCCCCATTATCTTCTCATAAGGATTCTCAAATACAAGCCTCACTTTCCCTTTTCCTCAGAAAAGGCACTCTACCATAAAGCATTCATCAGATTTTTCCAGAAATGGGCTAACAGATGTTTTCACCAGTGGAATAAATGAGATTTTCCTAAGGAGATATGAATAATGGATTTTTTTCTTTCTTCATTAGTCTGCCTTAACTCAACCCATATTTTGTCTCTTTGTAATTTTTGTCCAAAATCCCAGTCTTTTTCATTCTTTTTCTTTTTCTTTTTTTGGGTTTTTCGAGACAGGGTTTCTCTGTGTAGCCCTGGCTGTCCTGGAACTCACTCTGTAGATCAGGCTGGCCTCGAACTCAGAAATCCGCCTGTCTCTGCCTCCCAAGTGCTGGGATTAAAGGTGTGCACCACCACTGCCCGACTGTCTTTTTCATTCTTAGAAGGAAGACCCTTTGTTCAGATTTTCAAAGTCATGCATTTTAGAAACTAAGTCCAGAGGTTCACACAGGCACTAGGGAGATGGCTTAGTCAGTAAAGTGTTCAGTGTCCAAGCCTGAGGGTCTGAGTGGTCTCCCTGTAATCCTAACGCTGGGAGACAGGGATGGGTAGGTCAGTGGAGCTCACTGGCCAGCCAGCACAGCTGAGTCAGTGAGCCCCGGGTTCAGTGAGAGAGACTGTCTCAATGAAATAAGGTGGTGAGCGATTGGAGAATACACTTGATATCAACCTCCTGCTACCACATGTGTGTGAACACACATATTTACACACCACATAGATATACATATACAAGGAAGTGCATCTGAAAGAGTGTGTGCCCTGGAGTTTGAATGTCATCCTCTGCTACTTGGATAGGGTCAGTGACTTGGCCTCTCTACAAGGTGGTTAATATTACCTCCTTGGTAAAGACAACACAACGAATACTCACTTAGTAAGCCCGTTTCTCTGTTGTTATTATAGATTTCACTCCAGATTTGTTTTGACATTCTCACGTAGCAAATTTGTGTTTTTTTTTCAAATTTGTTTTTTTAAAAGTTATTTAATTCTTCAATTATGAAAATAATCTTGAACATATCATCTTCCTTCCCCACTTCTATGAGATTTAGAGAATTTACTTGTTCTTTTAGATTTCAGGTAGCATGTAATAATCATTTTATTTTTATCCATTTCAAAAAATATTTTTTAGAAGAAGGAGAGAAATACCTTACTGAAGAGGAAAAGAGGAGTGATGGGGCCTGATTGTGAATCCTGTTTTCCTTTTAGTTTTGATCATCAAATACTGCAGAAGGAAAACCCTTAACTTCTACAAATTGTTCACATTGGCCTCTGGACACTGTTCTGCTTTAGTGATGCATCTTACTGGGTGACTCAGATGGTGTTCTAGGCTTTCCTCTTGGTCTTGCCTCTTGCATTTAGCGTCATTTCTTCACTGGACTGACTTATCTTTGGTACAGAGATAAGACATTCTAATTCTTAGTGTTAAGGCCGTCCTCTCAAAACGGAAGGGCCGTCAAGATGGTCTGGTTGGTAAAAGTGATTGTTCCACAACGTGATGGTTTGTGTTAGATCCCTAGAACTCACATAAAGGTAGAAGGAGAGAGTGAACTTTATAATTGTTCACTAACCTCCATATGTGTGCATACACCAATACAGTAACATAGTAAATGAAAGGAAAAAGAATAGGATTTTGCTTATTTTATAGTATTCTGATAAAATAATCACTTCTGTATAGGATGCAAGGTGACATGATAAGACTTTCAGAAGCCATTTTCTTTCTATTTGTCACTGACTAAGTGGTTTAGTGCTCACTCCGTTGATTGTATGCTTGTACTGGTAATTTAGAAGTTAAATTACATTAATTGAGGGAATCAAATGTAGTCAAGTCTTGATCGTCTCCTCATTGGCTTGTATCACTGTCTACTGTTTGCTAAGGAGTGCTGATGGCCAGCCAGCCTCCTCTCTGGCTCCCCTTTCTTCCAACATGCTGAGTAGCATTAGGAGGTCAGTAGGTAATCCCTGCATCACGTCTCCCTTTAAAAACATGCCAGTTGACAATCTCCCAAGGATTTACATGTAGAGGCAACTCTCCATCCCTCCCGAATGGATGCTGGTGTCTACACAGATGACCTATGGCTGACTAACATTCCTAGTTTTCCATGTTCTTACCATTGTCTAGACTTCTGCTTAGATCACCTTCTGAGTTATCTTAGCACTGTGATTTCAGGCTTTTAGGTTGAAAATGTAGCTTATTTTCCTTCCTAGGCCTTGGCATCATAGGTCTCTTAATTAGCCAGTGTTTTTACTTATGATGACTGGTTTCTTTAACTCTGTAACTCAGTTGAAAACATTCATTTGATCTCTCCTATAAAACATTTTCTGGGCTTCAATCCCAAGTTTTCATGCTAATTTAATACCTCTTATGCTATAATTTGCAGTCATAGTGGGCTTTTCTTCTTTCCTGATTCTTAGGTATGTTGAGTTCCATCTATGTAGTATCTTCTACCTATATGGTCTCTGAGCAAGGCTCCCCTCTTTCCCCCACTTAAACAGAACCTTCGAGGGAAAGCCTTTTCTCATTAACCAATTAAGATCTGTCTCCATGTGCCCACACTGTCTTTCTTGCTTTCTCAGTATTTTTGTGAACTATGTCAAGAATTTCAAATAGTGACTTAAGACCATTGAACGGATAGTGAAGGATTTCAGGCAGGGCGTCCTGTGGGTGTGAACACATGAGAGAGATCATTCTCTCTGCTGTCTGAGAAATGGCTTGGGAGATAGGACTGTGGGTGCCAAGAGCTAGCAAGCCATTGTGGTCCAGAGGAGAGACAGGGGTGGCTGTAGAAGTGGAAAGGTCTGGATGGATTTGAGTTGAACTTTGAAGGTAGGACTAGCTTGCAGATTAAACATGGGAGAGGAAAGAAAGAGGGGTGTATCCAAGTCTATCACCTAGGTTTCTGGCTGGGATACTTAGGAGCATGGAGCCTGGGGGTGGTGGTGGCATGTTTTGGGGTAAAACAAAGGCATGTTTAAATGTGGGCATGGTTTGATATAAAAGATACTGGAAGTGTTATTGCTGCTGTAAGTTGGAAGAGAGTTTTACTAGAAATAAAATACCTATAGGATCTAGATTATTTTAAAATTCAATAGAAATAGATGATATCACTTAGTCAAAGTATATCAAAAGAAGGGAGAAAGAAGTTCTGGAGGTTCACTGCTTGCAGATGGGCAGGACCACTGAACTGGGAAGGCAACCTTTGTGTTCCTGGGGTGGAGCGCTTCGGAAGTCAGGATGGATCAGCTCCAGGCAAAGCCACTGAGAAGCTTATGGAAGAAACACATGATTTGCTGACTCTTCTTGTTTTTAGTTAGTGCATAGCTGTGTTATCAGAAACATTTTAATTGATTGGCTAATCTATGGTTACTCTAAAAGTAAGTCTGGGAAATGGCTTTGGCAACTTTTCAGTCATTTGGGGGCAAATGTTGAGACGGAGTTGAAACAGAACGTTAGGACTTTTGTGGTAACGTGTGTGAGCCTGGCTTTTACTGTTTTCTTTATTTATGTACATGTGGGATATTTACACAAGTCTTGAAGAAGTTTTGCTTTGCATGGAAACAAAAGAACAGTAGAGTCAGTAGGCTTGATTACAAGATCATTAAGTTCCTAAAGAGAGACTAATAATTTAGAAAAAGATCGGCAGGCATTTATTCTACAAGCCCTAACCCCCAAATCATATACCCCAAACAGAACAGCACATAAACTTGAGGGCTGTTGTCTCAAAAAAATGAAACACAAAATCTCATCCGTTCCACAGATTGTATGTGCGCTGTTGTTCACTGTGTAATATCCAGTACTAAAATGCAGGGTCTTGAAAGAATTCTAATCAGGGGTCAAAGCAGAGTGGCAGGCTCTCCTTTTCTGTAAATTGCAACCATTGTTCAAGGGCCAGCATGTTTTCTGTCCTCCATCAAAATTCTCTATGTCATAAAGTCAAATACTGGCATTTGGAGCTTTATTTTTCTGCAATGACTCATGTGGGATATTTTTCTCTTCCTGACTCCTCAAATGTGGAGCTTGCCCGTATCCTCTATTTTATATTTCTTGAGCCGTCAGTGCCCTTTGATTAATTCATGGCTTCGTTCACTCAGCTCCTGAGATTCTGGTCCTTGCCTTAGTTTCTCCAGACATTGTGCTCATGATTGCTGTATCTTCATGACTGATGTGGGTTTGTTTCCACAGAGCGCAGTGCTGGCAGAGGAAGGCCAGAGTCCCCGAGCTGAGACCCCTAGCACCGTCACTGAGGTGGGCATGGATTTGGACAGCTACCAGATAGCTCTAGAGGAAGTGCTGACGTGGTTGCTGTCTGCGGAGGACACGTTCCAGGAGCAAGATGACATTTCTGATGATGTTGAAGAAGTCAAAGAGCAGTTTGCTACCCATGAAGTAAATATCTGTAGCCAAGAGCCTTATCTTTCCAGGGCAGGGCCTGATTTAAGAGTGGGGGTAGGTGGGGTGACCTCACTGTCTGCTTGGTATTTACCACCTTCTGCTCTATAAAAAAGGCCTTGATGTAGTGCTTGTGTTATTTAAATGGGCTTTGTTAGAAAACTGGTGTGATCAACAGTTCCTGGGAATCAGATTTCGGGCACAGCCTTGTGACTTCTTGTGTATTTTTTAGAACTGATGATCAAATCAGCGTAGAGACCATTGTTCCTTTTTGAAGTATTGAGCTATAGTTGAAAATCAACATAGCCAACTGGTATCCCAAATCGTTAGGTTTCTCATGCTACCTAAAAGCCATTATTTTTATTTGTTGCCTGATTAAGCCAGTGTTATATCCAGTGTACCTGCACAGTTTTATATAAGGGGAAAGCCACTTGTTATTTAGAGATTGAGTCATGATTTTTACTCTATGGGGAATTCTTTTCAGTTAAGCATGTTCTTTTGTGTATGAGTGTGTGAGAGTGTGTGTGTGTGTGTGTGTGTGTGTGTGTGTGTGTGTGTGTGTGCATGCCTGAGTGTAGCAGTTCTTCTTTTATTATTTTTATATGTATTCCTTTTTTTTTTTTTTTTTAAAAATTGGCTTTTTTATTTATTTACATTTCAGATATTATCCCCTCTCCTGGTTTTCCTTCCTGAATCCCCCCTATCCCATCCTCCCTCCCCCTGCTTCTATGAGGGTGTTCACCCACCTGCCCACCCACTCCTACTTCCCCACCCTGGCATGCCCCTACTCTGAGGCATCGAACCTTCCCAGGACCTAGGCCTCATTGCTTTTTTCTGCCAGGGTATTTTATCACTGCAACAAATATAAAATTATGCTATCACCCGTGCAAAATATCATTTGCCTTCTCACCACCTTCCACAGTCCAACTTTCTCCCATGGTCTTGACAGAGATGAGATTGATGCCTGACAAGGCCATCCTCTGCTATGTATGTGGCTGGAGCCATGGGTCCCTCCATGTGTACTCCGGTTGGTGGTTTAGTTCCTGGGAGCTCTGGGGGCGTCTGGTTGGTTGATATTGTTGTTCTTCCTATGGGGGTGCAAACCCCTTCAGCTCCTTCAGTCCTTCCCCTAACTCCTCCATTGGGGATCCTGTGCTCAGTCCAGTGGTCGGCTGCGAGCCTCCGCCTCTGTATTTGTCAGACTTCCTCCTTTATGACACATTAACAACATAATCATCATTTACTTAAGAGATGGCTTAGCTGGTAAAGGTGCTTGCTGCAAATCTGATGACCCGAGGTCAGTCCCTGCAAGTCACTTGGTGGAATGACAGACCCACCTCTTACAAGCTGTCCTGTGATTCCCCATATGTGTGTTGTAATGCCAAGCATGGAATGTGTGCGTGCACATGCGCACACGCACACCTTCACGTGTGAATAGGAGTGCACACACATAGATAAACAATTGCGAAACTTTTAAGATCAAGAATTATCATCTATAACATTGTTTTCTTTGATCTAGCTTTCTTTTGAGTTATAGTCAATACTAATTTCTCATTTCAGAGCTTAATACATTTCATGAAAGTCTCCTTTATCTTCGCTTTCTACAGTTACTTTCTGTGTGGCATCAGTGTTGAGGTGATGCACTAGTTTTTTATGTCTTTGCAACAAGTGACTCACCGACTACCACAATGTCATTTGCTAGACTTTCATGATGGAGCTGACGGCACACCAGAGCAGTGTGGGGAGTGTCCTGCAGGCTGGCAATCAACTGATGACACAAGGCACTCTGTCAGATGAGGAGGAGTTTGAGATTCAGGAACAGATGACCTTGCTGAATGCAAGATGGGAGGCACTCCGGGTGGAGAGCATGGAGAGGCAGTCCCGGTGAGTGGAGCCCTAGGAACAAGAGCCTGACTCCCCAGACCACAGTGCGCTGTGAAGCTCAGCTACCGGCCCGTGGGGCTGTGAATAAGATCAGTATAGTGCAAGCCTCTCACTGTTCTAACATCTTTCTGTGAGTCTCATCTCTGTCAAGACCATAGGAGAAAGTTGGACAGTGGAAGGTGGTGAGAAGGCAAATGATATTTTGCATGGGTGATAGCGTAATTTTATATTTGTTGCAGTGATAAGATACCCTGACAGAAAAAAGCAACTTAAGGGAGAAAGGGTTTATTTTAACTAACAATTCCAGGTTTCAGTCTCATTTTGGGGAACCTCACAGGGGCAGGAGCTTGAAATCAGTAGTGACGTCACTGTCACAGTCAGGAGCAGAGAAGAATGACTATACCCATGCTTAGTGCTCATCTGGCTTTCTTTACTTTTATACAGTCCAGGGCCCCAACCAGGGAATGGTGCTGCTGGATTTCAGACTAGCCTTCCTATACCAATTAGGCTAATCAATACAGTTCCCCACAGACACAGTCACAGGCCAAATTCATTTAGACAGCCCCCTTCATTGAGGCTGTCTTCCCAGGTGATTCTAGCTTGTACTGAGCTGACAGTTTCAACTTACCATCACAGATACTCTTTTCTTTGCAGTAGCATTCAAATCAGCAAGGCATCGATGGGAGATGACCATGGTACAGTGTGACACGGACCTACTGTTCAGTGGTCTGTAACAGTTTAAAAAGCAAGCTTATCCCATGGTCCGTTTCACTTTCCACGTTGGGATTCACATTCCAGTGCCACTTCCACCAATTTAATAGGCAGGAATTCCTGAATGTAGAAACAATGATTCTGTTTTGAATATAGGGAGCTGTTATTTATATTCTTGGACTGCCTTTAATGAATTCCAGAATTCATTATGAATAAAACCAGAGCTTTCCCCCTTACTGATGGACTCTCAGCTACTTGGATGGTTAGGGTAGACAAGGGTGTGTTTTCCTGCCCCCATTTCCCTGGTGCTGGTAGTGGGTGCTGGTGCCAGGGAACAGGCTGGAGAGAATGACACTCTGTCCCCCTGGCCAGGCTGCATGACGCTCTGATGGAATTGCAGAAGAAACAACTGCAGCAGCTCTCCGGCTGGCTGACCCTCACGGAAGAGCGCATTCAGAAGATGGAAAGCCTCCCACTGGGTGATGACCTGCCCTCTCTGCAAAAGCTGCTGGAAGAACATAAAGTAAATTTGCCTCTTGTTTCTTTTCTACTTCCTTGTGTATGAAGGCAGCACTGAGCCACTGAGCCGACCTGGGGCCTGATGGCTTCTTTCGGTGTGGAGTTGGGCTACTTCTTCCGTGTTGCGTTTTATTCAGGAGCTTATAAGGTGGTGGTTGTTGGGAGGTGACATTTCTGAAAGAGACAGCTTTGCACACAGGTTCATGTCTTTCTTCTGAAAGTGTGTGACATTTGTCACATTTGGCAAGGGTGAGTTTAGACCTGCAAGTGCATGAGAACCTGAACATGTGGACATTAATGCATAGTCTGGGTGAGAAACAAACAGGAATACATACTTAATTAGGATTAGGATATATACCTAATCCTGTAAGGAAGCCTGTCACCTCTTTTCAGAAGAGCGTGGGGTGCTGAGTGAGGAACCAACACATGGTGGATAGTGTGATTTGGTCCTGAGGTGAGTCCTTCAGTTTTCAAAGTAGAAGAAAGGAAAGGTAGACTTTTGTTGATCAGTGAAACAGCTAGACAGCGGATTACTAAAGCTTTAGGGTTACATGAAACACTACCCAAGAGCCATTTCACCACATTATTGCTACTGTGTATACCAATTAGTCTCTACAGATGTCTAATGACTGTTCTTTTCCTGTGGAAGAAGGAAGTGAAGGCGTCCATATGTTTGTTCCTGGTTGCTCTCTTGGGGAGCTAATCAGAATAGCTTCTATGAGTCATACAACCTTTTCCTTCTCTTGCACCTTATGGAACTACAGAAAATGACCTCTGATTCTCTTTGCTTAAACACTGGGTTTCTAGATTAGTCAGTTCTACAGTTTTTGTCTCTGTTTTTTTGTTTTTTTTGTTTTTTTTTTTTTTTTTTTTCAGTATCTCATCACTTCTAGCTGACTTGGAACTTGCTATGTAGACCAAGATGGCCTTGCACTCACAGCAATCCTCCTGTCTCTGCCTCTTGAGTGCTAGGATACCCACATATGGATATATTTTTATTTTAATTCCTAGAATAGACACAAGCTTTCCTTCTCTTCCTCCTTTTTTCTTCCTCCCCCTCCTCCTCCCCTCCTCCTCCCCTTCCTCCTCCTCCCCCTCCTCTTCCCCTTCCTCCTCCTCCCACTGCTCCTCCCCTCCTCTTCCCGCCTCTTCCTCTTCCCTCCTCCTCCTCCCCCTCCTCCTCCCCCTCCTCCTCTTCTCCTTCCTCCCCCTCCTCCTCTTCTTCTTCCTCCTCCCCTTTTTCCTCCTTTCTCCTCATCTTCTTTTGTTTTTCTGAAGAATTAGGACTGAAAATGGTATACACATTTACAATTGGTTTTGATGTTGCACTTTCAGACTCTGGTTCCTAATGAAATGTAAGGGTGTGTTCAGGCTTCTTTCTTTAGCATAGTACTTAGGATAATGATTGGGAATGGCAATACAACGCCTCATTAGGTTCCTTAATTACTGTTGTCAAGAAGTGGATTTTAAATAGGTAAATGAGGAAGAGCAGATATCATAGTTTATCTTTCCCCCCCCTCTAGAGTTTGCAAAATGACCTTGAGGCTGAACAGGTGAAGGTAAATTCCTTAACTCACATGGTGGTGATTGTGGATGAAAACAGTGGAGAGAGCGCCACAGCTGTTCTGGAAGATCAGTTACAGGTAAGACCTAGACAAGTAGGATGCCCTTAAGATCCTCTGTCTGGCCAACGTCCATGTACTTGCTCCTCCTGTCCACCCTTGTTTGTACAGAAGGGTATAAAAAAGTAGACTCCTTTAATCATCTTTTTGTTACTGTAATGAAAGTCCTGAGGTAGTCTACTTTAAATAAAGTTTACTTAGCTCAGTTTTGGAGGCTGGCAGTTCAGACAGCCTGACACATGTTCTCCCTTGGCTATATCAAATAGAACTGGAGCATGAGTATGTGTGTGTAGTGTCTCAGCCTTAATTTACTAATCCATTAGGATTTATCATGATGGGACCACCTTCATGCTCTGATTTAATCTAATAAACAACAACAACAAGCCGCCCAAAACAAAACAAAACAAAATCCCCACCCAAACAAGAAACCAAAGCCCATCTGCAAGCTAACTTTTCACTTTCCTGATACTGTTCATGCAAATTTTTTTGAGTTAAATTCCTGTTTGAATCCATGGTGGGGTGGGGTGGGGTGGAGCGGAGCACAAAATATGACACCTGTTTTTGGTCGTACTTCCCAGTTGGGCCTCCCCATTCTGTGGTTTCAAGCTTAGCTAAGCATTCCTTGCTTTATGCCAGCCCTTGCAGTGAAGGCATGAGACTGCTATTCTGCTCCCTTGTGCATGATGTTAACAAGATTTAAAAACACGGGAACTCATTCAAGTGATTCCCAGGCTTTCCCAGGCACAGTCATTTGAAGAATTTGTGAAGGCAAACATAGCCTGGAAAGTTTGAAGTTTAGAAAGTAAACATGGAGATTGTGGTTGTAGCAGTGGTTGAAAAAAAAAAAAAAGAAAAAGCCAACCTATAGACGCATATACCCAATTTGCAAATATGTGTGAAATGTTGCATTCTGATACAAACCTTACAGGGAAGTAGGAACAGGAATTTTTGGGTTTTTTTTCTCATCTCTGAGTAATTTAAATAATTATATTTTATGCAAGCTAGTTTTTTTTCTCATATATACACTTAAAGGTATTTTTTGCAAGTTGGTGCTTTGGAGAACTGTAGTAATTATGTCTCCTGGCTGGGCTGACAGAGGCTGCTTCTCCTTTCCCTAGAAACTGGGTGAGCGCTGGACAGCTGTATGCCGATGGACTGAAGAACGTTGGAAAATGTTGCAAGAAATCAATATTCTGTGGCAAGAATTATTGGAAGAACAGGTATGAAATGCAACTACCATCCATCAAGGACAAAAGAGAGTGACATGGAGCCCATCATTACATTTATGGCAGTGTAATATGGCTGCCCTCTTCTCTAGTGAGAATTCTGTAATTTTGACTTCTTTAAAAAACACAGAAATATAATAAGAATATGTTTTTGTTTTCATCCCAGATTGTCCACAGTAGCTGATTATGATTTGCCTCATGCTCTGGCAGGGGCATGATTTTGCTAGCTGCAGATAGTTTCTGCAGTTTTTTGACCTTTGGAATCCTGGGGACTTTTCAGAGGGTATATAAATCCTGGGGCCACAGGGATTGTTGTGTTGTCGTTTGTTGGTGTTTACAGTTTGTTAAAAAGTCCTGTACAAAGAAGAAACAAGAAATTAGATATCCTGACGTCAAGGAACTTGACACTGTAATCAGCAGGAAGTAGTCTAAGGAACATTGCCCCCTTCCTGGTCCCTGACTTGGTTCATGGATCTTTCCTCCCTCCTATCTAGTGTTAGGGGCTTGAAGGGGTGGAAAAGGGAGGAAGAAAGAAGAACCCACAAAGTAACCAGACACTCTTCCCTTCCTTTGGAAGGCCTTATTTTGAAAATAATTTATGAAATTTGAAAATAGCTTATTGGTTTGCAAATAACTCTAAAAATTAAAATATTTAAAAACCAAGGGAAAAACAAGTAATTTGACCACTTCTATCACTTTACGCTTTATACAACTGTCTATGCATTATTGACTGCTGCTTAATTAATTAATTCATCAATTATTTTGCTTGCTTACATATTTTTGGTTTACTTTATTTATTCTGTCTCGTACTCACTGTGTAACTAAGGATGACTTTGAACTGATTCTTCTGTCTCCAGCTTGTAAAGGCGGCATCATACCTGATTCCTGTGGAGCTGGGGGGTGAAGCCAGGGCCTTTCTGTACATGGTAGCCATGCACCCTACCAACTGAGCAACATTTCCAGTTCCCTGTCTATTATTTTGAAAGTCTAGTTTCTGTTAATGTTATATCCATTTCTGCAGCTTATTCATTGAGATCATGGTATGAAATTTCATGGTAATACTAATTTGATCTCTGTTCATTATTTATAATGTTAGTGCTTAGGTCTGTTCCTCTCCTGACTTACTTTTCACAGTATAATTACTCATGGGTTTTTGTTGAGTGATCTGTTTGAATGTGCACCAGCACAATTCCCAGTATACAGTTTGTGCTCAGTAAATAAAGGGTACAGGAATATCCTCTGTACACTGTGGACATTAAATTATAATCTTCCTCTTACCTTTTAACCAGCATACGGGCTGAAACCAGTGAGAGAAAATATTTTCTAGCATTGGCTTTGAATAAACATTCAGTTATACTGTGGTGCAAAGCTGTCTGCGCATCTTTTCTCTTGGTTTGGTGGCTCTTTGCTCACCTTTTAGCTTTACACAAAAGTTATCAAAACAGAATACAAAGAAGTAAAAATTTTCTCCCCAGTGCCAAACAGTTGTAGCCTAGAAAAGAAGCAGACACAAGGTTCCCACAGTGTCTGTCTTGACTTTGTTGCACTTCCACCCAGAAAAGGCAACTCTGTTCTCTGCATGGGATGGGGAACCAGATGGGTAAGAGCCTTTGGCTTAGCAGAGGCAGAGGCAGATAGATCATTTTAATTACTATGTTACAAAATTTGTCCAAACCTAAATGATTAAACAGCATGGTGGCCAATGAATCTTCCTCCTCCTTTTTCTCCCCCTCCTCCTCTTTAAATTAGGGATTACATAGTGGGTATGTGAATGGGACTCAGTTGGTAGAATGCTTGCCTAGTGTATATGATATGAAGCCTTGGATTAAATCGTCAGTAACTCATCAGTGAGTGTTGTGGTGTATACCACAACTTACTCTTCATGCTGAGACATAGGCAGGCGGATCAGAAATTCAATGTTATATTAAGCTGAGTAGCAAGTTTGAGGCCAATCTGGGTTAAGAGACCCTGTCTCAAGACACGCACACACACCAAAAGAATCATATAATCTATTCTGCTTCCTGACATATGGATGTTGTATTTTAGCGATGTGTACATTACCCTGGAACTTTATGTTCAGGTCAAGGCATCCCATACAATAATAGTTAAATATTTTTCTTCAGTAATAATGGTTGGCATCAGTCATTATCAGAAAAAGATTAATATGACTTTTCTACTGTCCTGATTTGTTTATTGTTTGTTTGTTTCTTGTCAGCTTGACACAAGGTAGTTATTGGGGAAGAGTAAACACAATTGAGACAATGTCTCCATCAGATTAGCCTGTGGGCAAATCTGTGGGATCATTTTCTTGATTAATGATTGATGTGGGAGGGCCTCATCCACTGCTGGGGGTGCCGACCCTGGGGCAGGTAGTCCTGAGTTGTAGCAGAAAGCAGGCAGAATAAACCCGGAGGAGGAAGGCAGTTGGCAGCATTCCTCTTTGCCATGGAGTCTGTGGCCTCTGCTGTAGGTCATGCTCCGAGGCCCTTAGAGATGGAGCCTTTCTTCTCCAAGATCCGTTTGGCCATGGTGTTTTATCCCAGCACTAGAAACTCAAAGTTTGGAAATAACTTTAGAATTAAAAAATGTTTAGAAACCAAGGGACATCAAATATTTTGACCACTTGTATCACTTGAAGTTTTAAATAGGCTGTCTATTCATTAATGTCTGCTGCTAGGATATTTTAACCCTCTCTCAGAGAGAGGGAAAGAGACAGAGGCAGAGAGAGACAGGGAGAGAGACAGAGAGAGAGACAGAGAGAGAGATATGTCTGCAGCTTCGGTTTTGCTCCGTATTAATATGTATGTTATCAACTTTACTTTGGTTGGGAGATAGGATCTGCATTTGTCTTTTATTTTTCTACTCTTCATTTCTTTCCTTTTGGAGTAATGGTGGTAGACTGCACAGGTAAGGAATAGCTTGCAAATAAGCTGATTAACAAGACAACTGAGAAAGAATTCTTCCCATTGCAAGTCCAGAACTAACCCTTTGCCCCTTAGCTATACAGGGAAAAAGGCATAGGAATACACACTACTTTGTCTTAAGGACATCTCACTCCGTCACTTAACATCGTCCAAAGAACACACACTTGGCTGTGAGTTTTAAATATTTTTGTTGTTGGCCTTGGGCCATCTTCCTACTTCTTCCTTTAATGTAATTGCTTTTGAACGTTGACCATTTGCATACTTTTTCCTCCTGGTACAGTGGACAGACTCTTGATTTAGGGGTTTATGACCCAGCTTAGCCATTTAGTAGCTAACTGGCCCCAAACTTGACTTCTGTCTCCTCTGAAATGAGTAGTAAGAAAATCTCTGAGTTTCCTTTGGATTAAAACTAGAGTTCTAACATGACTTTTCTTAAAGCTCAGCACAATTAGATTTAGTATCCTTTATCTACTCACCTTCTTGAGATAGGGTTAGTTGCTATATGGGATAATTTTCTCCTACTGTAATAAAATACCTAGCCGGATTTGGTGTCACATTCTTGTGATACTCAGGAGATGGAGACAGGAGGATTGCAAGTTCAAGATCAGCTTGATATACTAGTAAGACCCCTTTCCTCCTTCTCCCAAAATAAAAGCCATCCTAGAGGCTGAGTGATGTAAGGCTTATTTATATTCTTTCATGACTATATTCTAGTAACGATTGAAGATGGTAGCTCCACCACTGAGTTACACCCACAGTCCCGAAGGCTTGCTTCATTCAGTGTTTTGGAGGTGGGAACATCCGAGAGTATGGTGCTAGCTCTGGGGAGAAACCCCTGCCTGTACCATCACAATACTTAGCATTGCAGTGGGAGTGTACTCCAAAGGGAGAGGTCATATGGTGACACGGGAAGCCAGAGGTCAGGAAGGGGTCCGCCTTGATCTTTTTTTTTTTTTTTTTAAAGTACAGCACCTGAAGTATTTTTTTTTTTTTTTTTTTTTTTAAGATTTATTTATTTTAAGTATATGAGTACACTGTAGTTGTCTTCAGACACCAGAAGAGGGCATCAGATCCCATTACAGATGGTTGTGAGCCACCATGTGGTTGCTGGGAATTGAACTCAGGACCTTTGGAAGAACAGTCAGTGCTCTTAACCTCTGAGCCATCTCTCCAGCCCCACAGCCTTGCTCTTTTGTAACAGTGGTTCTCAAGGACTTATGGAGGCCCCAGAAGAACAGCATCTCTCTTCTGAGGGCAGCACCTTCTGTGACCTCCTCCCAGCTTCTATGTCTTACAGATTCCAGCCTTTCTCCTGCCATACCGGAGACCACACTCTTCCTGCACAGGAGCCCTTTGAGGACATGCTAAACCCTATCCACACCTTCGAGTTACCGTAGTTTAGAACTAATGACTGGCTAATCTGTTGTAAGTTGTAGGAGGCTAATGCTTTTGCCAGTCCTTGAACTTAGATATATATATTGAGTATATATATTGAGGTTCTTATTATCCCTAACTAAATGTGACATCACAAATGTGAGTCTTACTTGAGTTTCCAGATGATTGACCATGTATCTTTCCAACTTTTGTTGTTCCTCCTAGTGTCTGTTGGAAGCTTGGCTCACTGAAAAGGAAGAGGCTTTGAATAAAGTCCAAACCAGCAACTTTAAAGACCAGAAGGAACTAGGTGTCAGTGTCCGGCGTCTAGCTGTAAGTGTGTCCCTGTCAGCATCTGTTGTAAGCCTATGATGTCTAGTGTTTTATAACTAAGGGTCAATATAGTTGAGTGAATACATATTATAGCTCATTTCTCATTATTACATTGCTGCCAGCCATGGTACCAAACCGAGGGCCTTTTATTATAGCATAGAGAATGGCAGAACATGCTGTCAAGTTGGATTCTGAATCTACCCGCTTACACTTCCTGAGGAAGATAAACCTTGAGAGAAAGTTGTTTGTAGAAGTTATGTCCTGAGTTTTCCTCCCAGCCCCATGCTCTCAGAAGTGAGACTCAGAATCAAAATATATTTAGATACCATGGCCGTGTAGCTACACTCTTCTCTAACTAGACCATAACTTAGAATAACCCATTTATTTTAATCTACATTGTGCCATATGGCTGGTTACCTATGCTCAGGTACCAGACTTCTGTCTCCTCACATCCTCCCACGGTGAAGCTCCCACCTGGCTCTATCCCAGAATCCTTTCTCCTCCCACGTGTCCCACCTCCTATTTCCTGCCTAAGCCATAGGGTTATTATTGATAGGTGCCACATCCATACAGACATAAGATATTCTCTACAGTTGTTGTCTGATAAATGCTTGACATTCTAGATTTTGAAGGAAGACATGGAAATGAAGAGGCAGACTCTGGACCAACTGAGTGAGATTGGCCAGGATGTGGGCCAATTACTCAGTAATCCCAAGGCATCTAAGAAGATGAACAGCGACTCTGAGGAGCTAACACAGAGATGGGACTCTTTGGTTCAGAGACTGGAAGACTCTTCTAATCAGGTATCTTTTGATTTGGGTAGTATATTATACCATGAACAAATTGTAAGTGTTCAGGAACAGACAAATCCAGGCTGATATCTAAAGTGTGCTTTATTAATTGACAATAAGAAAGAATGGGACATCAATACAACATGGTTGAACCAGGAAAACATCATGATAAACAGCAAAAGCCAGTCATGCACAACGGTTCTGTACTATGAAATATGCAGGCCAGGCAGAGTCTGGCAGAACAGAAGGAGCTCAGTGGCCTCGAGCGGTGGGGATTAGGGAATGGGAGGCTGTGGACAGATATCAAGGTTCTATTTGGGGTGATTAAGTTGTCTTGGAGTGTAAGGCCAGTGAGAAGAAAAGACAGACAAGGGTATGGGCTATTCAGTGAGAGTACAAGCTCTTTATTCAGGAGAAAAGCCTGCAGAGTGGGGGCTCTAATCTGGGAATGAGAGCTCACTGTCTACTTCTAGGCTAGGGTAGTTAGTTACAGGGGAGAAAGGGAGCCGGGCAGTGGTGACACACGCCTTTAATCCCAGCACTCGGGAGGCAGAGGCAGGTGGATTTCTGAGTTCGAGGCCAGCCTGGTCTACACAGTGAGTTCCAGGACAGCCAGGGCTACACAGAGAAACCCTGTCTCAAAAAAACAAAAAAACAAAAAAACAACAAAAAAAAAAAAACAAAAAAAAAAAAAAAGAAAAAGGGATTGATTCGGGGAAGGACACTAAAATGTTTGCTTTTGTCCTATGCTAAGAAAAGGTAAATGGTAACATAGAAAATGTCAATCAGCATCTCTTTTGGGCAGCCATCAACGAAGGTCCATGGCATGGCCAGGGCAAAAATTGAGAAAAACAAGTGATCATAATTTTAGAAACAAAGATTCCTTTGGTTTTGGCAATTGTCATTATTCAAGCAAAATGGAGGAATATTACAAGATGGCATAGCCCTGGGTAACACGGAGGTAAAATCTGTAGCCAGTTACGTACCAATACCCACTGAAGTGGACTTTTCCCTTTGCTTCTGTGTAGTTCTGGCTAGTCTCGAACTTCTAACCCCTGCTTCTCCTACCAAGTGCTGGGATTACAGCTGTGTGTTATGCTTTGTAAAGTGGTATAATTGCAGTGTGAATACCTTGGCAGGCCCATGCTGAGGTGTCTTCCTGAGGAGTCTTGAGGTGCAACAGAACTAGTATAAAGAAGACATTGTGAGGGAAGGGAGCAGGGACCCGGGGAAGTGGGAACAGAGGTGTGAGGTCAGAGAAGTGGGGAGGGAAGGACAGAAGGACAGAAAGAGAGGAAGAGTGGAGAGGCCGGCCATGAATATGTGGGAACAGGGAGAGAAAGAAGATGGAGAGAAAGCTGTTAGGATGGCTGTCCCTCTTTATATGCCTGGCTTGCACCTGGTGGGCTTTGATGCAAGCTGTTGCTAGGTAGCTGTTGGGCGGAGCCTAGCGGAATTGTCTGTAAGCCTATGGTGTGGCACCATGCATGGCTTGCACTGTATATTTTCATAGGGAGAATTTTATGTGAATAACTCTCGGCAGTGGCCTTCATTTAAAACCAAAGCTGGGCGTGACTTTTCTTTCAGGTGACTCAGGCTGTAGCAAAGCTCGGCACGTCCCAGATTCCCCAGAAGGATCTTTTGGAGACCGTTCATGTAAGAGAACAAGGAATGACGAAAAAGCCTAAGCAGGAACTGCCTCCTCCTCCCCCACCGAAGAAGAGACAGATCCACGTGGATGTGGAGGCCAAGAAAAAGTGAGAGACACCCCGAGTCAGGCCTGCCTGTAACTTGCACTAATCACTAATCAAATTCGAATTTAGACATGCTCATTATTATGTAAATTCAGTCCTGAGCTCATTTACTGGCTTTGAGTCTCTGGAAGATTCTGCCTCACAGGAGCTAAGCATCTAAATTGCCCCGAGGGACTTTATTCATCCTCTGTTAAATTTAGAGACTGATGCGGAGTAACCCTTCTGTTCTCACTCCCCATCCGTCCGTTTCCGGAGAAGTATTGTTGGGGGGGGGGGGTCAGCTCCTGCTTTCTTCTGTTTAAGCCCTAACAGTTTGGCTTTTGATAAATTCCTTATTCTTTGTGAGTCTCTTTCCCCTGCTCATCATTACAATAGCAGTGCAGGCAGATAATGCATTTTTGTGTGCTCTCTCTCCTTTCACCTTATCCTCCACCCTTCATCCTTGTATTTAGGTTTTCTTTGGTAATTCCTTTATCAGGTTTCTAAATACATGCTTTCTGTTTAGCTGAAAGACCTCTCTTGGGTTAAAATGTCTCTTTTATCTAACGGATTGGAAAGAAAACTGGAGATTGTTAGAAGAACAAGATTTCAGCTGCCGTCATTGGGCAGAGCCTTTAAAACAGGTTCTCAACCTGTGGGTCGCGACTCCTTGGGGGGAGAGTCAGATCAAATACCCTGCATATCGGATATTTACATTACAGTCCATAACAATATAAAATTAAAACTATGAAGTAGCAAAGAAATAATTTTATTTTTGGAGGTGACCTCCACCTGAGGAACTATAATAAAGGAGTGCACCCTTAGGAAGGTTGAGAACTGCTACTTTAAAATGTTCCAGGGACTGGATCTGACCCGCCTGCTCACAGGGAGCCTTCAACTTGGCCTCAAGCTTGTGCCCCCTCTTGCAGTGAGATCCCAGGGCTCAGGGACATTGGCAGTTATTAGGGGCCTGAATAAAAAGATATGACTTTCATAGTAGAACTTTTGTCAGAGGAGTTAGGATTTGGGTCGTATCCGATGACTTTCTTTTTGACCCTAAGCCTGTTTTCTGCCATCTAATGGTGGTGCCTCATGTATGACTAGCACACCTGCAGTTGTGGGCAGCTGGCTTTACTATGGCCCGCAGCAGGCAGGGAGGGAGATGCTGTTGATGTCAATATTAGCAGCAGTCTTCCATTTCCTGAGCCCTTGTTAGCTGCCAGGCGCATCTGGCAGTGTGTACCTCCGGGGCTGGCTTTGGAGTAGACTGGGTGTATCCTGGTGGGAGGCTCATTTAAACTTGCCTGTAGTTGAATAACGAGCCTTCCACTGCAAGAGACAAAACGCTGTGACCAAGGTGACTTCAACAACTCATTATCGTGTTGTATGACAAAACGTCCAGAAGTGGCCCAGTTGTGATGAGAGAGGATGCCCTTAAGCAGACTTCCTACTGTAGTAGTCCCTGCTAATGTTGGCCTGGTTGCTTTCCCACTCAGGGCTTTGTCTTCTCAGCAAACTAGGTCTCCGATGTCACTGGTCAGGTTTTTGTCCCTTGCTCGTTCAAGTGCATAAACAGGCGGCAGTGGTACTGGAGGTCCAGATGAACCGTGTCATGTGTCCCTTCCCTATCTCCAGTCTATGCAGTTTGTACAAAAGTATAGAGAGGAGCGTTGTGAGCCATGAGTCATGACCTTCCAGAGTGGATTGATGCAGACATACATTACTGAATTAATTCCTCGGCAGAGGCCTGAGTGCATGCAGTTCACGGTAGCAGAAATCTCATTTGTAATTTGTTTTTTATGTTCCAGGCTTGCCTCAGAATGTCCTGTGAGCTGTCTTTGTAGAGCGCAGTCATGCTCTTCTAGGCAGTATCAGAGTCTGATGGATGCCCACTGGGATTTCCAGTTTCTTATTCCTAGAAGATGGAACCGGACAGGGATGCTTAGATAATAGCAGAAGCAGACAGTAGAAATGGTGTGCACACCCTAGGAGAAGGCCATGGGTCAGAGCAGAGAGCAAGGCTGGAAGCCCAAGCTCTGGGCCCCAGGGTTTTTGTGACCTTTTATGGGTCCTGGGCATACCAGACCACTCTTATGTGCAATGCTGGCTTTTCTGCATACATGCAGCATCCACTCCGTGTTAACCTTGGCTAGGGAGGCTTCTAGTCTTCCTCTCTGACAACTGGTTTTTCTGCTGTGCAAATCTCTCAGTCTTAATGCAGTTCACTTTCCTCTTATTCTTCTGATCAACCCTTCCATGAGAATGTTTTAGGTTAGCTCTCACGTTCATTTCCGTCTTCCTAAAGATGAGGCTCTCCTTAGCTATTCCTGGTGTGACATAATTTTCAGACCCTTTTGTGTATTCAGTCAGCTGTAAAAATGGTTATGAACTTGTGTTGGACTCTACAAACATTGAGAGCCCTAAATTACCGCTTATTTTATTTTATTTTATTTTATTTTATTTTATTTTATTTATTTTATTGTTTTTCCTTTTCTAAATCTGCTCAGGACAGGCATTTCCACCTATCTGGTTATCTTGTACTGGGGTCAATGTGTCTTGCTTGTTTTAAGGGGAGAGACTTTGTTTGATGACATCTGGATTCTGGTTTCTTAGCTAGAGCATCAGATGCGCTCTTATGTTCAAGTAAAATTTATCGACCGTCAGATGTCTGAAATAAAAGGGGCTTAATGAGTGGCTCAGGGACAGATTCTGAAGCCTACAAAAGCAAAAGAGTTCAATAGATGGAAATGGGCATTGGGAACTAAGAGCCCAAAACCTGTGTGTGTGTGTGTGTGTGTGTGTGTGTGTGTGTGTGTGTGTGTGTGATTATGAGGATGTTTGTGTGTGAGTACAGGGATGTCTCTGTGTGTGTGTGTGTGTGTGTGTGTGTGTGTGTGTGTATGTGGTTATGTGAATGCTTGCATGTGAGTACAGGGCTGTGTGTGTGTGTGTGTCTTTGTATGGTTATGTGGGTGTGTGTGAGTATAGGGTGTGTGTATATAGTTATGTAGATATTTGTGTGTGAATACAGGTGTGTATATATGTGAGTACAGGCTTGTGTGTGAGTGTGGTTATGTGGATGTTTGTATGTGAGTACAGGGCTGTGTGTGTGTGTGTGTGTGTGTGTGTGTGTGTGTGTGTGTGTATTCCAGAGATTTCCTCCTCAGGCCTGTTCCCCCTGGAGTATTTGTCAGGGAGCCTCAGGGATGTGGCTGTCTCTGCCTCCCTAATTCTGGGATTATAGGCATGCCACCCAGCCAGACTTTTCAACTGCAGGTTCTGGAACTTTAGGTCAAATCTTACAGGGCAAGCACTGTCCCTACCGAGCCATCCATCCCTGCAGTCCTCAAAGTGGTTTGTTATAGAGAAGCTAGAGAAGGAAGTTTCCCTTGTACACATTGTGTTTACCTGGCTGACTTAGAGGCGAGACTGCAAGGTACTGAAGGGTTGGGTTATGTGGGTGTAGAGTCCGTAAGAAGCATTGCTGCTTCTTGTTTACTAGTCCGGAACATTTATATATTAACAGGTGGTGCCTGGGGTTCAGCCACCACAGATGCCAAGTCAGTTTTAACTTGCTTTCAGGAATGTGGAACTATCATGTTAGTTCTGGCTGGTAGCTATTAATTGATTAATTCCCTTAACTCTTGCCTCTTCTGATTTAGATTTGAGATATTGTGGAAATGCCCTTTTAACCACATATTACACAGAAGACTTGCTCAGACTTACATTAAGGGGTGCTGCCCAGTGGAACCTTCAAATACATCTTCTCTTGGTTACGATACTGATTTACGCTGGGGAGGGCGAAGCCACAGGCAGTGTCTTTGTTTGAGTAGCTCTTGCTTCATTTATTTATTAGTGTGGGTTCAGTATTCCAAACTCTGTGAGCTCACCTGTTTCCACTCTAACAGGAATTCTCCAAGATACTGTCAGAGGGAGTTGTGAGGATTCTTTGTGTTGGTGATAGACATGGAAGGCTTAGCCATTGGTCTCTTGTTGCCTTCCAGAAAACTGGTTTTTACCTGCC
>CM052717.1:31531394-31551298 GCA_028551405.1 Uromys caudimaculatus | reverse complement strand
CCCCCCCCCCCCCCCCCCCCCCGTCGTGACTCTTGGCCACATCGGTAATTAGCCTTCCCTCCCAGCACTCACTGTACCAGACACCTAGTTGTAGCTTGCAAAACATGGCCTCCATTTCCTTTGCTTTCCCTTTGCAAGGAAAGCTGTTAAGCACAGCCATGCTTATGCCCTAAAACCAGCCTTTCCATGGATGGTTACGGAGACATTCCCCGGAAGTCCTGGAATTAGTACTTAGCAAATACTTTTGTTATTACCTGTCACTTTCAATTGCTTCTGGTGACTTGAAGCTCCTGAAAGGCTGAGTGAGATCTAGTTAACTATGTATTGAGCAACAGAGGACAATTTTATAAATGCTTGTACTTGTTCTTTTTCTGTTATCATCTAACTAAATCTGGTTTTTGTTGTCCACCATAGCTTATAAAAATACAACTGATTCTTAATTAAGAAAGAAAAGGTTAACTTAATTATTTTACTAACCCTACAATGTTTTCACTCTTATTGTAAAGTGTTATGGGTGGGTGCTCTCTTTGGGGCAGTGTTTGAACACCCATGCCTGGTGGGTGTTCAGGCAGCCGTGGAAGCTGACCAGTGACAGAGGCAAATGTCTCATCTTGACCAGGTTTGATGCTATAAGTACAGAGCTGCTGAGCTGGGTTTTGAGATCAAAGACTGCCATTCAGAACGCAGAGATGAAGGAGTATAAGAAGTCGCAGGAGACCTCTGGAATGAAAAAGAAATTGAAGGTAAAATAGACAACAAATATACCAGGAAGTAAAATAATCCATCAGGTTATTTTTACTATTGCCACAGAGATGTGCCAGGGTCCAGAAGCTTCTGTGGAATATATGTAGCCACAGATGGCTTTTAGAGCATCACTGTAAACATCAGATCACCATATGTAGGAGAAATTCAAAAATTTTTCCCTTTTCCTCCTTATTCATTGAGTTTTACATACAGTCATCATTATTGCCTTTTATGTAGGTTTAAATGTACACAGTCTGGTACATAGTTACTTAGGACTTTGCATTGTTCCAGAGATGTCCTGCCTTTGTATACAACAAAACATTTGGTGTATTAAAATTTCCTCAAAATATTTTCTTTAAACAAGGCAGCTTTAAAAAAAAGAAAGGTACAGTTGGTCATTGGACCCATGGAATCACTTAACTGGATTGAAATATTGGGAAAAGAATTTCTAGAGACTTGTTTAAAGCAAAACTTGAATTTGCTGTACCCCAGACATCACAGAGAGTCTATAGTGTGCACACACCTTGCTGCGGCTACGGACCATTGCCCAGCCCCTCATCTCCCTAGCACTAGTCTCCTTAGAGATTTGCCACCTCCTGTCTTGCTCCTGCACGGAGTGTTGAGTCCCAGGATGATTGTATCTGTGCTAAGCACATACATAACCTTGTCACTTTCCTCCATCAAGGACAGCGTAGCGTCCACTTAGTGTACATTACATCTTGTTGGGGATTTAAAGCAAGCTAGAGGTGACTCGAACTTGCAAGAGCATAGACACAGGCTATATGCAAACAGCATACTGTTTTACGTAAAGCACTTGATCGGTGCAGATTTTAGATGCTGAGGCCCACTGTGTTATGATAAAGGACCATTTCTCAAACCGAAACTGTTTTTGTTTTGGTTCTAAGGATGCTGTCCTTATTTTAAAATTGCATGTGAAATGTGCTGTGTTCACCCTTGAGTCAGATATAGAGCCTGGACCAACAATGGTGCCAGTAGATAATACTGAAGCTCAGAATCATTCTCTTCTTCCCTGGCTTCTCCCTGGTGAGCTCTGTCATAGCCATGTTGAGTTCCTTTGACTGAAACCATTATTTTGTTTTCTTCTTCTTTCCACCCCCAATACCATTTTTGTTTTGTTTGAGTCAGGGTCTCACTACATAGCCTTGGCTAGCCTATAACTTGCTCTGTAGAGGAGGCTAGCCTGAAACTCACAGTGGATCCTTTTCCTCTGCCTCCGGAGAGCTGAGGTTAAAGGTGTGTACCCAAACCTTTATTCTTATGATATGAAATAAACTATCTTCTCAAATGGATATCTTAGACCCAAAATGCTAAATTTAATGATTTCCCTTTGATAATGAACTCATAATTACAGAACATATAATCTTTCCTTCTAAAAGAATTTAAAGTTTGTAGTCACTGTTGGCAGTTTTGAAATTTTCTTTTTCGGACTTACTAATTTATCTCGAGTGCAAGAGAGTGGCCAGAAATTGTGTAGTTTTTTCATTATATTGCTTTGTAGATGAACTTTGAAATACCTAAAGAAAAGTTAATATGAGGTTTTAAAATAACATCAGCATTACATTGAGAGGGGAGGCTTTCAGGGTTTTATATTTGGTCTTTATTTCCAGGGATTAGAAAAAGAACAGAAGGAAAAGATCCCCCGACTGGATGAACTGAATCAAACCGGACAAATCCTTCAGGAGCAAATGGGAAAAGGTGAGGCCCAGCAGGGCTTTTTTTTTTTCCTCTCAGATTATTTTAGAAGGTCACACTTAATATTTGCAGTTTAATACATAAAAAAACCATTTAATAGACAAAGCTAGAAAAAAGTATCTGGTTTTCAATTTTTGTTTTTTGAGGCAGCAGAATCTTTTAAAAACTGGAATCTTACCTTGAAGCTTTTTATTAAACACAGATAAAAACAAAGTTGTTCTGTATCCACATGGGGGTCAGAAAACTAGAAACCTTGAAAACCTCAGCAGAGCAATTAAAATCCAACAGTGCACAAGACTGTGAAACCTCGCCTTTGAGGTTACATACTCTGAATTTTTCTTATACATGAAGGCACTGAGGAGAATTTTTATGCTGGCAAGGTTTTAGATATGAAGTCACCTTAAGGTAAACTTATTTTAGTTTCATTCTGTTGCTGTGACAATCACTATGACCCAGGGCAGCTCAGGGGAAGAACCGGTTTGTTTTGGCTTACAGATCCCAGTCCATCGTTGAGAGACATCAGGGTGGGAACTCAGGCATCTGAAAGCAGAAACCACGGAAGGATGCTGCTTGCTGGCTGCCTGGTCCTTACAGCGTAGGACCACCTGCCTAAGGAATGGTGTTGCCCACAGTGGGCTGGACTGTTCTACATCTTTTAATGATCAAGACAATGGCCAATGACCAGTGTGATATAGACAATTCCTCAGTCGAGGATGTCAGATGATGTGAGGCTATGTCAGATAGACAACTAAAGCTAACTAGGACACTTACTAATGTTTGATTTTTGGTCATTTTCAGAGGATCGCATTAATATACTCTAGAAACATTTTTCTACCTAAATTTGATGTTACTTATATTTGAAAGATTTGCATGCAGCAGAGACCCTTGCCCCGCATTAAAGCCTTGCATAGACACAGAGAAACCTAAAATTAGCATTGGTTTTTGCTGTGGCTTTTAAGTTTGGCATATAGTTACTTCTTTGGTGGAATTGGACCTTTCTCCCTTCCCCCTTAAGGAAAGACGTGGTAGGCTGAGAACATCAAAGACTGGGCTGTGGGTTGCAGTCTAGTGAGGTTCACAAGCTGCTTTAGGCCACGGTATAAGGCAGAAACCATAGCAGGCACATGCCAGCTGGTGCACGTAGGCAGGGGCAAGTAGGGCTGGCCAGGCTGACTGCAGAACCTCCCTTCTTGAGATCTCTAGAGTGAGGACACCAAGAAACACATTTCCTGTGCACCTGCTCCTTATTCTAAAAATACTTAGGTTGCCTGTCAGATGGCTGGGTGTCTTAGCTCCACCTGCACAGAAATCATGGATAGGCAAGGGACGAGCTAGTCTTCTGTAGGCAGCTATAGCATCCGTCCCCAGCAGTGTACAGCTTCAGCAGGCAGGAGCCACATCAGGCAGTGCTCTCTGGTCAAACACTCTTGTGCTGGCTTCCCACAGTGGGGCTCCTCTATAAGCATCGGACTTAGTGCGTAGGCCTAGGAAGTGGGGACTCTTCATCCCTAGAAAGTGGCTGGCTTTGTACCTTGTAAGTAGTGGACATAGCTGTAGGAATTCCTCAACCTTGGACAATGGCCAGTATTATAGCTTCTGTGCCTGTGGTGGCTAAAACTCCTGGCTCTCAAGGCTTGGCAGCTTTCTGGGTCTATTCTGGGGACCGAGGGTTGTAGTTTCTTCTTGGTCTTTCTTTGTCTCTGTTCAGCCTCATCCTTCCCCCTCTCTTCCCTTCTCTCTCACCCTGTCTGTTCTCTCACACCATTCCATTGTGCTGTGGCTCTGGCTGTGTCCCCATTGCTGCTGCTCAGGACCTGGCTACCTCTGCCTTTTCACCACTGTTAGTAGACGCTCTGCCTCTTTCGCAGCTGTGTATATAGCTGGCTCCTTTGTCCCGTTTGCAACTTGGTCTGCTAATTGCTTAGGTCTATCCCATCTTCAAATGTCTGGCAGCCCACTTCCTTGCCTCTTTTGAGGTTTAGTCCGCCAGGACTGCTCAGTTCTGTATCTCTCTCCATCCTACTTTTTCTATACCCAGTTACCCCCTTTCCCTCAACTTCTCCCCTGAACCCCCATATGTACTAGGGATTACATTCAAGGCTTTGCATACACAAATGGTCTCCTCTGTCTTTTCTAAAGCTGTCAGGCAGCCAGTCCCCACCCCTCCCCCACTGCTGGTCTGGTTCAGGGCTGCCTGCTTTGCTCTCCCGCCACACTGCTGTCCTGTCAGTTGCGTCTGTCTTTCTGGCACTTCCTCAGCTCATCCACCTGACAGTAGGCCAGAAGAGACCACACCAGAAAAGCCTTTACAGGACCGAATGTTGCAACACCAGGGAGGGCTGTGTAAGAGTGTTTTCTAGCTAGTTCACCAAGTGAGCCAAATAGTCCTCTTATGCAGCCAGAGAAAGGGTATTTGTATCAATTGCAGCAAACCTTAAAATGAAGTTTGTGTCTATACCAAGTGCCCTGTTGTCCCATTTGTAGCAATCACATTGGTGCTTGGAAGCCACTGAGGAAGTGCTTCTGCTCCGACCTGGGTGGAGATAGGTACAGTGTCATCTAGTGTTCACTAAAGCTAGCAAGATATTTAGTTCAAACTCTCAGGGTTGGTGCTGCACCTTCGGGAGCTGGGCCTATACTGCAGCCTTGACTGTCATGTGCTTCCCCTAAGGCACCTGTGGGGCCATTCCAAGTGGCTGAGGCCAGCTTAAGGGCAGCCTTTTGGCTATTTTACTGACAGTCCTTTTTCTTACAGCAGTAAGGAGACTTCAGGAGCGTCATTTGGGGAGTTAGGTCACCCCTTCCTTCACATTTTTATTTATGGGAAAATCAACAACAGAAGGAATGCTTACAGTAGGAACTTACTAACACTCATATCGGTTCACATATTATTTAACTCCTGCCCAGGGAGAGGTAGGACCTACTCGCCTCCCTTTGTAAGTGTTCTGTGTCTATTTCTGCCCTTGATCAAAGCTATAAACAACCAAGTCACAATGTGGCAGATTAGATAGACCTAATCTTTAAACCAGAAGTTTTTAAATCTTTAATTTTTTTTTAATGTGTATATATATGAGTCATTTTGCAATTACTGCTTTTAGAATAAATTTTTCTTTATAATTTATTTTTTGTTGTATGTGTCTAAGTATTTGCCAGCATTTATGTATTTGACCATGCCAAAGCATGACCATGACACACTCTGCATGACCATTGTTCACACAGTTGTTATGGAACATGGTGCTTTTTCTTGTCCGTGACTCCGTTAACAGCAATCCCTGCATGTGGACTGTGGTGTGAATGCCTTGCTTAGGTTTAATGTTCTCTTCGCAGCTTGCTGGTGGAAGCACACTTGGACAGCTGATGTGGGTGGTACCTTTCACCCATGGCATGCATGTTTGTGTCTCTGATTCCGAGTGGATGTATTGTGACACAGAACCTTCTAAAGTTGTATAGTTGGTGACACAGGGGTGGCTTCTTGTGTTCCATGTCATTTTCCTTTCAAGTTGAATTTCCGTGACTGTGGATGTTGATCATATATGCTTACAGAAAAGACTCGTTTCAACTGTGCTCCTACTTGCATCCTGAAGGTGTTGAGTCTCTCCTTTCAACACACGTGTCTGCCAAATAGAAAGATTTGGTTGCTGTAGTAGAACCAATTTAATTTTATCTCCAACTAGCTTACAAATTAATGTGACTCAGACTATGGTTATTTTATTTGCCTTTGACAATTACTGTGTGTATGTGTGTGTGTGTGTGTGTGTGTGTGTGTGTGTGTGTGTGTGTGTGTGTGAAAAGCCTAATCTGCTTTTCTAACTGCTGGCCTGGCTACCTCCCCATCAGTGTACCCAGATACTTGCTGTTTCTCCTGGGCACGGGGTCATGGTCCACTTTACCTCATGGTCCCTTCTCCTCTCTCCACCTCGTTCTTCCAGTTCTCCCATGCTCAACCAGGTAACTTAAAAACCTGCCTACCTCTGATCTCTCCAGTAACCAATAGTTTTAAGATAAGGAACAAGGTCTACATAAGAAAAGCTGGTAATTCATGGATAGGCCTAGACCTTCTGGTAAAGAATTTAGCGTTACAGTACATAGGAACAGACCAAACCTCGACAGGTGGCCCCTTCCCTATATCTCCTCACAGTCATTCAAAAAAGATTTAATGATATTTTATAGCACTGCAAGGGATGTGGAAAGACCTACTGTTATAGATATTTTTTTATCATTTCTAAAAATATTGTGCGCCTTTGTAAAGTTTGAGAAAAAAATTTAGGATTGCCAGTGGCTGGAAAGATGGCTCACAGGTAACGGTTTTTGTCACCAAGCGTAATGACTTAGCTGCTTCCCTGGGACCCACATGGTGGAAAGAGAGAAACACCACCAGCAGCTTGTCCTCTGACATCCATGTGCATGCCCTGGCGTGTGGCAACCCCCAGTACAAGACAAGTAAATAAACAGACGTGCTTCTAAGATTAGCATGATATAATAGCATTTCTGAGATGTGTCTCCAAAGTAACTACCATTATCATTATTTTGGCTTTGTTTATATTTATTTATATATGTTCAGAGTACTTTGTAGGCTTCTTGATGCTTCATGAAACTGGCACCTGGCTTAATGTTCCTACATGTACCCATTTGCTTGCAGGCAAGGGGACTCTAGTCATCTTTTGTCACCCTAGACTTGAGCCAGCTCTGAGTTTTGCTAGCCATCTGCTTCGTTTTCCTGTGGCAGAAGGCATATATTCTGATGTCAGAGCTCTGCACAAATTCAGGCATTTGAGTTGATTTGCCTGCATTAGATTATAAATTAGTGGAGTGTTACTGTGTCGGGGATAGAAACATGGTCTACTGAAGAGGGACTGGTTGATATTTATAGATGTACCACATCACCCCTGAACTCTTAGTGTTCCTAACTCCCCATAGGTCAAGGAGTTAAAGCATATCCAGTTATTAGTATATCATTATGATTCTTAGTTGTGTTAGAAGGGACCTAAGGGTATGACCATTGTATGTAACATGGCCTCATCTTTCACTGTGAAAGATGTCTAGGACCAATTCTAAACAGCTTTGGTATTACTAGATGAAGGGTCTGCTTTGGTGCACTTAGACTTTTTTGTTTCTGTAGAAGGCCTTTCGACTGAAGAAATAAACGATGTTCTGGAAAGGGTTTCGTTGGAGTGGAAGATGATATCTCAGCAGCTGGAAGACCTGGGAAGGAAGATCCAGCTGCAGGAAGACATGAATGCTTATTTTAAGCAGCTTGATGCTCTTGAAAGGACCATCAAGGCGAAGGAAGAGCGACTGAGGGACACACGCCTTGCTGAATCACCCAGGCAGCCTTTGCCAAGCTTAAAGGATTCCTGCCAGGTAGGGTGAGAAATGGCTGGACTATAGGACTAGAGAGCCTTTCTGGGCTAAGTCTCATATGTAAAGAGGAGGTGTCATTCAATGTTTGTGTGTGTGTGTGTGTGTGTGTGTGTGTGTGTGTGTGTGTGCGCATCTCTACTCATGGAGACCTTTCTGGACTGAGTCTCATGTATAAAGAGATCATTCAGTGTGTGTGTGGTGAATGATGCATGCGTGTGTGCACACATATCTCTCCTCTTGGATGCCAGAAGAGGTCAGAGGAGGACATTAGGTGCCCTGCCCTACCACACTTTACCTTATTCCTATGAGACATGGTCTCTCAGTGAACCTGGAGCCTGGTATCTAGTAAGTCCCAGCTATCCTATCTCTGCCCTCCCATAATATCAAGGTGGCAGCATGTGGTAGTCTCCACATTTTCACATGGGTGCTGGGGGCCCAACTCAGGTCTACATGATTGCTTAGCAAATGTTCTTACCCACCAAGCCATATCTGTAGGCCAAGAGGCTGTATCTTGTACAAGGCCAAAGGTCTTGCAATCTGAAGAGAGAGCAGAGGGTAGAGGAGCATGGATCTTGTATCATGAGCTTTGTGTTCATTTTCTTCATAACTCTTTATGGGGACACTCATCTTCAGGGAGTGAAGTGACTGTATTTTCTCTTCCTCAGAGGGAACTGACAGATCTCCTTGGCCTTCACCCCAGAATTGAGACGCTGTGTGCAAGCTGTTCAGCCCTGAAGTCTCAGCCCTCTGTCCCAGGTTTTGTCCAGCAGGGGTTTGATGACCTTCGACGTCACTACCAGGCTGTGCGGAAGGCTTTAGAGGAATACCACCACCAACTAGAAAATGGTAACTATTGGCTTTCCTCTGCTGTCTCTGTCTGTCTGTCTGTCTCTGTGTCTGTCTATCTCTCTGTCTCTGTCTCTCCGTTTCTTCTCTCGGTTTACCTTAAATCTAAAAATTACTCCTAATATTTAGATCTTTAGTTGTGTCTGAGTTTCATCCCAGCTTCATGCTTTCTTCCTCTGCACCCCTGTGGCTTGAAGTCTTATAATAGATT
Source organism: Uromys caudimaculatus (assembly GCA_028551405.1). Taxonomy (NCBI): domain Eukaryota; kingdom Metazoa; phylum Chordata; class Mammalia; order Rodentia; family Muridae; genus Uromys; species Uromys caudimaculatus. The sequence continues at coordinate 31,542,423 of CM052717.1, read as the reverse complement.
CAGACCTGGCTTGGTGGTGGTGGCACTTGGGAGGCAGGGGCAGGAGCAGAGGCAGAAGGATAGGCAATCTGAATTCAAGGCCAGCCTGGTCTCCAGAGTGAGTTACAATAGAGCCAGGGCTATACAGAGAAACCCTGTCTCAACCACCCACCCACACCCCCCAAAAAACAAAAACAAAAACAAAACCAAAAAAAGTCCAAACCAAACCAAACCAAAACAAAAAGAACAACAAAACCCAAGCCAACTTGACATGCTCTAAAATTGTCTAAGTAGGATATAATTTCTTCTGGAAGATTTTTGTTTTCCATTTGTGGTGATGGGTTGAATCCCAGTGCCTCATGCTTGCTAGGCACATGGTTTGCACTCTCTCCTTTATGGGGAATTTTATGGGAGAAACAACTTTGCTCTGATCAAACAAAAACAGCATCGATTTCTATTTGCTCCCAGCAGTTCAGGTTTTAGCAGCCTCACTCAATCCTTGAAAAGGAATTACTTTGCTTTCCCAGAATTTGAATGAAATTGAACAAGTTGACATTGGAATAAAGCTGGCCTGGGTAGCTGGATCTGGAAGGCTTGTGTGTCGCTTTCGGTGTGTCTTCCCTTCAGCTGCTGCCCCCGGGTTGTCACGTCCTGTGTGCCCTCTATGCCGTGACTGTGACCTCCACCACGTGAGCTCCTGCACATTATGTACAGGTGTTAGGAAGCTATGCGTGTTAGCAGAGGCATCATGTTACTCTTCTTTTGACTGGCTTTCGGGTTTCATGCATTTCACTCATGGAAACCCATTAACTTACAGTGTGATGTAAAAAACCAGAGAAGATGCCTTTCCCAGCTGACCCTTGCGAGCCAAGCTTTCCATGTTGACAAGGATCAGGAGTAGTCAGTTGAATTTACACTGCTAATTGTTTTCACCTCTTGGTACTTCACAGTCAACCCACTTCCTCTTCTGTACAAATGCTGATTGTTTGGGATTTGCACAGAGGCACACTGGGATCCGCTGTGCTAGCTGGCCGGTGCCAATCCCTGTTTCTTACTGTCTTTGGTTCCCATATACTTTGTGTACACTCAAGGCATCTCGGGAAGGCTGGTGGAGGGGTCTTTGCTTCTGTTTATTCTTTGTGTAGCATTTGGGGAAGGGGAGATTGCGTGAGAGACAAAAGGAACGTTGTGCTTCAAGCTTCGTAGAGACATTTCATCATGATCAAACGAAGAAAAATGCTAGCGAGTTAATAGTTCAAACACCAGCCTCCCGAGGGATGAAGCCGCGGTCTGTCTATTGGTAATGCCAGAGGGATGACCGATCTTGTTAAGCAACAGAGAGCCTTTTCAGTTGTAATCAGGGAATCTAATTTACTATCTCTTGGAGTCTACTTATTATATACAGAAGATAAATGGTGCAGATGATAGCAATAGTGAAGTCCCAGTGTTGTTTTCCCTAAGTTAGCATGTTTAAATTGTCAGAGCTGAAGAGCCAGCCTGAACCTGCGTATTTGGACACATTGAGCACTCTGAAAAAAATGCTAAGTGAGTCAGAAAAAGCAGCCCAGGCCTCTCTGAATGCCCTGAGTGACCCCACAGCGGTGGAGCAGGCCCTGCAGGAGAAAAAGGTAAGCTGTCTTTGGGAGCGCTGACCATTTCTGAGAGTTTGTGTTATGTATTTGAAGTGGTTTTTCAGTGATTAAAATAAATGGCCACTTTTGATGAAGTCTTTTGAGATTGCTAAAACTTTGTTACAAAAAATAACAGATTAAATATAATTTATTTTATTTTTGGTTTGTTATTATTTATTATCAGTATTATTGTGGAGGTGGGTGTGCTCTGAGTCCAGAGGACGACTTTGAAAACCTGGGTTTCTCTACCTCTGTGAATTCCAGGGATAGAGTTCATTCTATTGTGTGGCTGCCATCTTCATCTGTTGAGCCAACCTGCAGGCCTAAGAATTTATAATTCGAAACTTTATTACCTCAAATATTTTATTTGAGGTCCATAAAAGATACATTATTAAGTGTTACTGGGAAAAATGTATTTTTTTATAGTTCATATAAAATTCTAAACCTGTTTCTAATCACCTAGATATATCTCCTATGATGACGTGAGGTATATTAGGTGAACTGATTTCTTTCTTTCTTTCTTTTTTTTTTTTTTTTTGAGACAGAGTTTTACTCTGTAGTGCAGGCTGGCTAGAATGGACAGCAATCCTCCTGCCTCAGCCTCCTGAGTGCTGGGGGCCACTTAAATTATGTTGACTAAATCGCCCTCCTGCTTCTTTATGCCAGGGGCCTGAAGGCTCTATACCAATGGTTCTCCGCCTTCCTACCACTGCGACCCTTTAATACAGTTCCTCATGGTGTGGTGACCCCAACCATAACATTATTTTCAATGCTACCTCATGACTCCAGTTTTGCTACTGGTATGAATCACACTGTAAATCTTTGGTATGCAGAATATCTGGGCTGCAGCCCCTGTGAAAGGGTTGTTAGGCCTGCAGAGGAGCCTCGATCCTCAGAGTGAGAAACACCGCTCTATACTATGGTATCAGATAAAAAAGACTTACCTCTTGGCCTTGGACTCTTGTCCTACACTGTGTGTGCCGTTATGGGGTTTTTAATGTACAGAATATATTATGCCACCCCTACTTAACTTATGAAAAGAAAGCTTTGACTTTTCTTAATATGCCCCTTTTTCTTTACAATTTTTAAGTAGTATACCCTCTTTTCCATATAATATATATATATATATATATTACACACACACACACACACACACACACACACACACACACACACACACTACTACGTCAGTGCTGATACATACATCATTGTGAATGGTTTTAATCTTTTGAAACTTTTGCAGGCCTTTGATGAAACCCTTGAGAATCAAAAACCTATGCTACATAAACTTTCAGAAGAAACGAAGACCTTGGAGAGCAATATGCTTCCTGATGTGGGGAAAATGTATAAACAAGAATTTGAGGATGTCCAAGGCAAATGGAATGAAGTAAAGACCAAAGTTTCCAGAGATTTACATTTGCTTGAGGAACTCATGCCCAGACTCAGAGACTTTGAGGTAAATCGAGAGGCCGGTAGGAAATTAGGCTCGTTTCAGGGCACACAGTGATTATCCCGTAAGACTGGGATAGCTGCTGTCTGACTACTTTGCCTTCATGGTCCCACATTTAGTATCTGCTGAAGTTGGGAGTTATAAGTTGCTTATCAGAGATATTTTAATGTGCTGGTAAGCACATGCATTTCTTTTGCCTTGTAGAGAAGACTTCATGGTAGGCGTGCACAAGACCTTGGAGAGGACGTAGCTTAACAGTTGTTAAGATAGAATTTCAGCATGGGGGTCCACATGGCCTCCGAACCAGTGTTCAAAGTACAGTGGTGACTAGTTAGAGTAGAAGAAGTTAGCCTAGTTGGAAGCAGAGAATAGAGTGGGGGACATGGGGGTAGGCTCTCCCATGTCCTAGGCTGGCCTAAACCATGCTATATAGTCAAGAAGGACCTTGAACTTCTGATCATTCAGTCTCCTCAAGTGCTGAGAGTGTAGGTGTGTGCCATTGTGCCTGCCTTTTAAACCCTTGGTAGAGGGTTAACCTCAGGGTCTCATCATGCTAACGGGCATTCTGCCACACAACTTTAAGTGTTCCTACTACAAGTGAGAAACTTTTGCAACCTTCTGATATACTTACAGAGCATACATATTACAATGGTATGAATAAGAATTATACTCGGCTGTGATTGCAAAATTTTTGATGATGGTCACACATTGGCTTATCAATGATTCTCAACTAGCAATGTCCCCCTCCAACCCCCCCAGATGTGTGTTAGTCCAAAGACAGTTTAGGCTGTCACTGTCATGGCATAGGGGTATGGTAGAGCAGTGACAACAGAGGCATAGTAGCCAGGGATACCGCTAGCTCTTTTACGGCACACTGGGTGGCCCTCATAGACGCAGAACCATTTAGTTCCAAATGTCAGAGTTCAAGGTTGACCCATACTATGTGAACTGTTTTTATATTTTCAAATTGAAATCTTATAGTTAGGGGAATTCATGAATGACTCCTGAAAAGTTTATTTTAGGTTTAGTTAAATGTATGTATTCCAGTTGCTTTCCTGATGCTGTGATAAAATTGCTGACTCATCTCAGGGAGGGAGGTGTTTATCCTTCATGATCACAGCCCGCTGCTATAAGGAGTCAGGGAAGGGATGAAGCAGAACCTTAAAGCAGAAACCATGGAGGATCTTGCTGCTTGCTGGCTTGCTCTCGCACCTGTGCTTATCTGTCTTTTTTATATAGTTCTAGATCACCTGCCTAGAGAATGGTGCCATCCACATGTCTGGGTCCTCTCACAGCTAAGTCAAATAACAATCAAGACTGTTCCCCACAGACAGGCCCACAGGCCAATTTGATCTGGCCAGTCCCTTAGTTGAGAATCATTGACTCTTGGCTGTGACAAGTTGACATTTTAAAATTAAATAGGATGGTGTGCCAGTATCTGAATATGGAATTTCAAGACAGTAAAACTTCTTCTAAAATACAAAAGAGACTCCTGGACTTAGCACAATCCAGTTTTAGATTTTACTTCATTGTTACTAATATTTGAATTATAAGCACCTTTAGTAGCCAGATGAGGGGCTGTGATATATATAAAAGATAGTCTCCATCAAACACATGGGTCTCCATTCATATATTTGTTATTATAGTAGCAGACCTTCACAACTTTGTTATTTTCTGTTTTTCTTTGGTGGATTATCCTTAAGGTTGCTGCTAGTATTTGTGTTTATGCGTTAATTGTGTAACTTCATACATGTAACACATGTATGACTTTAATGCTAAAGGCCACTCTTGCTCACTTGTTTCGAACGGATTGCTTGTTAATTCACTACTCAGAATTCATGTGGGAAAAACTTGGAAGTTTCTTTATAAAGTTACAAGATAATTGTAGTAAACACTCACTCACAGGGTAACCTTTTTCCTTTTTCCAATGTCCTCGGGATGCTTTAGTCTTTAATCTCCATTCTTTAAAGCAGTGAGCCCAGCAGGTTGTAGATTCACTGCCAATTTATGGAGTTTCTTAGGGACAAGGTAGTGGAATTGTTTGCTTAATTTAATTAAGTCGATTAGTTTATTATTTGAGACAGTGCTTCATTATGTAGATGAACTCCCTATGTAGATCAGGCTGGTCTCTAACAAACAGAAATCCACCTACTCCTGCTTCCAAAGTGCTGGGACTAAAGGTGTGCGGGTATCTACTGAGCCTGGTAAAAATCAGAAATTGCTGATTTTTAACATGCATTTAAAATCATATATGCAATACACAAAGACTGCCCTTGTGCAGATATTGAACAATATAGAAATACTCATTGCCAACAGTGTTCTTAGTCCCAAGCCTATTTCCTGCCCTGGTGGGCTTGTGGTCACGGAGACTCTTTGCAGGATTCTGATGTACATACAGTCCACACATGCTACTAATTCGAATCTTGTTGTTTTTTCTTTCCTGTATTAGAGTATACACTATAGGAGATCTTGATGAGGGACATTGTTAGGTCCAGAGGAAATTCCATTTCCCCAGATTCCAAAAGGCAGAAGGGACATGTGGCTATCTGTGGTGCCTATTAGCATACCAAAGCACAGGCAGGCCTTCAGGCTCCCTCTGCATCAGAAGTCCCTCTAATCCAGAAGCTTCCCTTCCCCTAGCTACACATCCTATTTATTTATTCATTCATTCATTCATTCATTTATTTATTTACATACCAAATGCCCCCCCTCCCAGAGTTCTTCACCCCATCCTCTTTCCCCTTCATCTCTAAGAGGGTACCTCTCACCCCTGCATCCCCCTTCCCTGGGGCAGCAAGTCTCTACAGAATTAGGTGCATCCTCTCCCACTGAGACCAGAACAGGCAGTCCTCTGCTACATATGTGCCGCTGGCCTGGACCAGCCTGTGTGTGCTCTTTGGTGGTGGCTTAGTCTCTGGGAGCTCCCTGGGGTCCAGGTTGGTTGACGCTGTTGGTCTTCCTATGGGGTCGCCATGCCCACATTCTCTTTATAACCCTGCTGGTTCAGCTATGCTTGTTCCTTTGCCCACTCTCTGTCTTCCTCTCTGTCAACCGTGTCCTGTGTTGACCTACCCCTCACCCCCACCCCCATCCCCTTGTGCTTCTGTTTCTCTCATGGCTGTGTCCAGTCTGCTGGCCATGTTTAGTCAACTACTGTCTCTCTCTGCTCTGGACTCTTCCAGATGCCTCTGGCTGTTCTCTGTCTCTCATATCTCATACACAGCATTTCCTTATGCGTACTAAGTGGAGTAGTCATGTTGTTAGTTTATATGTCTGGTGCTGAAGTCTGGGAGGAGCATGATGGACCCCTTTCCAAATCAAACTTTTGGGTTGACTCTGTTAAGAAGTGGATCATTTATTTCTGCTCGAGTCTACCTCCTGCCATATTCAACTCTGAATCCCACATTCTGCCTCCTGGGCTGCTTCTTCCCACCTACTTCCCTCCACACATGCCCTCCACTTCCTCCTGGAGCTTATTGGAATCCTCCCTCTGGCAGAGTTCTTGTTTGTGACCCTTTCCCCTCCTTTTCTAATCTCTCCCTCCTTAGACTCAGGTTCCATTTTGTCTTGCTGCAAATGGCCTTAGTCCAACTCAGTTAATGGCCAAAGACTGCACGTTAGATTTCCAAATTCTTACAGATTGTAGCAACTTCGAGAACAAATGATTCCCGAATCTCCAACCTCTAAACGCTCTCTGCTCTGTATAAACCTTCCCTTAATCGTACTATAGAGTAGTTGCATCATCAGTTTATACAGACATTTCGATAGCTAATAGAGTGCAGAGCTTAGAAAGTAAATCCTACTGCTCAGAAAGAAGCTTTCAAGAGTATGTAGCACCTTCAGAAGTTGAATTCATTTTGGTGGTGTGCTTATCTTACCTTCTTCCCTCCAGCCCTATGATATTTGTAAGAGCAGTCCCCATGTTTGTGTCTGTGGTCATAGTTGTCTCTTATTCTTTGGCATTTGTTGACATTTTCTTTGTCTTTACAGCTAAGTCCTTTCGTACAGGCTAAGGTGAGACTGCTACGCTCTCCCATAGTGTTAGGCACAAATGTGGGCTTAAAATCTGTTCTGTGCTGTGCATCTCCAGTCCATCACTTCCCTTCCTGACAGCAAAACATTTGAAAAACACGAAACAGGCATTTTTTTAAAAATTGATTTTACTGATAGGATTCTCTTATGAATCATGAGGACAAAATAAAATCCAACGAGGCTATTTTTTCTCTTTTACCCCTGGTAGTAGTATCTTTGGTTGTTATTTCCTTTCCCCTACTCAAGATCCTACAGTGTGCGAATACCTAGAACATCACCAGCGTGTCCCCAAGTACACACTAAACTCATCCCCAAGTGCGCGCTAAGCCTACTCGTGCCTCTTGACCCTGCCCTCCACTTTGTAACAGTTCCCACACTCTTTGCCTCAACTCCTAATTCCCAGCTGGTACCTTGGAAATTCATCTTCCCACCGATGCAAGGTGCGGTTATCTAGTTATCTTCAGCAGAGTGAAATGTTCACACTTATCACACAGTCCCTGCCTCTTCCTCTTCTAGTGTGTCCATTGTCCCTACTGTGAGTGACATCAGGCTGGGAGAGAATCAGGGGTCCTAAAGGACTACCCTGGACTGTATTGCCTTCCTCTGGACATGTCACACACTTACTTGTTGGTATATCAAATTCCCCTGGCTGATTTTTTTCTTTAATATGTATAGTAGTTTTTTTTTTTTTTAGCTTGCTCTATCTATCTATCTATCTACCTACCTATCTACCTATCCATCTATCATCTTTCTATTGTATATGAGTTTCCTGTCTTCATGCACACCAGAAGAGGGAATCAAATTCCATTACAGATGGCTGTGAGCCACCATGTGGTTGCTGGGAGAGCAGCAGGTACTCTTAACCACTGAGCCATCTCTTCTGACTCCCCCACCCCCACCCTGATTCTTTAAGAACAAACATCAGGACCAGTCATCAGTCTTGCTCAGCTCCAAAGCATGGCCTGAACCTTCCTCACCCTTTTGTTGTGCCATGCTTGCATCTACACCCTGTGGAGTTTTATCTTGCTTGGAACTCTGTGTTTCTCCTCCCCTCCCAGGGTGTGAGCTCTTTGAAGATAGAACTCTGTGGGGTGCCCAGCAAGTCAGAGGCCATGAATGGCAGTGATTGAATGAGTCACTCCATAGGTGTGTCAGATGCCCTGCCCCTTCTCTATGAGCTTGGACTGAACTGTCTAAAACCCACTTTTCCTCAGTGAGGCACAGCTCTCTGCTCCTTTCTCTTCCTTCAGTTGCTCAAAGTCACGAACACTCGCCAAACCAGTGTGTTCTGCCTCAGAATGCTGAAAGGACATGCTGGGAACTCTACCATGGAAGACAAGGTTTTGAAATTATTTTGGAAGTATTTCAGGGTCAAGATAAGGAAGAATAAAGTCAGTATTTAGCTAATTTAACCTTTCTAGAGAAAACAAGCCTGATATAATAATTAAAATATTGCTCTCCCCTCCCCATTTTTACTCATTCCAGGAGACAATGGGTCAATCCACACCTTGGATTTAGGGACACAAGTTTATAGATTTATTTGTTTTTTATCCATATGAGTACATTGCAGCTGTCTTCAGACACACCAGAAGAGTGCATCGGATCCCATTACAGATGGTTATGAGCCACCATGTGGTTGCTGGGAATTGAACTCAGGACCTCTGGCTCTTAACTGCTGAGCTGTCTCTCCAGCCGAGGACACAGGTTTAGATGAGCTGCTGTGGTGACAGTGTTGTTCTTTGTCCTCTTCTCTGTGACAGAACACCATCTTATGACATTCTTTTGATTAGGCTTTTGGTATTTGTTGAAACCCCAGGTAATGTCTGCTACAGGCTCCAGAATGCCTCCACGCTGAGCAATCCAGGAAGCTCTGTACTTTAAATTCCTGCACTAACTGCGTTTTCAAAGCTGGTTTTGTCCCTGTCTTGGGGCAGAAATGAACAGCTTAAGGATCCACACATATTCCAGCTGATGGGGGAGCAGGAAGGGAAAACACCAGGACCGTGGCTGCAGTCCAGTGTGGGGGGCTGCAGTGCACCCTGGTCTCAGGCTCTCGTGTCCAGAGGTTCTGAGCTTTAAAATGCTTCTCTCTCCAGCTCAGGAGGGGGACAGGGTAAGGTGCAAAGGGACGGTTTCATTGACCCTACATTCCTTCTCTGTGACCCTGCTCCAGGGTGTTGCCTGCTCAAGAAGGTTTCTGGAGGGATGGCCAATGCTTTTAGGAAATTTCACCATCCCAAAGGAGAATCTTTGGTATTGTAAGGTCCTCTAAATAACCACATTATTAGCAATTTCATCTTCACTTGAATATTTATGAATGAGAATGAGAAATGGTTACTGTCTTAGACTAGGACTGATTAATTTTTTGTGGATATTTTTATTAGAAATTTACTGGCAATATGGTGTTTGTGTCAGAGAGACAGAAATAGACAGAGACAGAGAAATGCACACTCAGAGGGAGACAGAGAGACAGACACACATAGACACAGACAGACAGACAGATAAGCAGAGAATATGTGTCGAGGCCAGAGACCAGAAATGTGTGGCCAGGAAAGCAGTTTAGTGATGAGCCACCTCCTGAGCTCCTCCTAGAAACTTAAAAGCAGTTTATTTCAAGGAAGAGAAGTTCCTTAAAGAACTATGTGTGTGTGAACATGTGTGTATTCTTGTGTTTGTTTAGTAAGTTGGATAGAGGCTGTACTGGCTGGTTTTGTGTCAACTTGACACAAGCTGGAGTTATCACAGAGACAGGAGTTTCAGTTGAGAAAATGCCTCCATGAGATCCAGCTGTAAAGCATTTTCTCAATTAGTGATCAAGGGGGGAGGGCCCCTTGTGGGTGGTACCATCTGTGGGCTGGTAGTCTTGGGTTCTATAAGAAAGCAGGCTGAGCAAGCCAGGGGAAGCAAGCAAGCCAGTAAGTTACGTCCCTCCATGGCCTCTGCATCAGCTCCTGCTCCTTAAACCTGCTTGAGTTCCAGTCCTGACTTCCTTTGGTGATGAACAGCAGCATGGAAGTGTAAGCTCAATAAACCCTTTCCTCCCCAACTTGCATCTTGGTCATGATGTTTGTACAGGAATAGAAACCCTGACTAAGACAGAGGCAAAGAAGCCATTGTCTGTTATTGTAGATTGTAAACTCCTAAGCTCTTTAGTGGTGTGATTTTTAAATGGCTAGAAAGAGTGTATTGTTCTTGTGAACTCTTTCATGTTCTTTGGGACTTAGCTGAGGAACTAATGTGAGAACCAGAGTTATATTATAAATGTTAATTACTGTGCCTAAGAGATCTATGAAACAAAACTGCTAACCTGTAAGTCCCTTGTCAAAGGACAGATACTTCCTGAAATGCTGGAGGTTGATGTTTATGTAAGATAACAAGGCGCATGTTCTTCCCTGAACAAATTTATTTGACCCAACTTCACAAGATGTGTTTGATCACATGTAGGCCAGCAGGAGGGACCCTGGCAGGAAGTTCATTAGGATGAATTCTTACCTCTGATTGGACACGTTGGGAAATATGTAGCCTTATAGGTTTGCTTTAAGTCTTGGCGAAATGTGACTCCATTTTCTCAGAACCCTGGAATGGATCTGACCAGAGATTATCATCCTGGCCAGTATTTCATTAAAGCTTGTTTCGAATTTGGCTCAAAACTGTTCTAGTGGTCTCAGTCTTGCACAGCGCATTAACACTGACTTCAGATGTGCTGGCTTGTGGTATTGACAGGCAGTTTCTGCTACAGATATGTGAGAAGATTTTCCTTCCAGGGAAAAGTAGATACTTTGGGGAGTGTGAAAGAGGAGGGTGGAGCTGAGTCTCTGCACTCTCCTGCAGGCTGGTGGCAGCTAGTCTTCCTTTAGCGACCCCTTGCTATGCAGTGTGGCTACAGGGTGGGGTGCCTAGTAAGTCTGCTCCTGCAAGGCTTTTTTTTTTTTTTTTT
>CM052717.1:31507913-31530894 GCA_028551405.1 Uromys caudimaculatus | reverse complement strand
AGAGTGGAAGGTACACGGCATGAAGCCCAATTAAACAAACAACAAACATGTTTTCCTCATAGGAGTGTAAATATACATTCTAGAAATCCAGACAATGGAGAAAAGTCAAGGCAAGCTCCATGATCATTTTGTGTTTTCTTTCTTTCTTCCTTCCTTTCTCTCTCTCTCTCTCTCTCTCTCTCTCTTTCTTTCTTTCTTTGATTTATTTATTTCATGTATGTAAGTATACTGTCGCTGTCTTCAGACACACCAGAAGAGGGCATTGGATCCCACTAAAGATGGTTGTGAGCCACCATGTGGTTGCTGGGAATTGAACTCAGGATCTTTGGAAGAGCAGCCAGTGCTCTTAACCACCAAGCTATCTCTCCAGCCCTGTATGTCTTTATTAACAGCATTCCTTTTGTCTATGTATACCACAGAGCACTAAATGCAATCAAAGTGCTCATAGTCCTAATAGCTTTGGGAACAGATTAGAACCTTAGTTAATTCTTTTTATTGACTCTTATTTATCAAATCAAACTTCATGGGTTTCAGTTTTCCCATCTGCAGAGTGGGAGTAATATTTAGTGTATAAGGTTAATTGGACTTATGTTTATAAAACAGTATATATACATAGAAATCCTTAGTGTATTTCTGTATCATGTGGTAGAAAAATGGATCTCTAATTTCACTAATGTAATTAATAACACAAGATAATTTCATTTATAGAGTACAGTTTTGTATCTCGCACTGAGAGTTTATCATAAAATTAATAATTATTCCAATTATTTTATGCAATTAGATGATCACATGTTCTTGAAGTAATATTTATTTATTTATTTATTTTTTATTTTTGTGATTTTTGTTAATCTATGGTGGATAATTCTGTGAATTAGTTATTTCCTTAATTTTTGGCATTATTTGTTTCTTAAGTAGATTTCTAGAAAGTAGAATTAATACTTGTCTTAAAATGGCATTTTGCAGATCTCAATCCATTTAGACTAAGTGAATGTATTATTATTATTTTTTCTGCCCAACTGCAGTCTCTTGAGTCTGTTTTGCGTCATCCAGCGGATAATCGCACCCAGATTCGGGAACTTGGGCAGACTCTGATTGATGGTGGGATCCTGGATGACATAATCAGTGAGAAGCTGGAGGCTTTTAACAGCCGCTACGAAGAGCTGAGTCACTTGGTGAGAACCAGACATGCGCAGTATGATTAGGTAGCTACTGCCGCACGCTAACCCTGACAGCTCCCTCTCATTTGGAGCTTCCATGCTGGTTACACTTGGTAATGTCTAAATTGGTCCCCCTTTGTGTGGTGGGGGTTAAATGCTTTGGCGTGGTGGGGGTTAAAGTAGGCAGCCAATGTTAATGCGAGTCTGAGGCCTTTGAAGTAAGTATAGAAGAATAGACCTAATTTTGTAGGTCAGACACAGCTTGATTAAACAAACAAACAAACAAACAAACAAACAGACAGACATCCAAATTGCTAGGCCAAGGTCTGGTGGTGCATGCCTTTAATACAAAAACTTAAGAGGCAGAGGCAAGTAGATCTCTGAGCTTGAGGCCAGAATGACCTGCACAGGGAGTCCTAAGCCAGCTGAAGCTACATAGTAGCCAAAAACCAAATGAAAAACCAAACCAAACCAAACCAAACCAAACCAAACCAAACCAAACCAAACCAAACCAAACTTTGTTAGATATTGGATGTAGCTCAGTGGTAAAGCACTTGTCTAGTGCACACGAGGCCCTGGGTTAAATTCCCAGTTACCCTCTATCTCCAACACTCTGAGCTTAGTTCTATTTGTGAATTCTATAATTTTCTGTAAGAATCGTATTACAGCTCCGTCTAAGAATAATGACATCTACGTGTCTGTCCTAGGCACTATTAGGGCCGCCAGGATTTGACATTGTTATGAACGCTACATCCCTTGGGTCATGTCCAGATTATATTTCAACATGCATATTCATATCAGTGGTAAGAGAAAGGGCCGTGTTCTTTTGTAAGAAGATAGATAATTAGATAGCTATACCAGATTACTAAATAGTGACTGTTGAGATTTAGACTATAAATATCATTGAGCTTAATCTACAGATATGCGGCAATTAGTGGTTTGGCTCACGTGCACTGGTAGACCTTGTTCTCAGTTTTAGAAAAAAATTAGGTATTTATTCACTTGATAGAATTCTTACTATATCTTATTTTCTGATAGGCATTGGTGATTCTTAAAATTGCCTTGTATTTCTAGTAAACTAAAAAAATTAAAAAGTTACAAATTTTACTTAAGACATTTTACATATATGAGTGTCTGCATGGCTGTTTGTGTCCCGTATATGTGTCTGGTGCTTGTGTTGTCCAGAGAAGGTATCCGATCCCCTACAGCTGAAGTACAGACAGTTGGGAGCCACCGTGGTGGGAACCAAGCCCTCATCCTTTACAAGGGCAACAAGTACTCTTAGTCACTTAGCCAGTCACCTAAAATACACATTTTTATTCTTTATTATAAGTCCTATGGGAGATCTTTTCGTACTTGTATTTTCTCAAAGTATACATTAATAGAAAGAAGTAAAAATGAGAGATTAGGCAGCTGTGTCCATGAGATACTAGAAGAACATTTGCGCTTTTATTATTGATGGTTATTATTTATTTATAAGAAGAGCTACAGTCTTGAACCAGTACTTTATTATAATCTGCACGGCCAGAGAGCACATTCTGCTATTTATATTTGTGCTGAGCAGTTCTGAAGGAAATGTCTTTTCTGTGCAGGCGGAGAGCAAACAGATTTCTTTGGAGAAGCAACTCCAGGTTCTCCGGGAAACTGAGCACATGCTTCAGGTGCTGAAGGAGAGCCTGGGGGAGCTGGACAAACAGCTGACCACTTACCTGACGGACAGGATCGATGCCTTCCAACTGCCACAGGAAGCTCAGGTACTGCTGCAAAGTCGAGAGCCTTTGTGTTCTGAGAAAGAGCAGTTGACCCTGACCCTGACCCCCCAGAGCAGGGAGAACAAGCACTCTTTCTGGAGCAGCCTTTGGGTTTGAGCTGTTCTCCTTCCCTGTGTGAGAACTTGACACAGCTGCTCTTTACTATTTTATGCATATGGGTGTTTTACTTCCATGTGCATGTGTGCACTATGTCCATGTGTACTGCCTGTGGATGCCAGAAGACAGCATTAAATCCCCTGGAACTGGAGTTAGGCTGTTGTCAACCCCCCTGTGGTTGCTGGGAAAGGAACGTAGATCCTTTGGAAGAGCAGCTGGTGCTTTGAACAGCTGAGCCATCTCTCCAGCTCCCTTTACACTTTTTATTTTCTTTTTTTACACATTAGAAAATGCCTTTCTTTTTTTCTTTTAGCTCTAAAGTTCAGGCAGTTTATTCTATATATCTATCAGATGCAAACATCAATAATGACATGCAAAGACCTTAGCGTGTGCATGGCACACAGTGGTGTACTGTGTAGAGTTTGTTATCATCATGTGTCCCACAAGCCATACCAGATCATACCAGATCATATACTATACAACTACTGTACTGAACTTATGTATTATTTCTTCATGTACTTTGAAAACCATTGTCATCTAAAAACGTACATGTTGTATAAGCACATACTGTAACTCTTGCATGCCTGAGACTTACTGTGGAGCTAAGGGTGGGCTTAAAGTCAGCAGTCCCTCCTGCTTCACACTCTAGAGTGCTAAGGACTACAAGAATGAGCCCTTACCCAGGGCTTCTTTGTGTACTTTAAAAAACACACCTTCTCCCTTTTTTGTCCTCCTGGTAGAAGATCCAAGCAGAAATCTCAGCCCATGAGCTCACCCTGGAGGAGCTGAGAAAGAATGTCCGCTCCCAGCCCCCGACCTCCCCTGAAGGCAGGAGCCCTAGAGGAGGAAGTCAGATGGACTTGCTACAGGTAAAGACCAGGCTTCCTCTGTGTTTTGTATATGGCAGGTATAGAAAAGAAAAACAGAAAGGCTTGGTTATTTGGGTACCCTTGCTCTGTACTGTAATTCAGACAATGGGGGTGTGGAGCATCAAAGGCTCACGGTGCCTCACGACAGCAGGAACAGGTTATTATCTGGGTAATAAAAGAATGATGTTTAATAGTTGGTTGAGAAGAGAGAATGAGTTTGACCTAGCAGTTGGCTTTGTGTAGACTGTTCACTGACCGCAGAGGCTGATGTCTGGGCAGGATGCAGGACCACTCAGGTCCTAGTGGGTGGAGGGAGAGGGGCTTTCACTCTTAATGTGGTGGAAGCCATCTGAGGTCTGTGTTCATGAACTAGCTTTTCTGGAAAAAGTGAGTAAATGAATGGACTTTTGTTCCAGAGACACCATCTGTATCCAGATTTATTTTGGAGACTGGAATACCGAGTGCTGAGCAGTGGTTCTTAACCCAGGGTCGTGGCCCCTTTGGGGGTCGAATATCAGATATCCTGGATATCAGACAATACATTATGATTTATAACACAAAATTACAGTTATGAAGTAGCAATGAAATAATTTAGGGTTGGGGGAGTCACCACAACATGAGGAACTGTGTTAAAGAGTCTCAACCTTAGGAAGGCTGAGAACCACTGCTTTATATGACCAGAAACTTCCTAATTCCTCTGGGATTTCCTGGGTTGAAAAGCCTTTCAGCATTATATATTATACTAATATCTAGTGAGAGAGATGGTGAATATCTTACCCTCATTTCTGCAAACAGAGGAAACTTCGAGAGGTTTCCACCAAATTCCAGCTTTTCCAGAAGCCTGCAAATTTCGAGCAGCGGATGCTTGACTGCAGGCGTGTGCTGGAGGGAGTGAAGGCCGAGCTTCCTGTCCTCGATGTGAAGGATGTGGACCCTGACGTCATCCAGACCCACCTGGACAAGTGCATGGTGAGCCTGCGGCCAAGGGGGCAGCTCACACGTCCAGGGCTGCTCCGATGGTTTAGTTCAGATCCTCTGTTCTTAGTCCTTAGTTCAGTGTGTGGGGGTGACAGAGAGCATGTCAGAACAATAAGAACTGTGGCTCTCCCAGAAAAAAATAGATGGTATGTAAGAGAAATAGAAAATGAAAACAGTGGTTATGGTTTGTGTAGATAAAGGAAGCAGACTGCATGTAAATGATGTAATATAAAACAAAGGGGTGAGTAAATTACAACATGAAGCGGGAAAGACCTCTGCAGGATGCAACTGATAAGGGAAACGTTCCATGATAGATTTGAAGTCGCTATAATATCTGGAATATTACAGAGGGAAAAAAAATGCTTTGCTAGGAAACTGACATTTAAGTCAAAGTTTAAAGTTCAGATGGGCAGAAATGAATGACAAGTAAGGCCTTACTGTTTCGTTGTTTGTAGTAGGTTTAATAAAGAGTTTTAGATAATGTTGGGGGGAGGATCTGAACCTAGTCTTATTGTGGTGCCTGGTGGTCTTCTTAGAGGAGTCTGGGGGAGAGATTGGTAGGACTGTCGTTCCACGGTTGTTTCTTACCTGGGTGGGTTGGTGCCCGAGCAGGAGACATTTGGATGACATGCAAGTGTTGCAAGCATCTCTCTGCTTATTGGGACAGAGTGGCAGACATTACTTTATTTGACCTCACAGACACTGGCTTTGTATTCTTGAGGTGTTTTGAGTTGGATGCTCATGTATGGATAAGCTGCCTGGACAGCGTTTGGGGGTTCAAGGTGACAGGGATGAAGGCAGTTTGGAATTGACCTGTTGAACTCCAATTTCATAGAGTCATAACCATCTTGACACTTTAAAGTGTTATGTATATTTTCAGCTTGTAAATTATACTCATTATGGTAGATTTGTTTTCTCTGAGCAATAGAAACAAATAAACGTTAGGGATTCTGCATTCCTTCAGGCACAGATTGCCAGAGGCAACTGTCTTCTAGTCACGGCGTTAGGATTAAAGAATATTCTTTTGGGACTGGAGAGATGGCTCAGCAGTTAAGAGCATTGACTGCTCTTCTGAAGGTCCTGAGTTCAAATCCCAGCAACCACATGGTGGCTCACAACCATCCGTAATGAGATCTGACATCCTTTTCTGGTGTGTCTGAAGACAACTACAATGTACTTACATATAATAATAAATAAATCTTTGGATCAGAGTGAGCAGGAGCGAGCAGAGGTTCTGAATTAAAAGAGAGAGAGAGAGAAAAAAGAATATTCTTTCGGTGCCATGAGTAAGCATGTGCCCTCTCCCTGAGCAATCTGCCAGTCCTACGGTGTGATTCCACACAGAGCCATTCCAGTTTGCATCCTGCGACTTCCCATGGTTTTTGAAGGAAACGTGGTTACAATGAGTCCTTGTCCAGGGTTTCTACTGACATATAATGGACACATCTTGTGTTATGTTTAAGCAAATGCAAACTCTATTAATTTATTATCTGATTTGAAGAATCATCACTCACAATCCCAACTTCACTTGATTCAGCCTTCAAACCACATTCAAGACAGATAGAAGCTGTGCTGTGAAATGATGCCAGTCGGGAATTTTCTGTTAACGATGTAAAAATTTTCTCTCTTTTAAAGAAACTGTATAAAACATTGAGTGAAGTCAAACTTGAAGTTGAGACTGTCATCAAAACAGGGCGGCACATTGTCCAGAAGCAACAGACAGACAACCCGAAAAGCATGGATGAGCAGCTCACTTCTCTGAAAGTCCTCTACAATGACCTGGGTGCACAGGTGGGACACTCTCTCTTCTTTCTCTCTCTCTATTTACCTGTCACTCCCTCTCCCTCTATTTATCAAATTTAATCTTTATATGTACATTAATAGTATAATCATTAATAGTTAAATAATTTTTAGAATATTTAATACAGAATAGTATTTATATTTTCCATGGTCATTGACATCTTATAAGGTATTCTGAGAAACTCAACAAGGGAATAGTTTCTGCGTAGACCTTATTTGCTTTTGGCTATCTAAATTGACTAGTTCACTGAGGTATGTTAACATGTCAGGGTCTAGTAAATGTTTGATGGTAGGTAGTTCTCATTAGTCTACCGAGACTTAAAATCCTCCATTGTATACCTTAATGAATGGGTGTTAAGGGTTGGTTGGCCATTTTCTGTGACTGGCTCTACCTGACAGGATCCCATTCAAAAATTGTCCTCTGACTTTGAGGGTTTGCCCTGAAATTCAGAGTCCAAAGAACCTGTGAAAGCAAAACCTGGCTGTACTGAAAAACTGGTCTAGATAATGTTTTCTTTGTTTGTTTTGAGGCAGGGTCTCTCTTTATATAGCTCTTGCTGCCCTGGAACTTGCTATGTAGAGCAGGCTGGTCACTAATTCACAGAGGTCCACTTGCCCCCGCCTCCCCAGGGCTAGGATTAAGGGTGTGTGCCATGATACCCAGCTTAGGTAGCTGTTTAACCCTTCCATGCTGATTGAACGTTAGGCCCAGACTTGGGATAGGAAGGCTTTTTTGAGGAAGTGCTGCATAAGCTGAGATTTGAAGGATAGGTCAGAGGAACCATGGGGAAGGCAGGGGAGGGTTATGGAGCAGCTTGGGTAAAGGCCCTGTGGCAGGAGGAGGCAGGGTATACCTCTCGGGGGAGGAGACAGAAAGAGCCATGTGTGGACTGGTGTGAGGGTATGGGCGTCTGGCTCGATCATTTTACCTGGAGCTGGGCTGCTGTGTATTTAGTGCTACGTTAGTCTGGTGGTGGAGGAGAGGGAGGGATAAGGCATGACCTTTATTATGTTTTAGGTTTGCTTTTATGGATGACTGTGGTGCCATCACTGGGACATTGGGGTGATAGTAGGAAAGATAGAGAGGTGTGCAGAAGCCATATGCTTATTTGTGGTGTGTTGACAGGCTAACTCCATTTGAGATGTCTGGTACTTACACAGGCGCTAAAATGGTTTTCAACTTTTGGGTTGCAACCCCTTTAGGGTTAAATGTCCCTTTCACTGGGTCCCTTTCACCTAAGACCATTGGAAAACACAGATATTTACATTATGATTTATAAAAGTAGCAAAATTACAGGTATGAAATAGCAATGAAAATAATTTTATAGTTGGGAATCACCACACATGAGAACCGTATTAAAGGGTCACAGCATTAGGCAGGTTGAGAAGCACTGTACTAAAGTCTGGAGAAGACATCTGCGCTGATCAGGTGGCTTTGCTGAGTCACTCCATCTAAGTGGTAAAGTGTCCAGGGTTGATGAGATTAGCTAGGTAGAGGATATGGTGAGGGAAAGTGGGGCCACTGACCAAGTGTTATGAATTAGCCAAAGTAACTTGAAAATAAGAAGATAACCAGATGTGATAGGTGTACAGCAGGATGAGATCTGGGAAGCCTGGGAGGGTAGTATTATTTCAAGGATGCGTTCTGTCGTTGCCTTGGGGTTGTTATTGAACTTAGCAAGGGATGTGTGAGAAGTCAGGCATGGGACCACACTCTAGGAAGTAGCTTTGAGCACATGGTAAAAGTGGAGAGTGGGTCTTCAAAGAGGTGTGTGTGTGTGTGTGTGTGTGTGTGTGTGTGTGTGCGTGTGCGCGCACGAGTGTTTAAAGTGTTTACCAAGAAGGAATGGCTGTAGAACTAAGAGGGAAGGGAGGAATAATCAGGTAAAAGCCTTGCATCTTCATATGGTCTGTTGCAGATGGCCTTAGCTCGCATTGGTGAGGTTGAGAAACTGTGTGCGTCCTCATAAGCTGAGCTATGGATTCTTTTCTTCCCGATATACAAATCTTTGTGAGCATTAAGTTTGGTGATGCGTGGGCATATCAGAGTCAGAGAAGCACTGTGTATGTAATTCAGGCGTTGACCGTCTAATGCCTGCGTTCTAGTGCTGTTAATTTAGTGTTACAGATTTTACTTGAGCCCCGCTGCGTCTTTTTTATAGTGTCCTTGGTCCCCTTGTTTATTCTTGACTTACCATGTCCTTGACCCCCTTGTTTAGGTGACAGAAGGGAAGCAGGACCTGGAAAGAGCCTCACAGCTGTCCAGGAAGATGAAGAAGGAGGCCGCCATCCTCTCTGAATGGCTCTCTGCCACAGAGGCAGAACTAGTGCAGAAATCCACATCAGAAGGTGTGATTGGTGACCTGGACACAGAAATCTCCTGGGCTAAAGTGAGTTTCAGTTGGGTTGGACTGTCACATGTCACATCTGTGGTATTCCCTTGGGGCAGTCTGGCTGGACACTATCTCTATTTCATATTAATTGTGACCTCTGCTCTTCTCCGTTACTTTCTTTCCCTCCTCTGTGATCTGGGAAGAACATTTTGTATATACTTTTTGTTCGTTTTCAGAGAAGGTTTCTCCCTGTAACCTGGGCTGCCGTGTATTCATTGTATATCACAGACTGGTGGTAAATTTGCAGCAGTTTTTCTTCCTTAGCTTCTCAAATGCTGGGGTCACCATCATGTGCAACTATGCTCAGCTAAAACCAGGCATTTTAACAGTACTTGTGTGTGTGTGTGTGTGTGTGTGTGTGTGTGTGAGATGTGGGTGTGTGCATGCACATGAGTGTGAGTATAAATGTGTACATGTGTGTTTGTGTGTATGAATGAGTGTGAGTGTACACATGTGTATTTGTGAGTGTGTAGGAGATTCCGTGTGAGTGTATGTGTGTGTGTGTGTGTGTGTGTGTGCGCGTCCTTCTCAGTTGCTTTGTCTGGGACAAACTCTCATTCTGAACATGAAGCTTGCAGATTTGGCTGGACTTGCCAGCAAACTACTGTCTCTGCTTTCCCAGTGCTAGAATTCTGGTCTCGTTCCTGGCTTTTTATATGAGTGTGCAGGATCAGAACTCAGGTCTTTGTTGTTGTTCAGCAGGCACTTTACCAACTGAGCTGCCTCCACAGCCCCAATAAAATACTTCATCTCCCTTCCGAAAGCACCGAACTCCTATGGGTCATCAGGGCCTTTTTCACGCTATGCTTAGGTAGTATCTGAAAATGTTCTATTAACAGTTAACCACCTTAGCTGGATGTGGTGGTACGTGCCTTTAATTCCAGAACTTGGGAGGCAGAGGCAAGCAGACCTAAGAGTGTTCAAGAGTTCCAGGACAGCCAAGGCGATGTAGAGAGACCCTGTCTCAAAAAGGAAAAGATAAACAACAACAGAAAAAACGAATCACTTTGAAAATCCATGACATTTTCTCTCCGTATTCAGTCTTTATATTTAATTATCTATCTATTGCAAAATAACTGATGCAGAGATCATAATCACACAATGTAAAGAAAAATCCACATGGCAGTTTCCTTTAGCCTTCTAGGTATTTGATATTTAGGAGTTAATGTGTAGCTTCTTGTTTCTGAGCCGAACACAGGATTGAATGGAGGCTTTCTGTTTTCCTCAGTTTCTTTCATATGAAAGACGCAGGCATGCTTGAGAACCTCCACAGGCTCCACAGGCTACAGAAGAAATACGGGCCACACAGTCTCTCCAGTGTCCTCTGTAGATGTTTCCCATGACCTCCATGAGAAGGGACTCGGGCTGAGTGGCGTATCTCGCACTTGCCTGAATGCTCAGAAGAGGGGACACTTGGGAGAAAGTCAAGCTGATGCTCTGGAAAGAATATTCCAGTTGCAAAGATAGTTCATGGAAAGGAACCCGTGGAACCCGCAGTCTGTGTGTGCAGGATAAGGAGTGTGTGTGGGGGGGTGGTGGTGCAGAAGGAAATGAACTTGAAGGTCACTAGTGTATTCTGACTGACTGAAAAAGAAAACAAGTGAAGTCGATTTTATTAACTCTGATCTTTGTTTAGCATGCCCACAATAATTCTTCTCTTCCCCTGGACCATTCCAAGACTCTTTCTCCTGCTCCGGCCCCTTTCCCTGCATCCTTTCTTTTCTTTTGAGACTATGTAGCTCGGGTGGTCTTGAACCCTTGATGCTCAGCATCCTGACGGTGAGGATTTGGTCAGTGCCATCAGGGCCTGGGCATACTATGTTCTTTCCTTATTAACTCTACAACTTTCGCCATTTCACAAAAGTCACAAACTCTCCTTGGCTTTCTGAGTTGCTAAAGTCACAGTTTATGATTCAGACCCAAAATAAAGTCAAACAAAAGCTAACTGTGAGCTTGAGAGTTTGCTGTTTTTGTAGTGTAAATTAGACAAGCCTGCTCTTTCATTTGTTTGTTTTTATTGCTTAATTCTTCTTGGCTGTTTACCACCCTCCATTTTCCTTTTTATGTACAGTTCTATGAATAACATTCCTGTGGCTGATGGTCAGCATAATTCTTTCCTGAATGTGTCTTAGCAGCTGGAAAGTCCTCAGGCTGAAGGATACACCCATTTTAAAGTCTCGTGTGTGCTTCAAGCCTGTGCTTTAGTAATGACTTCATAGACATTACATTACAGGTACCACCTATGCATCAATTCCTCCCTGGATTTTTGAGAATACATTCGACAGTGGTGTATAAACACTGTCTCTGACTTTTCCATAGCTTGTAGACCATTTGTAGCCCCTTTTTGAAAAATATTTTTTCCTGTAGTTTTGACCATTTTAAAATCTCCAGATTAGTCTGCTAATTTCAATTTCTTTATCAGGATTATTAATGCTCATGGTGTTGTGTAGTATTAGAAAATTCCTTTCTTTGCCATTGTATTTTACTTTCTGCCCTTTATTATTATTTTTTAAATAAACACTTAAGTATGACCTTACAGAACGGAATAATCCGTTTCTTGTTATTGTTGCCTTCAGTTTCAGAAGGGCTGGCTTTACTCTACGGTTCTGTAGAATTTCTTCATGATCTTGTGTAGTGTCATCCCTTCAACTTTGATGTTAATCCTTCAATGCTAATTTGCTCTATATTAGGAGAGAGGCTCTGAACTTCTCCCCAAATAACAAACTGATGGTCCCAGCTTTGTTTGAGTTCTGAGTTCTTCTCCTGTAGGCTAACACAGTAGTTAATACATCCTTATTGCTGTTTTCTGTTGTACAGTTCTGGTCTTCTACCATCCCCCAGTTCTGACTGCTGAGTGATGTCATTCTGTTAGCTACTTCAATTCTAATTAAAGGGTCCTTGTCTTTATGATTCTCTTCGTGGCTTATGTACTTTTATAGTAATGGTCCCTAGACCATAAAAATCCTTTGTGTGGATTTACTTCAACGTTCTAGATTTGTTAGATAAAAATTTGTATGTTTTGGCTTTTGTTTCTGTGGGGACTGGAGATTAATCTCAGGTCCTGGACCATGCCCCACAAGTGCCCTTGTTAAATCATTTATAGATAAAACAGATATTGGTTGTTATGGTTGTGTATATATATGTCTCTGTGCACGCCCATGTATGTGTGACAGAATAAATGACTGAGGCTCACTTGTGCCATGGCACAGATGTGAAGGTCACAGAATAACTCCAGAATTTGGTTTTCTCTTCCTCATTTATGTGGTTTTCAGAGATTGAACTTGGGTTTCCAGACTTGTGCAGGAAATGCCTTTGCCTGCTGCTGAGCCATTGTGCTGGCCCCCAGATGTAGCTCAGGCTAGCCTCACCCTGGAGATTCTCTTGCTTCTGCTTCTTTAGCATATTCTACCAACATGCACCACCACGACAGGCTTCAGTCCTTAATAAAATGTTATGTCTTATTTCCCACTTTTTGAATTCTTTTACTTTGCCATGTTATATCTTAATTTTTCCTTTAAAACATGGTGTGTGTGTGTGTGTGTGTGTGTGTGTGTGTGTGTGTGTGTGTGAATAATGCATCTATTATATATTATTTTGTTTTATTACCATATTAATGAAGACTTTTTTTTAACCAGTTGCTTTTATATACGTGTATATATAATATATAGGTGATATTGAGTTATATGTGTTAATATTTGATGATCCTTTCTGGTCTCATTAGTTCCACTTTTTGTTAAATATCATTTCTGAAGACAGACTATAAAAATGGTAAGCTTGTCTCTTGTGAAATCTATAATCTTGAGTTCCCAACAAGTCCTCTTACAGATCTGACGTAGTGAGGGTGGCATATAGGAGGTACCCAGCGCATTCCATCGGTGGGGTGGGAGGAACGTTGGTGTGGAGTATGCCCACCCACCTTTTCTTTTTCTATTAGTTTATTTATTTATTTACTTTATATCCTGATTGCAACTGCCTCTCACACAGCCCTTCTCTTATCAACCTCCTCTGAGAAGGAGGAGGCCCCCTCTGCGTACCAACCTGCCCTGGCACATCAAGTCACTGCAGGACTAGGCACATCCTCTCCCACTGAGGCCAGACAAAGCTGCCCAGTTAGGGGAACTGTCCACAGGCAGGCAACAGAGTCAGGGACAGCCCTGGCTCCAGTTGTTGTGAGACCCACATGAAGACCAAGCCTCACATCTGCTGCATATGTGCAGCCCATGTATGCTCGTTGGTAACTACCCACCTTTTCGATGGTGGGTTTTTAGATTTAAAAACATTAAAGATTCAAAATACATTTTAGTTTCTTCATTTAAATATGTGCAATATTTAAATGCAGAATTTAAGTGGTATTTTTATTTGTGAATGTAAGTGGGAAATTTATTCCATAGATTCAATATTATTTTAAATACTTTTTTACCATAAAACCCACTAGGCTTATGTATGTATTGTTTAAACTTAATTACTTGTCTGTAGTTATTTCTTATTGTTCTTCCAGCCAACTCTCTAGTCAGTCAGTACATAACTACTGAAGGAGTGCAAGTAGTCTGAACTACAGAGTACATGCATAATTGACTTTTTCTCTCACACTGGGGCAGAAGAATACAAGCAGGAAATAACCAGCTGCCTTTTAAATGCACCTCTGAGTGTCACAACTGAGGCAGTGTTTCGACCTTGACTCACTTGTGGATTTGTGATTTGTATCCTTTCAGAAGTGTGATTTTCAGCAATGTTCACATAAAAACTTGAATTCCTTGAAGTGATTTCTTTAAATGTTGATTTAAGAATGTGCACCATGGGCCTAGGGAGGTGGCTCAGTGGCTGAGAGCACTTGCTGCTCTTGAAGAAGACCAGTGGTTCATTCTGAGGACCCAAATCAGCCTGTAGCTTCAGATCTGGGAGATCTGATGCCTCTGCCCTTAAGGGCTCTTGGGCTCACACAAACACTCACACACACACACACACACACACACACACACACACACACACACACACACACACACACGCATACTCACTCACATACACTTAAATAAACAGAAATCCGAAAAGTATTTTTTTGAAAAAGGAGCAACAGTTTAAAAAAGATACAGGAGGCGTGTTGGGGACACAGGTGTTTCCATATGGCACTTTCAGGATATTTTGCATTTTTCAGCAGATTTGAATTTCTGTGAATGTGCACTTTCCCGGTACCTTCCTTTGTGTGTGAGTCCCATGACTATTGCCCCTCCTGGAGTCTCCCCGCCGCATGGTGTGAAGCTGACGTTTAGAGCTTCTGTTTTCCTGGTTCTCCTTTGATTTACTCAAGCCGTATTTCCCATCTGAAATTCTTATGTCTTTTCACATTCACCTACTTAACCATTTCAGTTTTCATTATGGTTTTGCGAGTTCGGGATGTGTCAGTGAGTTGAGTTTTATAAACCTTTAAGGTATTGCAAGTTATTCAAGAAATCATTGACTTGTTATTACTGGAGAAGAAAAGCTAAAACAAATAAGCTATAAAACAAAAAAGCTATAAAACACATAGGTTAGGTACATTTTATTGTTTTCTGAAAGTCATGTGGTTTGTTTTTTTTTCTTCTAGAACATTCTTAAGGATCTGGAAAAGAGAAAAGCTGACTTAAATGCCATTACAGAGAGTAGTGCTGCCCTTCAGCACTTGGTCTTGGGCAGTGAGTCTGTTCTGGAAGAGAACCTCTGTGTGCTCAATGCTGGGTGGAGCCGAGTCCGCACGTGGACCGAAGACTGGTGCACCACCTTGCTGGTACGTTGCCAGAACACGCCAGTGGTAATGTCTTCTCTAAGTAATTACATTTAAAGCATGTGGCCCTCATTAGAATTCTGTTTCCTGTGTGTCTCAGTTTTGTTTTGCTTGTGCATTAGTTTTATTATTATTTTTCTATTGAAAATGTATCAAAGGGAAGAATTTACGGTACCTCTATGAATTAAAATACTCACGCTAAACAGAAGGGCTGTGTTATTTAATATTTTAGTAAACGTATTTTTGTTTTAATGATAGAGTATTAGTATAATAATATGATATATATGTACATGTATGTATAAATGTATATTTATATACACACTAACCGTAGTTATTATATTTAACCAGGCAGCTGGTTATTTCCTGCTTGTATCCTGCCCCAGTGTGAGAGAAAAAGTCAATTATGCATGTACTCTGCGTAGGTCAGACTACTTGCACTCCTTCAGTAGTTATATACTGACTGACTAGAGAATTGGCTGGAAGAACAATAAGGAATAACGACAGTTATTGTGTAGATACACATAAGACACACAGTGTCTTAGTTATACACTAGCTCAGATCAAGGATTATCCCAAATGATGGTGCTGCGAAAATTCTTGACCACTACCTCAGTGAAGTTACTTAAAAACTCTATTCTTTCTTTTTTTCATCTACAAAATGGGCATTATTATAATTTCTGCTTTGTATGATTTTATGATGATTAAATGACTGAAAATATGTGGCTGGCATTATAAAGCAATGTGTTAAACTCCCATTATTATTTTTATGATTATGGCCATTCCATTTTCGTAATGTGTCCTGGCCCACTTCTACCAATGGTTAACATATGGTAGCCCCAGTCTCTGAAGTGAGAGTTATAATTTGTAAGTCATTACTTTATTCTGGCACATCAGATAGGACTTTAACTCAGTTAATTTTCTAGTAATGGACAGACATAGATAAAAGAATGAATTATCTATTTGGGCATTTTTTCAAATCAGGATATATAGGGCAGAGAAGCTCATGTGCGTAGGTCTTGCTTGATCAGAGGTTTATATTTTAGTCCATAACCTATTACTCATATAACTTTATGTAAATTCTGTAATACAATACATCATCACATACTAATACAGAGAGACAAGCATGGCTGCAGCTGGCCACGGTGATCCATACAGGCAA
Source organism: Uromys caudimaculatus (assembly GCA_028551405.1). Lineage (NCBI taxonomy): Eukaryota > Metazoa > Chordata > Mammalia > Rodentia > Muridae > Uromys > Uromys caudimaculatus. The sequence continues at coordinate 31,514,913 of CM052717.1, read as the reverse complement.
TCCCAGAGTTTAAGACATCAAGACAAGAGTATAAGGTTAACCTACATAGCAAGGCTCTGTCTCAAAAAACCCAAAATACCAAAAAAAAAAACCCCAACCCCCCAAAAACCCCAGTACCCTGTCTCCCCTCAAAAATGTCACACAGGCTTGTAATCCTGCTACTTGGATAACAGAGACAGGATGATCACAACTTGAAAGTCTTCTTGGGCTACGTAGCATCTTCAAGGATAGCTTAAACAACTTAGTGAGACCCTGTCTCAAAATAAAAAGTAAAAATGGGCCAGGAGTTATAATCAGTTGTGCAGTGTCTGAGGCCCTATGTTCAGTCTCCAGAACTGGAGAGCAGTGACCCCTCCTTCTAAAAACCCCAAACTAAAACAAACCAAGTGAAAGTATGTAGCAAATATAGTTGTTCATTGTTGACATGATTGTGTGACATGCAACGTGCTCTTTGATGGCCTTTTCAATCTCTTCTGAGATTGCCCTCTTAATATTTCATTTAAGCTTGTCAACATTATTTCATTCCTTTGTAGAACCATCAGAATCAGCTGGAGATATTTGACGGACATGTCGCTCACATCAGTACCTGGCTCTATCAAGCCGAAGCTCTGTTGGATGAGATCGAAAAGAAGCCAGCGAGTAAACAGGAAGAAATCGTGAAGGTAGCCAGCCTCACGAGTTCCACAGGATAATTTGCTATGGTCTGTTCTCTTGTGCTGTGTGCTGTTAGTGGTGTGGCTGGTATTCTCAAGCAGTTTGCTTTTCAACGTTTATCATGGTGGGAGAAACCAAGGTCGTCATGGGTTTTCTATGACCACCACTTCCTCTGGTTGATGGTGCTGAAGTCTCTCTCTCTCTCTCCTTTTACTATCAGCGTTTACTGTCTGAACTGGATGATGCCAGCCGCCAGGTTGAGAACATTCGGGAACAAGCCATCATCTTGGTGAATGCTCGTGGAAATGCCAACAGAGAACTTGTAGAACCAAAATTAGCTGAGCTGAGCAGGAACTTTGAAAAGGTGTCCCAGCACATAAAAAGCGCCCAAGTGAGTACTTGTATTTTTATAGAATACCATTTCTCCCCATGGGTATATGTATAAATGGTAGATAATTTTGTTTGGGCCTATTAATTTTTAAATGAATTTTAATTACTGTTTGGCAAAGCAACTGCCATTACTTATATGTGATTGTTAATATAAGAAAATATTGTTTAGTAAAATAACTCACCCAGGACAGGCTTCAGAGCCAGTTGGCAGTCCGGATAGGACTAGAACAGAAATAATTAAAGTCATTTCCCAACTGACACATGATTATTAATCCCTGATCTTAAACTCATCCTTTTAATGTATTTATTTATAGAAAAGACATGTGTGTGTATGTGTTTATATGTTGACAGATTTAAATGTTATCAGCTATATAATATATATAAGTTATAAACTCACAGTTTATAGTTCACAGAGAAACTTTCTGAATTTACTAATTCAAGAAAGCTTTATCAATCAAAATGGGGTCACAGCTATTGTTACAAAGTGGTGTCTATACTATTATGTTATTATTTCTTCAACTCCCTGTGTATCTTTCCCATTTTTTTCTCTTTTATTCTCTATTTTAAGAGGGGAGCAGGAGAAACACTTTACTGTAGAGTTCTCAAGGCCTAGCACAGACCGAGCTTTAGTAAATGCGAGATGGAAAAGATGCAGACATTTTCACAATTTTGAGGGATAACCGTGGACCTTAGGCGCTCATGCTGAGGAATCACAGGATGCTGAGCATTTAATAATTTCAGCTGTGCACATCTGACGGCACTTTAAAGAATTGGTCAATTTAACCTCTTGACAATTATCTGTTGAAATAACAAAGAGAACAGACCATTCGCTTTATATGTGTGCAGGAAGTAGGTCTTATCTAACTTTGTTTTAATTTAAAATATATGGTGTAGTGGGCCAAATTTTCTATCCATGCCCAGGAATATAATTATTCACGGCTTAAAACAGTACAGCCAGACCTTCCTCGGGTCTTCTTTAATCTTGGCTTTGTCTTCTTATTGTGTGACTTACTCCATTTTATTCTTTTAAGTAGATTCCTAAGATTTTTTTTTTTTTGACATTAAAAGCTAAGCAGAGTGGGCTAAGAGAAAGAACAGAGAAACTTAGCATCGCCCCTCAAATGACCTTTGCAAACCATTCTGATGCTTAAGTATTTTTACTCACTGATGCGTGATACTAAAATATGAAAAAATTAAAGCATTTTGTACATGCTCCCTTGAAAGGGATTTTAATGGTTCTGTGGTCTGTTATAATTTGCTAGGTTAATTTTATGAATATTGGGCACTTGGGAACGTTGTCTTTGTTAAAATCATCGTGTTTGTATCTGCTGGCTCATCTCTGACTATTCTGCTGGCATCGGACTTTAGAATCCATTCAGTTGTTGCCGAGGTTGTACAGGTCTCTTCCAGACACTGCCAGCACAGGCCAGTCGAAAATCTGCGCAGGTCAGGATGTGAGGATGCTACTTTCTTCATATGTGGCAGACGCTGGATGCTTTCTTCATTTATTTTTATCAAAATTGCTATTCTTACTTTTATTTTCCCAAATGTGATGTTTTTCTGTATAGATGTGAAAATGTGGCCTTTGGAAATACAAATCTTTTTTGAGGCTCCAGTATTACAAAACGCAAGGGGAATTCTTTTGGTTTATTTATTTATTTTATTTATTTTTGGTTTTTCGAGATAGGGTTTCTCTGTGTAGCCCTGGCTGTCCTGGAACTCACTCTGTAGACCAGGCTGGCCTTGAACTCAGAAATCCGCCTGCCTCTGCCTTCCAAGTGCTGGGATTAAAGGTGTGCGCCATCACTGCCCGGCGCAAGGGGAGTTCTTGGTTGGCATGTATGGGAAGTGTTCTCTAGGGTCTCCTTGTACCGGGTGAGGACTGCTCATCGCTCCATTCATGGCTATGGCAGGGGTGGTTTAGATCATGGCCCTGTAGTGTGTTCACCCTGGCATCTGCTCTCCTGTGCTCCTAGCGGCCATAGTGAACTGAATGCACATCATGACCCTGCTCCAGGTTGAAAAATGAGCAGTTCAAGTAATCCAGGTTGCCAGAAGCCACTGCTCGGTGATACATAACGTCAAAGTCATTTCAGATAAATGCTGGTTTCTGCTGTGACCCTGCCTCTCGGGTGACTTTGGAATATCGAGTCAAGAGCGTACTCTCAGAAGCCTATTTTCCTTTCCTAGATGCTGGTTGGCCAGGAGCCTTCCTCCTACCAAGGCTCGGACCCTGCTGGAACTGTTGAAGCTGCAGGACCTTTCTCTGACTTGGAAAGTTTAGAAAATGACATAGAAAACATGTTGAAAGTTGTGGAGAAGCACTTGGAGCCCAGCAGTGACGAGAAGGTGGGTGCTTTGCAAACCCTACCTCCTTTTTTCTCTCTCCTTCAACAATGTGGATTTCTTTACTTGACCCACCACATGTAACTGAAGAAATCCAGATGTGATTTATGAGAGTCATTGTCAAAGCTGTCAGGTGACTCATGCAATGCTTGAAGTTCATATACAACGCTCATCTAATCCCAGCATGTGGGAGGCAGATGCAGGAGGAGTGTGTGTTCATGGTCTTCTCTAGGTATATAGCAAGTATGAGGCTAGCCTGGGCTACAAGAAACTGTTTCACAAACAAACAAAGAAACAAACAAAACCACTGATGATGATGAAGAGGGGGAGGAAGAAGAGGAGGAGAAAAAAATCACCATCATCACCATCATCACCATCACCATCATCATCATCTCTAACCCCTACTTTCTGACTAGCTGTAATCATTAGCTAAGGTTTGATAACCTAGCTTTGGGATATTTTATTTTCAAATATCAAGTATTTGAAGAAAATCATGAGTGGCTATGTCATTCAGGCCGACGTGGCTTGACCCATGCTGCCCTGACTGTCTCAGCCTAATTCTTACACCGAACAATGGAGAGTATTGAGTTTGTCTGTGTATTTTTATTTTTAGTAATTTTTTTCTCTTTAAATACTTAGCTGGATGAGGAGCGAGCCCGGATTGAGGAAGTTCTGCAAAGGGGGGAGCATCTGTTACACGAACCTATGGAGGACAGTAAGAGAGAAAAGATCCGTTTGCAGTTGTTGCTTTTGCATACACGTTACAAAAAAATTAAGGTAAGATGGCGTCGTCTCTGCAGCCAAGGAGTAACTTACCCAGGTGTGCCATCCAGGCTGGGGACACAATATTTAAAGACACAAGCAATATTCAAGCAAAGCAATTCGGGAAATTATATAATTTCCCCCTCCCCCTCACTTTCTTTTTAAGTTTAATTAATTACTGTTTTTGTTTTTGTTTCTTTTTTGAGTTGGGGATTGGACACTATGCCTGGCATATGCTGCTGGTTATTTGGGAATCTCCCATCATGCACCCTGATCACACACACTTCCCAGTCCTCCTATGTCTGCTCCCTCACACTGTCACTTCCCTGAATTACAAAAAAAGAAAAGAAAAGAAAGACAAGAAAGGGGGGATGGGAGGGGGGGGAGGGGAGGAAAAGAACTTAAGTCCATTTGTGTTATACTCACTTAAGCATGGTCTACTTCCAGTGGTCAGCCCACAAAGGGAAACTGAGTCCTTCCCCACTCTCACCAGAAGCCGTCAATTGTGGAGAGCCACACTTCAGCATCCTTATCATAGTTTTCAATGATGGCTTCCCTTTTAGGCTATTAAATTTTTAGGGGTGGGGTGGAGTTAGGGGTTGTCCCAGAAAGAAGCCTTCTGTGTTCCTCTTTCTCGACTGCATCTGCCATCACTGAAAATACCAGACTGGCAAGAGTAGCGTCCTTGTAATGTTTTAAGTGGTGCCATTCTGCGGGGCTCTATTCTTTGGTAGTTCTTTCTGGAATGTGTTTTCTTTGATCACCCAGGAATCTGAGCGGATCCCTGTACCGTGTCGTGCTGTCTATTGGCTGTCTCTGCCTGCACGTGCCTTTGCTGTGTGATCCAAAATGAAGCTGCCATTGGAGTCCACCTCCCCATTTCCCTTCTTAGTCTGTCCTCTTAAAAAGTAGCCCGTTTGTGTAGAGAGAGGGGACTTCAGTACCACCCTCGGCTATTTTCCTGTTCATTACATCATGTGAAGCAGGACTCACAACTGTTAGGCTTTGGACTGAGGATAGCTGTCTGGGAAGTGTGTGTCTCACAAGCATGAGGACTTGAGCTGTCTTAGTTCAGTCTCCAGTCTCAGTTTATGTAAAAATGTTAAGCATGGTGGCACAGTGCTGTGACCCCGGTGCTGGGGCAGCAGACAGGAGGGTCCCAAGGCTTTGTTGGCCAGACAGTCCAGCCTAATTGGTGAGCTCGAGGCCATGAGACCAATGAAAGACCCTGCCTCAGTGGGTAGGTGGTGTTCCTAAGGAGACACCTGAAGGTTGATGTTTGGCTTACACACAGGCATACACACACAGATACACACACACACAGAGGCATATTCACACTTGGATGTATATGTGTATACGTACAACTAAGAATACATTCATGCACACGCGCTTAGGAATACATTCATGCACACACACCTAAGAATACATTCATGCACGCACATTCACCTGTGCATATAAGAACACATGCATGTGTGCACATATATATCCATGCATTAAAAAAAAAACCCTCCTTGGTAGAATAAAAGGTAATATAGGTTTCAAGTTGAATTTAACATCAGGGGTTTACCAGTTGCTGGATATAAGGTCATAGAAAAGCAATGTCACATGTGTGGAGGTCAGCGGGTTTGTCCTGCCTGACTTTGAACTAAGGGAATCCTCCTATCTCGGCCTCATGAGGGACGAGATGTAGGCGCGTGCTACCATGTCCACTGAATGATTTGAAAACATATTTAGCTTCAGTTTTGTGCAGCCTATAAGTATTTAATATAATTGTGATCTTGTAGAAGGATGATGCAGCAATGATCTTAAAATAGTGTGCTTCCTGCGGAACTTATGCTGGAGGACATTTTTGTGTTTCCTTAACAACTCAGGGAGGCAGATGTGCTCCCTGCCTGCTCGATGAATGTAGACAACGGTGGGTTCACTCTGACCTTATCTATGATGTGTAGTGGCAGACTGCAGATGAAAGCTGAGGCGGTTGGTTGAGTTTCTGTAGCAATGAAGGTTAAAATAAGAAAAATTATATTTAATGTTATTTCTATTAGCATTTATCAATTGTATGATAATGGTTTCATTATGACGTTTTATGCACGTACATAGTGTATTTTGATCATAATCACCTTATTTGTGTTTCTTAAAACGTTGGTTGACATCGTGGAGTTCTTCAACCCCCTTCCCCTCGATTTGTTATTGCTTTCATGGGGGAGGTTTTAAGATACCTGATTATCTATCTATCTATCTATTTATTTATTTATTTTGAATTCTGTTTTAATAGACAATCCCTATCCAGCAGAGAAAAACAATTCCACTTTCTTCTGGAATTATATCATCAGCCCTCCCTGCAGATTATCTGGTTGAAATTAATAAAATTTTACTCACTCTGGATGACATTGAATTATCACTTAATATTTCTGAGCTCAACACCACTGTCTACAAAGACTTCTCTTTCCAGGAAGACTCTCTGAAGGTAAAACTCCAAGTGCTGAACCTCAGTAGCCATGGTTAATAGAAACAGTACAGAAGCAATGCCAATCTCCCTCTCCTCCCGGTTTGCCCTTCCCCCCCCCCCAACCCTCCTCCTCCCTCCATCTGTCCTTCCCCCTCCCCCTCCTTCCCCTCTTTTCCCTCCTTCCCTCCCTCCCCTCCCCTCCCTCTATCTGTCCTTCTCCCTCCCCCTCCTTCCCCTCTTTTCCCTCCTTCCCTCCCTCCCCTCCCCTCCCTCCCTCCCCTTCCCTCCCTCTCCCTCCCTCTGTCCTTCCCTCCCTAACCCTCCTTCCCCTTTTCCCTCCTTCCCTCCCTTCTCTCCCTCCCCCTCCTTCCCCCTCCTTCCCCCTCCCCCTCCTTCCCC
>CM052717.1:31432510-31507413 GCA_028551405.1 Uromys caudimaculatus | reverse complement strand
TCTCAGGCCCGGGATCCCGGCAGATCCGGGCGGGTCTGGGCGAGAGGTGCTGCTCCCCTCAACCCCACTCACGGGCCTTCCAAGTTCCTGTGAGGCTTCCTCTCTACGGCGCTCCTTGGCTGCCGACTCCTGGTGTCACCCTGATGCTCTCTTTAGACTGTGAACTCAAGTGTCTATCCCTCCCACCAATATATACACTTGATTAAGAATAATAAAAAAGAATGTGTGTTTGTGCATGCATATTCAGAAACATGCACATGAGTGTATGTTCATGCCCCATCAGTGAGTGTGTTAAAAAGTTTGGTAAGTTGGATTTCCATTTAAGAAGTTCCAGTCCCAACTTTATAAGGATATTTTCCCAAGAGAATATACTATATATAGTATACTTCGTAACTCTCCCTCAGAACAACCTTCTAACCATGGCTGTTTTTTTGATGATGCTTTCAGGACTTAGCCCAAGAGATGGAAGTTCAAGCTGAACACATTAAGTGGCTGAACAGAGCGGAACTTGAGATGCTTTCAGACAAAAATCTGAGTTTGCGAGAAAGAGATAAACTTTCGGAAAGTTTGAGGAATGTAAACACAACATGGACCAAGGTGTGCATGTGGGAATCCTGTAATGTGTTCCTCATGTCTATTAACTTTTAGAATTATACTTGCTTTGGGTGTGTGTGTGTGTGATAGAGAGAGATAGAGACAGAGAGACAGAGAGAATATACCACACGTAAGGGAACGACTTTTGGGAACTGGTTCTCTTCTCCCACATGGGTTCTAAGGATTGAACTCAGGTTTTAAGGCTTAGTGCAAGCATTCTCACCAGACGAGCCATCTTGCTGACCCCTATTTACTGATTCCTTGATTAAAGAATTGTTCTCTTGTTATTGCTCTGAGTATGCAGATACAGGTCTGACATATGTGTGTTTTTCAACGCTTTACAATTATATATATATTTTTTTTCATAATATATATTTTTGTCTACTATCACATGTATTCTCAAAGAATATTTATTTCACATGAGATTCTTTGCTCTGGGGGATATGTATATTTCCAAACATACCACATTATGATTGTCTATAGGAATTTGGCAATAAAATGCTAGTAATTATAGTCTGAAAATGAAGACCTTAAAATAGCTTCTTGATGTTGAGCAAGACTTTCCCACATCTGTTTATTTTCAGTGGTTTTTATTTTTCTAGTATATTTTTATTATTAGGATCCAGTGTAATTTAATAACATCTGAGAAACTTAAACTAAGATGGGAGTAATTTTTCTTTTCTGATTACTTTGTTTCACAGTGGAAATGGTTAAAGGTAGATGAAATCATAGGCCTCTTTTTATTTTGTCTGGATAACCTCGGGTTGCTGGATGGAGTCTATTTGAATGGATGTGCCCCACCCTCGGCTATCAGCCACTTGACTCTCTTTTCAATTCTGTCAAACTGGGAGTCTTGGCGAATGCATTGGCATACAACTATAGCTCTGGCAAATTGACATTTAGGAGGCTAAGGTAGGAGGAGAATCTCCTCAAAGCCAGCCTGGGCTACATAGTGAGATTTTAAGAGGAAAAGAGTAAGAAGAAAGATGAGGAGGACAAGCTATGAGGAATGAAGTGGTATTACGCTGTATCTAACAATCTGTGTGTGCTTTCTAGATCTAGCCTCTGTGACTATGAATTATTGTCTGGGTGGTGACTTGTTATCTGTTTCTCTGGCCTAGACCTTTCTCTGTACTCTACACTTGAATGTTCAATGTCTCTGCTTGGGCAGCTAATAGATATCTCCAAACGTACAAAATTGGACTCCTGATTTCTGCTTTTCCTTTGGGCCTGAATGCATATCTCCATCCTCAGTTAATGACATATATGTCACTATTATTGCCTAAATCAGAAATCCTGAATCATTAAAATGGCACATAAATTATATATGTGAATTATAACTCAATAAAGAGATATTTCTTTCATTTCTTACACACCCAGACACCCACATCCAGACACACACACTGAGACAGACACATATTCTTTGAAGTCCCTGTCATTGGCTTCTTCCATGTACTTGATGAATGGTTTGAAGCATAGGTGGACAGCTACATGTGTTAAGACAGACAAGGGCAAATTTTTGATGTGTAGATATTGGTTGTCCATGAATGTTTATGCACAGTTATTTCAGTTTTCTTTATGTTAGAAAAATAATAGCATAACTTCATTTTGCTACTTTGTGTTGTTTGTCCCAAGCCACAATCATCTCTGGGAAAGCTCTCCTCCCTGGTCTCTTCTGCCACCCTTTCTCAATGTCACAGCACAGCAGCCAAAGCTCTGTTAAGATGTAAGTGAGATCCAGTAACTCTCTGAACAATGTCCACTAATGATTTTCTATCTTACTGAGAGTAAAAGCCAATTGTCCTTCCTGTGATTTATAAGGCCTCTCACAGACTGCCTTGCTGCTGTCTCTGAGTTTGTCTGATGCTCTCTTCTGCTCTTCACTCCCGACATATTGGCTCCCATGTCACTTGACAAATCCATTTGTATATATTCATCCAGAGCATACATTTTTTGTGGAACACAGAGGCTTTTGGTTGGTATTACAGATGAAAGGGTATTGTAGTCAGTTGGGAGCACCATGATAGGCAACACTGAAGCTTCTATTACTGCAGGAATTAAATTAACATAGATTTTAGTATTGTCCTCTTTGAGTAATTATGACATCTTAGACAAGCAATGCTTTTTGTGGGGGGAATCTTCCACGTGTTAGGAACTGCTACTCTGGAATATTTTATTCATTCAATTCTTTTATATACTTAATAGGTTTTCACTACATCCTTGGTTCATGCAAAGGCACCATTTTAAGAATGAGGAATATAGAGAAAATGATATTTCTTATCACCCAGTGAGTTTGTCATGGTTAAGACAACGAGACCAACAATTAAAAATTGGAAGCAAGAAACATTCAGGGGACACTTAGCATACTTTAGAGTAACCAAGGAAGGTCTGTGGGAGAAGATCTTTTTTAGGCTAAGTTATTAAAGATAAGCAAGTACCGTTTAGGTGAGAGATGAAGGAACAGGCTTTGTCAGGGGAACAGAAAGTGGAAGACTCTAGAGGACACACAGTAAAGGAAGTGATTCTTGTTCTACAATAGACTCATACGTGAAACAGTCACCCGAGAGATGCCTTCCGAGACCAGATCCTGGTGCATTGACCAGGTGTGGCGTTCTATGGAATTTGGGCTCCATGTTGAGAAGAATTCACTACTTTGAGCGGAACGGACAGCTGTTGGTTGTTTATAAAGAGCTTTGTGTGAGAAAGGCCCCATAGCTATACTGCAGGGAAGGGTGGAGTCAGCGTATGAAACAGTCAGGGAGAGTTTCGAGAGAAGCTTGCAAGAGGCAGTTTCTAGTAAGATAGAAATCATGAATTGAGGTTTGGACATGTCTGAATATCTATTTGACAGAAAGCTGAATGGAAGATATATTATTGAGGGAGTTCTTTTAGCCTCTGAAAACTTCATATAGAAAATGAAGAGTAAGAAAGGTCAAAGGTTTATCCTGCACAGCGATGGCATTTGACAGATGGTGAAGGAAACTTAGGGAGGAAGAAGGTCAAACTCACAAGGTATTTACAGGATTTGAATTGTGAGGGGAATGGGCAGCTTTAGTGGTACAAATGAGTCTCACTTGAGGCCTGGGTGGCATTCTTGTGCTTAATGTCAGGGAGGTATGGTCTCTAGTCAGATTACAGTGGGTAGTGAAGGTGGAGATGCAAGCTAGGGTGGGACCTGAAAGAAAATTGACTGAGTTGTCATGTAGAAGAGTGGCTGTCTTTCCAAGGTTCAATCATCTTTATTTTCTCTGTGTGTTTGGCTTGATGCTACAGGTATGCAGAGAAGTTCCTAGCCTACTGAAGACACGCACCCAAGACCCCTGCTCTGCCCCACAGATGAGGATTGCTGGTAAGAAAGCATTTGTTCTTTAGTTATTTTTTATCAACACAGACAAACTTCCAATGTTAGCATCCCATTAGAAGAACTTACTGAAAAACATCACACAATTGCTGTTCATAATCTGAATTCAGGCTGTTTGGATGCTCAGCATGGGGAAAGATTTGTCGTTCTCCGGGTCAAAGATGTACCTGGATGGCCATGGCTCCTGCTGAGGGAAGGAGAGAGGCTAGGTGGAAAACATTAGCTGGATTTAACGGAGAGATGCCCCTTTTCAAGTCATCGGGTGTAACCTGCAGTGACAACACATGTTTAGTGTGTATAATTTGGTTCTGGTCATCATGGGGTTTTGAAGACTGCATCTCCGAGGAGACCACACACTAGTAAATATTATTCCCTTAGTTATGGAGAGCATTGTGTGTTTTCTCATGATTCCTGTTTTTTTCCTTCTATTTCTGTCCCAAGTAGTCATATAGCCACCGTCACTACTGCCTAGCTAACTCTCCTACCCACTGTGTTCCGCTTGCCGTCTGTAGTCTTCAGCTGTGACTAACTCCAGCTACCCACGTCTCTTTGCCAGCTGAGACTGGAGGCTGGGACTTTCTTATTGTTGTTCACTACCCTCCACGTCTCTCCCTCCTCTCCTTCAGCTTGGCCTCCCACCCGCCACCTCCTACCTGGGGTCACCTTGTCTATTTCTACCTCCTCTTCTCCTCCTCTTCTCCTTCTCCTTCTCCTTCTCCTTCTCCTTCTCCTTCTCCTTCTCCTTCTCCTTCTCCTCCTCCTCCTCCTCCTCCTCCTCCTCCTCCTCCTCCTCCTCCTCCTCCTCCTCCTCCTTCTTCATTATCTTCTTCTTTTCCTTAAAAAAACAATGTGTATTTCCTTCTTAATATTGCAGGCTTGTTTATGACTCAGTGATTGGTTTTCTTGATTATATCTAAAACATTTGAATTGATATTTTTGTATCTATGTATCTCTATTTATAGATCTCTATCTATCTGTCATCTGTCTATATATGTATATATGTATCTATCATGTATGTGTCTATCTGTCTATCTGTCATCTGTCTATGTATGTATGTATGCATGAATGTGTGTATGTATGTATATTATTTATGTATCATGTATGTATGTATGTATGTATGCATGTATCTATCTCTTCAATTCCATGATCATAAGAAACAGCTTGCTTCACTAAGTACAGCTGCAGAGGTTTATCTTTTTAAAAATATCGTTGGACAAAGGAGTAGGGAAACTTTACACACATCCTTAGATGTATAAGAGACCAACAGCAAAACCACTTTACATGAGGTTTGCAGTTTGTTTTCCTTAAAACAACCATCCATAGAACAGATGTGAGACCTGAAGCCAATTTCAGTGTGACTTTCCTTCTACATAATGTTTTTGCTTAAAAAAAAAAAAAAAAAACAAAAAAAACCCTAAGCATAAAATGTAAAAATTTTAATTAATATGTAAAAAATTATGTGATTATGTGTCTACATGTGTTTGTACATGAGTGTAGGTGCCTGAAGAAGCCAGGTGCACTGGAGTTGGAGTAGTGGCCATTGTGAACTTCCCACATAGATGCTGGGAACTGAACTTAGGTCCCCAGCAAGAACAATATGTGCTTTTAACTGCAGAACCATCTCTCCAGACAACTAGAAATTTGTGTCTGTGATGTTGCCAAGCTCATGCATACCTGTGGGTTTTTTTTTTTTTATTAGAATTGTACTGAATTTATACTAGGTGCCAGGTAATTTAGTTTTTGTCTTAACTATATCTTATATTGAAACTGTCAACTTCTCTTAAAACAAACAACAACAACAACAACAACAAAAAACCCCAAACAAGAACAAAAACAAAACCAAGGGACTGCAGAGGTGGCTTAGTGTCTGAAACCCTAGGCTGCTTTTCCAGAAGATCAAGGTTGGTCCCCAGCACACACATGGCCGCTCGCATCTGTCTTCCTGGGGATCGGGTCACCTCTTCTGGCCCCTGTGAGCATCAAGCATGTGTATGATGTGAGTATGTATATCCAGGCAAGAACACTTACACATGTAACAGAAATAAAAACTAAATCAAGTACAAAACAAAGAGAAAGAAGACATTCATCAAATCTTTGGAGAAGACAAGAATTTATTTTAAAACCTTTGCGAGAGCGTGTGAGATCCTTCTGCCCGCCGTGAAGGAGAGGACAGATTCCTCTGACCAAAGGAGTAAATCAAATCAAATAAATAAATAAAAATACTAAATCAAATAAAGAATAAATCAAATAATAAGTAAGAACTATAATAAATAAACCATAAACAGTCATAAACAAAACAATAATAAATAAAATAAACATAATGAATAAAACAAAACCCTCGGAGGTCAGCCCCTCTCAGAAAGATTAATGAATTTGGTTTCCTCGAGTTTGTTAAGATATAAGTAATTACAAAGTAAAAGGACTTAGGGAGGAGGGGAAAGAGGAAGGGAGGAGATACACTTTGCAAAAGTAAAATAGGAGAAAACAAATAGCCCAGAGAGCAGCATGCTTTCATCTTGGAGGCAAGGTGTTATATTTTCGTCCAAATTGATAAGGAGGTAGATTCCAAACAAAGAAACAAAAAACAACCCAAAACTCACGGATACTAAACATGCCACATTTGATTCAGAAGCATGAAAACGGCTTTATTAGTAATACACCCATTATACTACCGGAAGCAGGTGTGTACCGAGGCGGAGCCCCGTGGAGGGAGACGCAGGGTGTTCAGCTACTTGTGGAATACGTAAGTTCCATTTGGCAAGGAGAGTAAATACCTGAATTTAAAAATCTTGTCTGATCCAGTGATTTTACTTTGGGAAATCTCTGCTAAATTGGAGACTGGAAATGTGGAAAATGTATACACAAAAAGATTTTCCTTTTAAGCCCTTTGGTAAAGGATGGATTTCAGGAGAATTCTACCTGCATGGCTCAATGTGTGGCTAAAGGAAAGGGTGTTGTAAAAGTCAGTGACTATTTGTGTAATTTCTTATATAAATCTTTACATTGTGGTTAGCTAAGAATGAGACATGCAGTCCAGGTGTGGGCTTTTGATCCCAGAACTCAGGAGGCAAAGAAAGGTGGGTCTCAGAGTTTGAGGTCAGCCCAGACTACATCGGGGGTTCTAGGCCAGCTAGGGCTACACTTTGAGACCCTGTGTCTCAGAGAGTGTGTGAAGGAGACAGAGGCAAAGAGACGGGGAGATAAAATAAAATGTAAATATTCTGTAAAGTTAAATAAGGACAGAAAAATCAGGAATAAATTTGCTTTATAATTAAGGTATCCTGACTCAATGAAATAATGCTTTTAATTTTATGAGGTGCACGCACGCGCGTGAGTGCGTGCGTGCATGTGCGTGTGCGTGTGCGTGTGCGTGTGCGTGCTCTTTGTTCGCTGCTTTATTTTTTGTGTTAATGTTGATTGTATGTACATTATTGATTGCATAGAATTTTGAGAAGGCCGTGTTGTATTGGATCTGTGGCTATTAAATACATGTGGTTATTTCAATCCATGCCATTTCAACATAAAAATAACTTCTTAGAGAAATGGAGTTTTACTTAAATACACATGTGCAGTGCCCTCACTACATATCTTACCCATTGCATCCTATTGATTTGTTTCGATTTGCTCTACCTCTTGTTTCAGCGCATCCCAACGTCCAAAAGGTGGTGCTAGCATCATCTGCATCAGACGCTCCTCTGCAGGGCCCAGAGATCTCAGTTCCTGCTGATTTGGATAAAACCATCACAGAACTGGCTGACTGGCTGGTATTGATCGACCAAATGCTGAAGTCCAACATTGTCACTGTGGGGGATGTGAAAGAAATCAATAAGACAGTTTCCCGGATGAAAGTAGGTGCAGAATGTAAAGGCTTGCAAGGGCAGTAGCCTCTCCTTGGGTCTCCGCTGTTTATCCTAAGTTTAGAACAAACAAGCTTTGCAATATTCCTTCTCTGCCAGACCGCCATTCAGGGTTAACTGCAAAGAGCTGAGCTTTCCTTTTGTTAGTGCAGGTTGATCAAATCAACCTGAAGGCTCAGTGTAAGACTCTAGCGTTGATACTGTAAGGCTGGGCACCACACAACTGTAAGGTACTTCTCCGTTTACTGCCCAGTGCCATAGAGAATCATTTCTAAGCCCGCGTTTTCATTTTAGATTTCATGGTGAGTTCATTTCATTTCTGACCTTAGAAATGAATGTGTTCTGATGATCTACATATTTTCTTCTCTCGATAGAATAGAGACCACCAAGTAGCAACTTGGAAAATTCTTTTCCCTACTTAGTATATTCTAGGCTATTGCTTATCTGTTATAGAGGAATACTGAAAAGAATATAGATAGAAATGCATAATAAAATAATAACTATTGCTAGCATCTACTAACTGCTTAATGTGTGTTGGACATGTTTTTGCTCTCACGTGTACTGTCCTATATCATAACAATCTGGTAGGTTCTGATTTATCCCCATATTCCCAGGAACTTGGAATTTCTAAACCAATGGTTCTCAACCTGTGGGTCTCAACCCTTTTGGGCTGAATACCACTGGAAAACAACACATTACAATTCAAATTATGATAGTTAAATTACAGTTTTGAAGTAGCAACAAAAATAATTTTATGGTTGGGGAGGTCACCACAATCTGAGGAACTGTATTAAAGGAAAGTCTATTCTAATAGCTTTAGGAAGGTTGAGACCCTCTGTTTTAAGTGGTCATGGAGATGGGCACTCAAGCAGATGGTTTTCTCTGACAAAATAGTTTCTAATAAATGTCCCCGGGAAGCCACATGTTAGAGGAGACAGGCTGAGGAGGGGCTGCTTCAGTAGCCATGGGAACAGGAGGTGGGATTATGAGTGATAAAAAGTGAAGTACCATTTGGGCTTAGTGGGTAAGAGCACTGACTGTTCTCCTAGAGGTCCTGAGTTCAATTCCCAGCAACCACATGGTGGCTCACAACCATCTGTAATGGGACTGATGCCCTCTTCTGGTGTGTCTGAAGAGAACAGTGGTGTACTCACAGACATAAAATAAATAAATAAATCTTTAAAAAAAATAGTACTATTCTACTGTAGGGGACAGGAGGCAGGGACTTAGGGTTATTAAAATTTAGGGCCAACGTTTGTGTAAGAAGTGGTTTCTTTTTTCTTTTGAAAAAGGTAACTTAGTTCTTTGAGAAGGGGTGTTCAAAGCTATGCACAACCCCATGGACTTAAGAGTCTGTAAGCAGTTGGCAAGTGTGGTCTGTCATTTCTGTCTGGTTTATGATTCATGGCTGGGAACTGCTGATCACATTGCTTTGCTTTAGTAGAGGAAGATGAGGATGGCTGGGAGGCAAGAGATGCTTAAGTCTGGGAAAAGAGCCCTTCATGAGGGAAGGCTGAGATGCTTATATCAGGGAAAGAGCCCTTCATGTGGGGCTGAGACGATGCGGTTTCCAATATGACCATTTGAGTGATTTAGTTCTGAGTCTGTTGTGTAGGGAGAAGAAAGTCAGCAGCATTCATGGAAGCTCTGGGATCTAGAACTGGAGTAGGAGTCGTTCATTTGGAAATACTTATTCTTGTAGGAGTGATTGAGGTCTAGAGAAGGAGTTTGCCCACAGGGAGCCGGCTGGACAAATCCTTTGACACACTGTTTGTACCAACTGTGATTTCCAATCCTTTTGGTATTTATTGGTTCTAGAATTAGAATAGACTCTTCCTGGAATTCTTAGCCCTCACTGTATTTATCAGCTAAGACACATTCCGTGAAAACAGAGTGGTTTATTAAGTTGATTCATGTGCAGTTACTGTAATTATTGCTTTTCTAATATGCCATTTTTTTTATACCAGTGGTTCTCAAACTTCTCATGCTGGGCCCCTTTAATACAGTTCTGTCCATGACATCATTTTTGTTGCTACTTCATAACTGTAATTTTGCTACTGTTATAAATTGTAATGTAATATGTTGAGAGATGGAGGCTTGCCAAAGGAGTTGCAAACCACAGGTTGAGAACCTTTATTCAAGGGGGTCCACATATGTGTTCAGATCTGATATAGAACAGATACACAAGGAGTCGGTAGCAATTATTACTAATGTTTTCAGAGCATGTTTAGTGAGGGTTCATTGATTTAATTTTCTTTGGACGTGATGTAGCTGAGCTGGGGGAGCCATGGTGGGGGCAGATATCTTTCCTGGTTATGGAAGACCTGAGATTTGAACCCAAGGCTGACTCTGAATCACACGCTTTTCCTCTGCTATGTCAATGGTGTTTCGTTGCCCCTTAGAGGAAGAAAACACAGCCGCTACACAATCAGGGGCTTGTCTCATACGCATTAATCCCCCTTGATCTTGTCTCTTTGCAGATCACAAAGGCTGATTTAGAACAGCGTCATCCTCAGCTCGATTTTGTATTTACGTTGGCCCAAAATTTGAAAAACAAAGCTTCCAGTTCAGATGTAAGAACAGCAATCACAGAAAAATGTAAGTTTGAAAATAAAAACGTCCTTTATGTTATCAGCCACTTTCCTTAACACTTGCAAACATGTCTTCAGAGATTATTCTACTAGAAATAAATGTTATTTGGTAATTGGTACTCTTCTTTTAGAAGAAAATACTTCTCTCTTTTTCTTCAATTTTTTGACAGCTCTTCATACCTATACCTCCCTTCTGAACTCTTATACATTTAATTTTTTTCTCTTATGTTAGGATTTTTTTTTCTTTGAGACAGAGTTTCTTTGTGTAACAGAGCCATGGCTGTCCTGGAACTCACTTTGTAGACCAGGTTGGCCCAGAAGTTACAGATATCTGCCTGCCTTTGCCTCCTGAGTTCTGGGATTAAGGCCATGCACCGCCATGCCTGGCCACCGTTAGGATATTTTTTAAGGCATCAAATGGAATAAAGCTAGTCAAACTCAGAGTCACATAAATCCATCCTGCCATTGTGCCTTAGTCACTGAAACTGGCTGCCACCATCTCTTCTAATCTTACGTGAGAATTCACTCCATACATGCTTTGTGATTGGCTCTTGTGTGGGGATGCCTCAGAAAGAAAATTACACAGCCAATAAAATGAGTGTATGAAACACTAACAAACCAGTGTCTCTGGAGTTTGTTGGAGCTGAGGATCCTATGTCTGTGTCGCACACGGAACCAAGTCTGGATTCTCAGCCGCGGTGTCTGGTGGCTATCAGAGACTTTCTCCTCAGCCCCTGTCCCCTGCAGACCTGGCACCCTGATCAAAGCTCCTGACAGACTGGCCATTTGTTTTTACTCCTATTCCTCCTCTTCCCACAACCCCAGTTTTGGTCTTCTCCTGGGGTGAGATTACACAGCAGCTAAAGTGTCACCCCCTGTGTGAATCCTTCCCACCCACATATGTTCCCCAGTGGACTGTGCTTTCTATCTTTAGTTCCCGCTGCAGCCTCCTTCCCCATAAATTCCCTCTAGATCTCTCAGCTACTTTAATCTTTCCATGCACAGACGGTGAATACTCAGCTCTCTGGCCTCTGGTCCTCCCACTAGGCAGCCCGTGAGGGACTCAATTAAATACCTGTGAGAATATAAACTGGGCGAGTAATGTCAAATTTTTCCTTGAGGGAGAGCATTCAGCTATAGGCATAATATAGATGGGTTTGGCTTTCAAAAGAAATGGAGCAAAGTGATCCTGAAGGAGACAATTAGCTGGGGATCTGGAGGGACAGATGGCATTGACTTAATTCTACTCAAACAGCCATTTTCCTTCAATCTTCCTGATTTTAATAACTGACTGACTATGGGTCTTTTATGGTGGCGCACTCTGGAGTCATCTTTCCTCCTTCTCTTGGTGGGACATCTTCTCGGTTCCCAGCACCAAACCATTTCCAGCCACATTCCATTTTTCTTTCTGATCATCTTATCAGGACTTATTTGAATAGATTTTCTTTTCTTCCTGAGCAAGTGGGCTGCTGGCTGGCGTCCCTATACCAAGCTTATACAGTGTGGCTGGTTGAGCCTAAGAGCTTTGCATGCTAGGAAAGCACTTTCTTGGCTGAGCTACAACCCTAACACACACACACACACACTCTCTCTCTCTCTCTCTCTCTCTCTCTCTCTCTCTCTCTCTCTCTCTCTCTCTCTCTCTTTCTTTCCCTCTCCTTCCCCCCTCTCTCCCTCTCCTTCCCTCCCTCCCTCCCTCCCTCCCTCCCTCCTTTCCTCCCTCCTCCCCTCCTTCCCCCTCTGCCCTCCTCCTCCCTCTTCCCCTCCCCATCCCCCTCTCTCTTTGACAACAAGGTTTCTATCTCCTGAATATCTTCCTTATCTCCGTCTCTGGTCTCTGTCTCCTCCTTTTCTTCCTCTCCTGGTCTAACTCCTTCCCCAGCTAATTCATCTTCATCATCATTGTACACAAAGAGCCCTTACCAGCTCCTGTGGCACTAATGGGAACGTGTTCATCTTTTACAATGAATAGGATAATCTGTTTATTTTTCACGATAAACCAGTGATAATTTGCTGTCACTTGATACTTTAGCTTGTGTTTGTGCAAATCAATGAACTGTATCAGTAATAAAATTGGTCATTTGTACTTAACTGAGAATTAGACTATCGTGATAGTTTTGTCTTTTCTTCCCTTGAGTTAAAACTTTCACTACAGCCGGGCAGTGGTGGCGCACGCCTTTAATCCCAGCACTTGGGAGGCAGAGGCAGGCGGATTTCTGAGTTCGAGGCCAGCCTGGTCTACAGAGTGAGTTCCAAGGCTACACAGAGAAACCCTGTCTCGAAAAACCAAAAAAAACAAAAACAAAAACAAAAACTTTCACTACATTATTAAAACAACATACAACAGAGACTCTCAATGGACAATTTTTTAAAAAAATTATAACTCACTGAACAGTTTAATGGAGTTTATGATATGTATGACTTACGTACCATAAGAAGTCTCTCTCTTAGACTTCTGTAAAACTCTAATCTTAAGAATTTTACCAGAATGTTACTGTATGTGCCTGAGTGTTTGCCTGCATGTAAGTCTGTATCGCATGTAAATATGTCCACCACATGTATGCCGGTGCCCATGGAGGATGGATTGGGGCATTAGATCTCCTAGGACTGGAGTAGCAGATAGCTGTGAGCCTCCATGTCAGTGTTGGGGTCTGGACCTGAGCCTTCTGCAGGAGCAGGGACTCCAGAGTCCCAGCTGCAGTTTTGTCTTGTAGTTAAGTTCTTCTTGGGCTTGTTCCTCTGTGCCCTGGAGGTTGTTCAGCATCCAGAACATCACTGAGCCTTGTGTTTGCCCTTTATGGACTGATATGTAGAACTATTATTTACTGGTTTATCAGCCCACCGCCTTGAGCTTTCCTTGTAATAGATCAAAGTTTAAGTTTCGATAGCTCTTTCTCTCTTTTTAGATCTATGATTTAAAAATAGAGGAACGGAGAGGAGAGAGTGTAGGGGAGGGAAAACAGAGAAGGTAAGGATAAAAGACAGAGACAGAGAAAGCAGCAGTGAGAGAAAGGAGCCATAGTACAGGGCAGGACGTAAAGAGCCAGTGTGAAATTTACGACTGTGAACTCAAAGGTACGCAGAACTTGCAATTTCTTCATTCTCAGTATTTCTGTTGAACTTGAGCATGTAAACTCTTGCCTGTCAGGAAGACCTTGCGCTAGACTAGAGCAATTGGAAAAAGCGCTCTTTGCTTGAGGGACTGTCACTGTCAGGCAGAAGGAGACTGTAGCTTTCTGTTAAAGTTCTAACCTAGACTGCCATTAGGTGTCATTGTCAAACCACGTTCAGTGACTACAGAAACTAGGGAATTGTCTTATTTTTAATATCAATTTAGTAGATATTTTTATTATTAGATGGCTAGTGTATTTAACATAAACTGTATTCAACTTCTCCCTGTTCAAGAATAGTTTTAGAAATATACTTGGCGAGGTAGCCCAGTCCTGGATGTAAACTTGAGACACCGCAGCAGGGGAGTAGTAAGTTCAAGGCTAGTCTAAGGAACACAGGAAGGACGGACTTACATAACTAAAGCAATTTAGAAGAGCCATGTAAAATGGTTACTGGGTGTGTGAAATGCCCCTGGTTTGAGCCCAGCACTGATGGAAGAAAAATTGGTGAGCTGGGCATGGTGAAACAGGCTGATAATCTCAGCACTCAGGAATCTGAGCCAATAGAATCTCAGGTAGGAACCAGCATGGGTTACAAACCATATCTATGGGGGCTGGCGAGATAGCTCAGTGGTTAAGAGCACTGACTGCTCTTCTAGAGATCTTGAGTTCGATTCCCAGCAACCACATGGTAGCTCACAACCATCTGTAATGGGATCTGATGCCCTCTTCTGGTGTGTCTGAAGACTACAACAGTATTCTCACATATATAAAATAAATAAACCTTTAAAAAAATCCTATCTACATATGCCTATATTTATATAATTGTGTGATGTGTGATATATTTTGTTATACAGTGTACATATGTGCTAAGCCATCTCTCCAACCCCTGTATATAATTATATAACATTACTAATTATATAGTATATAATAGCACATTATACTATGTACATAATACTGTGACAGGTGCACATAGACCTCCTTTAAGGCATGTTTACCATCTTCCACTCTTTCTAGATCTATTTATGACACATTTAGGACTAGGTCTTTTCCTTCCCTGGCAGTCACTTTAAAGGGTTTCTCTTTAATCCCACTCCCCAGTGGAAAAGCTGAAGACCCAGTGGGAGAGCACCCAGCATGGTGTGGAGCTGCGGCGGCAGCAGCTGGAGGACATGGTTGTGGACAGCCTGCAGTGGGATGACCACAGGGAAGAGACTGAAGAGCTCATGAGAAAATACGAGGCTCGCTTCTACATGCTTCAGCAGGCCCGCCGGGACCCACTTAGCAAACAAGTTTCTGATAATCAGGTAAGGCACGTTAGCTAGTTTTTGGTGTAGTCATTCAGTGGATTTACTCGTTTTATATTGTTAACTATAATTACTGGCTCTCACGTTCTCCCAAGTTCTTAGACATACATGTTGAAATGTATGGGGATTTAATCACAGGGTTTTGAGGAAGCCAGGCATCTCAGTGGGTAAGATTTTACTGTCATCCACTAGGCACTTGATTCCTCAGGCACTTTCTCTTTTAAATGTGTATTTTTATTAATTTTTAAAGTATGTGTATATGTGTGTCGGGAGGGTGGGCATGTGTGCATGAGGGCAGGTGGCTAGAGAGATCAGAAGAGGGTGGCTACCACCCATAACTGCCTGGAACTCCAGACTACCATGCTGGAAATCCTCCCTCCTCCCCCGCTTCTTGCTACTTCTAGAATTACTTTGCTTTGATTGTTTTGACTTAAACTTGAACATTTGTCCTCTTCCTTTCTTCACATGACTTCTGTGTCTACAATGTGCAAAACTTTCCAGAAAACTGAGGGTTGGGTAGTAGTAGTTACTGAGTGACCATGGGTAGGTAGTTCTAGTTACTGAGTGGCCATGGGTGGGTAATAGTAGTTATTGAGTGATCAGGGATGGGTAGTACTAGTTACTGAGTGTCCATGGGTGGGTAGTATTAGTTACTAAGTGATCAGGGATGGGTAGTACTAGTTACTAAGTGACCATGGGTGGGTAGTACTAGTTACTGTGTCCATGGGTGAGTAGTAGTAGTTACTGAGTGACCATGGGTGGGTATTATTAGTTATTGAGTGACCAGGGGTGGGTAGTAATAGTTACTGAGTGACCAGTTCTAACTGTGCCTCAACTTATATTTTAGCTATTGCTTCAAGAACTGGGGCCTGGCGATGGTGTCATCATGGCGTTTGATAATGTCCTGCAGAAACTTCTGGAAGAATATAGTAATGATGACACAAGGAATGTGGAAGAAACCACAGAGTACTTGAAAACATCGTGGGTCAATCTCAAACAGAGGTAACCAGAGAGCCTGGGTGGACACATGTCCATCGCCTTCCTGAACATCCAGTTTCCTTCACTTTCCTGTGGAAACAAGCTAAATAGGCAAATAGTATAAGTGTATTTTATTATTTTTTATACTTGTAAATTCTGATGAACAAAATTCACATCGTATTTTGTGCAGAGTGTGTATTTTTATATCATCTTGAAATTTTAACACTGCATTTTTCTTTAAACCTTGCTAGTATTTTTTTTTCAAGTTTTCTTATTTTTTTTCCCATGCCTCTTTGTATTTTTTAGAATATATTTTGTAGTTCTCTGGACTAGAACACAGATAGTTGTAACTACATCGGGGTACTATTAGTGCTAATTGTTACTGTAATAGTGTGTGATATTTTCAAATGAGGACCAGACACTATGGATTTATCACCTCTGAAATAATCTATGTGCTAAATTTTGGTTAATTTATTATCTTTTCTTTCCATCATTGTCTTATCATTCTGTATGGAAAAGCGTGAAACAACACATGTATTTCTAAGAGAGGATTTTGCTCACTTATCTTTCAGGGTTTGAGAAAGCATAAGCAGTAGTTAGCATTTTTCCAGATTCCGTGTTTATGTGCATTGTCAGTTAAAATATTTATTTTATACATCATACTGTCAGTGCCCATATGTAAGTGAAATTATTGCTTCTTTTCTATGCTAAGTGCAATTTCCTAAAAAATGATCTTGATATTAAAACATATTTATTTTGTAGTGGATAAAATTGATATCAGAATATTTTATGTTAAAATAATTCCAAAAATTTAATGGTAACTTAACACAGAAGAATTTTTGCCTCTAGACGTGTTTTAAATTGTGTGTGTTCGCCTGTGTGTGTGCGTGTGTGTACATGCATGTGTGTACATATGTGTACATGTGTGTATGTGTACATGTGTGTACTGCATGTATGTGGGTGAGTGTACATGTGTGTGCATGTGCACCTGTGTGCATGTGTGTATGCATGTGCACCTGTGTGCATGTGTACATGTGCGCATGCGTATGTGCATGTGCATACATGAGTGTATCCATGGGTGCCACTGCACTCGTATAGAGGTCAGAGAATCACTTGCAAGAGTTGTTTCTCATGTTCCGGAATTCTAACTCAGGGTGCTAGGCTTGGCAGAATGCACCTTCATGCACCAAACCACTGTGTTGAACCTCTAGAGATCAGTGTTAGTTTGATTCTTTAACATGGTTCCGAAACTCCTTGAAGAGATCCTGAGGGGAGAGCATGAGAATAGAATGCCTGTCCCATGCTGACTCAGGTTTTGCATAGGTGCCCTAACAAACACACAACTTTGCCAAAAGTTAAGGTACATGGCTAGGATCTTGGGAGTTTTAGCAGTATAGCGTTCTTATATCATGACATGTTGTTTGTGTGGATCTCATAACTAAGATGGGGGCAGGTGGGTTAAAACTCGCAGTGAGTGAGGTACTCCTTACAATTGGTCCGTCCATTTCCAGAAAGCCCGTGTGTAAGAAGCATGGCTTTGTTTTTTGGTAAAACAATTCCAAGAAGTTGAGCACTCACTTTGAAATGTACAGTCTGCTTTGTTTAGCACCATTGAGGCTTTACTTTGTAAATACTCTAAGACAGTCAATGGCCGTAGTTAAGTTAGATGGAAGAGGCAATTAAAAATGAATTATATTCCAAGGTGATCTCTCATTTATCAAAGTTGAGATAGCCAGAGAGCCCCAGTTTTGTCATAGTGAAAACACATACTTTACTTTTTTCTGTTGCTGAGTTTTAGAAATGAGAATTCCTATTAATATTTAGACATGATTTAGGTCATATTGTTCTTTATGCAGCTGGTAAAATACAACACAATCTTGGCTCACAAAATCCTTCCTGAGTGACAGCTTCAGCTTCTGTATTGAAACTGTGTGCCTTTCAAATCTTTAACTCTCCTAAATAGACATCTCTTGGGAATATATAAAGCATTCCTTACTTTCTTCAGCAGGGTGGGAGATTATATTAACCTTCTTTTGTGTTTTTGACATTGCTCTTATAAAGACAGACTCTAGACCAATATTTCTCCACTTTTTAAATTATCTTCCACAGGAAGCTTTTAAGACTCCTCCCACTGAAATTTTAATTCATTAGTTAATGAATTATTCTGGGGGCGGAGCAGAGTCTTACTAATGTAGCTGAACTTGCAATGTAGCTGAGAGTGGGATCAAACTTGGAGTCTTCCTGCATAATCTTTGAAGCTTTATTGATAACATGGTCTTCTGTGTGTCTGTTTCCATCTTACGCACTTACGTTTTTTAATTAGACAGAAAAAGGAGTAAGTTTTTCTACCACCACTCTGGGGGGTAGATCCACTTAGCAACTCCTTTGAGAACACATGGGCTAGCCTAACACTGTCAAGCTCAGTCAAGATAAAAGTCACACAGAGCGCAAAAGACAATTTCCTAAGACCAGAAGCCGGCAATACTATCTATCCATGCTCTGAATTCTGAAACACGGAAGACAAACTTAATCGGCTGCTGTCTCCTGTGAGTGTCTGCTGTGGTTTTCGAGTATGGATCTGAGTGGTTTCTCATTGTCTCTCAACTGCAGTAGGTACTTCACATGGCTCTCCTGTAATTCACCCACAGTCTTAAGAGACAAGAAGCATCTCCCTGAGGATTGGGTTGGTTGAAAATGGAAGCACAGAGGTGGTAGAGAGTTATCTAGAGTTACACAGCACATCAAGCAGAGCTGGAATTCCAATTTTTGCCTTTTTGCCTACACAGTCAGGCTCTTAACTTCCTTTACCAAGAGTTTAATTTTTCTTCTTTGTTATCAGAATGTCAGCTATTGCTGGTGAATGCTTGCTCTGTGCGCTTGCTTCTCAGAGCCACGATTTACTGGTGCTTATCCGTACTGTGTATGGAAAACAGATCAGATTAAAGATATGGGAGCTTCCATGAATAATAGAGCAAGCTCTAGCACATGACCACTGTGCACTCTGATGGTCCCCGACAGGCCTTTATCATCACTTCCTCTCACTTCACAGCTGAGCTCTGAATGTACATCATTGTCAGCAGAATTGTGCAGAGGTGAAGGGGTATCATACTTGCATATGCAATAATGTTAGTGACTGTAATTCATAAAATTTAATATCAGCCTTTAGTGGAGATGTTTGGTATGAATTGAAATTGACCATTCACGTTTAAAGGTCCTTATTCCCTTATCTTCAGTGTATAAATCCCAAACAGCCCTGATAACAGACAGCTGCCCTTTGATGTGAGGGCCTTAATTATGCAGTGGGTATGGCTTCCTCCTAGAAGCATAAATATTACTATGTTTGATTGCTTCCCTAAACCTCCTGGAAGATATGTAATATAGATACATTCATTGTGAAATGTACAGAAATTCTTAGATCTTGGCTTTGCATTTTGAATGCCAGTTAACTAATTACTTATTGCAAATTTTGATAGTCAAAATGTGTTTGCACAAGTTGAGTACTCTTTCTTTGAAATGTCTGGGACAAGAAGTGGTTTGGACTTGGAGATATTTACAGACACATAGTGGCACATATAGGAGATGATGCTCAAATCTAAACATGAAATTTAGCATGTTTGAAACATACCATGTAAGTTGGGGAGTGTAGCTTGTGTGAAGCATTGTACCAGGCAGCACCATAATTAACTAGCTAATAAAAATTCATACATATTAAACATATAACCAGAAGGCAATTTATATAACATGCTAAATAGTTTTTAAAAATGAAACAGCAATTTCCACTGTGGCATCATGTTAGTACTGAAATCTTTTTTAGATTTCAGAGCATTTCAGGTGTCCTGGTTAGTAATACTCAATTTATAGCAATTTTTGGAGTGTGGATGCCTGATTTGCATCTGAATGGTTATTTAGTCCCATATTTTCACTCTGTATAGATAAAATAACATTTTATTTGCATATATACTATACATTTATGCATGTCTATGAGTATGGAGATATATATATATATATATATATATGTATATGAATGTATATGTATAGAAATAGAATTATCTGTTCTGAAGGATTATAAAGGAAATCAGATTCCGTAACTATATGCTATGGTTTCTCACATGTCACTAACTATGGACTTTACCCTTGTCCTATCCCCACACGTGCCTATTTTAAGGCACTTCCAGGATGGTACAGGCAGAGCAGAAAGCCCAGTTGAACCTTGAACGAGTTATATCATCTCTCTGGGTCTCACCTTTCCCTTTTAAAGTGTAGAGCATGGCTGATGGGTAGGCCTCCTGTAAGATCAAAAGTCACATATAAACATTCTTGGTTCCTGGTCTGTGCTCCACAAAAGCTCACCCAAATTAACATCATTGCTGTCATGTCTTCCTTGTAAGCCATCACGATTTTCAGAGCTTTGTGTGGCTGATTTGCAGACTTGTTTGTCATTCTGAGTGGTGATCCTGATGATAAAGCGTTGGATTATCTGCTTTAATGGATGCATTAGAGTTACACTCTTGTCTTTATTAGTAGATGAAACTTCTTAAAAAATCCAATTATCCTACTTAGTGAAATCATCATACTTGCTTAATTAATGTTGTATTGAAGTGTGTTGTGTTAAAGCACAGATCTAACTATCCTGTAAAACTTTAAGGATTATTGGTTGAGTGTCATGCATACGATTCAAACTGATGAGCGAAATAACTTTATTTTCTTTTGATACTCATGGACTGGATATAGTTTACATGGACTGACGAAGTTTTGTGACCACTGAAGATTGAGCTGTGGGTTGGGCATATAGCTCCATTGTAGAGGGCTTGTCTAGCCTGCATGAAGCCCTGGGTTCAACTCCCAAATGCTGCCTAAACAGAGTATGGCAACAATTGCCTGTAATCCTAGCACTCAAGAGATGTGGGCAGTGGGATCAGGAGCTGTAGGACATCCATCATGACACAGGAAGTTTGAGGTAGCCTGAGACATAGGAGACTCTGAAATAAAAGGACCGAATTTGTTAGCTCCTGGACTGAGGTCATTTCACAGTGTATTTTATTGTGTGTCTCCAAGCTTCTATTCTGTTTCCCTTTCTCTGTCGTGCTTGCTTAGTGTCTCTGTAGATTAAGCAAAAAAGCATGTATTCTTCTTCAGCATGGGCCACCTTTCAGTTTGCTCAATACCTTTTAGGAGTGGCCAATGAAAGACATCATTTTAGGATTACCTCTTCTGCCTACTCTTTGGCCAGGCTCAACCACTGAGCTCGTAAAATGAACATCTGTTGCTCTTAATCAGTGGACATTGATGGAAAGTGTAGGTAACCTTTTCCTTCTTGCTCGTTCACTAGTATGAGGTCTAGAGATTTGGGCCAGTCAACTTGTTGTTTCCTCTTGGAAGGCCATTTCTTTCCTTGACAGTCACTTTTGGTTTTCAGTCTGTTTCTTTTGTTTACGTCATTCACATTGAGAGAAATATAAAAGTTATACTGTTCTACAGTTTCCTGTTCTGTTATTTAATAGTCCATGTGTCCTTTTTCTCTGCCCTTAATAAAACACAGCCATTATGACATACTATTTGTGTGGTGTATGGAGAGAAGTTTCCTGTGTTCAGTTTGTGTCAGGCTCCTATGTGCAGACATTTTTCTCAGTTTTGCGTCAAATGATATAGAGGGCTAATGGGCACATCTTTTCTTTTCCTTCATTTGTTTTTATTCTATCAGTCAATTAATCATTTAAAGAATTATTCATTAGCCTCCAGTTGACCAGGCTCCCTGAGAGTACTGAAGAGCCAACCGTAAACACACTTGTGGCTGCCCCCAGAAAGCTTACATTCTATTAAGAGAAATGGTAGTATGTAAATGTGATATGGAAGGAGTGGGGCTGAAGATTGCCGTAATTATAGGAGGTTGTTTGGGACCTGTCAGTGAAGTCAGCAGTGCAATGTAAGAGTGGGGCTTGAAAATCTTGGGTAAATGCTAACAAGCAAAAACCAGAGGTGATCGTTTAGCTGCTTCTGGGGGTTAGGAAAGAACCAGCTGAAGAATCTTCCAGAATAAATAGTAGCTCTAAAAGTCATGAAGCAGTAAGAATGCGTGGGCCTGAGATGTGAGGGGAGAGGAAGACAGCCAGATAATGATCTTTGTAAAGCACAGGTGTCTCCACTTGAGCGCATGGGAAGCTAGCGGGTGATAAGTCTGGGAGCGACACTGTTTGTATTGATTACAATTTAATCTCTGTAGGTCATGCTATGAGAGTGGTTCACTCAGGTAAAAAGAATAATTGGGAAGAGCAGAAAGGAAGCGATTTCTGGGTCTAGTTTAGAAATGAAGACATTGTTGGCTATTGTGATCCAGCCATAGATACTGTAGTCTTCAGATAGGCTTTGGATGCAGATGTGCTTTGGTGGGTTAGCTATGTGGTTTGATACAGTGGAAGTATTAAAAGATGGAATTTTGTGAAAGACATTGATCACTGAACTGGGAGACACGATATAGCTTTGGGGAGAAAAACAATCTAGAGGGGAGAAGGTGCAAACGATTTATAGAAACAATTTTAGAGAAGTTTGCTATGAGGAGGGACAGTCAGATTGGACAGGAATGGGGCAGGGCAGAGATTGAAAGTACTTTTGGGTTCAAGAATTCCAGTTTCAGTGAAGCCCAGATGAGGGCTTGACCTGAGGGAGAATGAGGTACAACTCTGGGCGATTGTATAGCAGGAGCTCTGGGGCTTGGTTGAAGATGCCTTTGGTAGGTGGACTGGTGCCTGTAGGGGAAGGCACAGAATGATATAATATTGATTGATTAATGAAGAGCAAATGTGAGTAGTGATCTAGTTTAAATAAATAAGTAAATAAAAAGGATCTAGAGAGACACGCCTCTTACGGAAATCTCTGGGTGGTCTTTTTTTTTTAAATTTGGCGATGGCAGCCCCACGGGGAAGTAGCTGCTTCGTTGTTATCCTCAGCCGTGAGCTGGAGGTGGAACTCTTCTTCTGTTTCACTTTCTAAGTGCTCCAGCGTCAGTACCTTAGCACACAGTCCCCTTAAGACCTGCGGAATGAGTCTTTAAGTGCCCTGGGAAAGACACAGTCTCTGTGTAGCAGCAAGGACTGCTCAATGAAGATCACAGAACCTTTCATCAGTGCTCTGTGTATTTGAAGGCCTTCCCCCCACAGGATGTGTTTGCATATATTTCAGATAAATGTTAATGTTGTTTTCAAGAGAACAAAATCTTAAGAAATCACCTCACTGTAAGTTTCCTACCTGCCACTTAGACTGATGCTGCCATTTTCCATGTTGAAAGAGATAAATATATTTAAATCTTCTACTGCTGCAGAGATAACCTTTTTAAGACACTGAAATTAGTGACATACAACTGTAGCTTTTCTAAAAATTCGTTTTGAATTTTGTAAAAAATTGGGAAGAATATTCTCTTTGGTCAATTATAAGCATACACACACTTCATAGAACAGTATATTACATTTTACAGCCTAAAATACCAAATATTGCCTAACATCTTTAAAATTACATTTTCAAAAGCCTGCTTTGTCAGTGGCCATATTTTATGTTACAAAATGGCTATCGGCTTGCTTTATAGACTATCACAGCGAGTTTTATTACAGACATCATGTGAAAGCTAAGAGTTCATATTTTAGAAAAATCCTGGTTCCCTTTAATATAAACGATCACAAATCTGTCACCCATGGATGGCCTTACATCTTCTATGTGAGGCTGTTTCTATTTCTTTGTGTCCTATTGTCAGTTATTTCTTTTGTTTGAAGCATAAAAGCATTTTAGCTAGAGTACTCTTTGTGGACTTCAAATGTTATATCTTACATGTTTTCAGCCTATTCTTATTATTTTGATTTTATAGGTTTACAGATTTAGATTTCTTTTTAAAAGTCCCTGCTTTTGTCTTCTGAACACAGATTCCCTAAAGCTAAAACCTTTATTCCCGTCACAACATGCTCCGTTCCATATATCCAGTTACCTTTGTCTCTGTGCTTCTTCTACCCCTTTCTGGTCTTATTTGAGACTCAGCAAATCAAGAGTTGGCGTGAAGACCTGAGCTGGATCCCCAGAACTATGTTTCATAAGAAATGAAAAAAAATCCAAACATGGCAGTGTGCTCTGGTAAACCCAGGCTGTGGGGGCAGAGATAGGTAGATCCTTGGGGCTCAGTCACCAGCCAGTACATCCTACATGGCCTGCCAAACTGTGTAAAAAAGGAGTAGAAGGCATCTTAGGAATTACACCAGTTTGCCCTTGGCTTTTGCACACAAAGGTGCATGTACACACACATGTACCCTGAGACCCTAGATGAATATGAGTCCAGTATTAGATGTGGTCATAGGAGCCCTAGGATCAGTGCCTCTCAACCTCTTTGCTGTCTGTACTCTGTTCATCTTTCCACCAGTAACATTTCATGTACCAGTAGAGATACTTAATGAAGTGGAATTTCAAGCTAGGATGGGGGCAACAGTTGAAGAACTAGTAGCTTCTGTGATATCAGCAATGGCTTAAACAGTTTGGAAAGGACCCTGGGGAGTCTGAAATGGCTCTTTCACTGATCTAGTCCCAACTTTTCATTTTAAGGATGAAACCAATATAAGAAGATTTTTAGATGGTTTACTCTAGGCCATGTTCCTGGCAAATGACAGAGGAGGCAAAAATAGGTCCTTTTCTTCTGAAGGTATCATACAGGGGTATTAAAAGTAATTTATTAACCCACTTGATTGAATATATATATATAATACGATATATCAATAATATATATAAAATTCAGTATATCACACTAGATTTGGATCTAATTTTATAAACAGAAATTTAATAAACTAGAAGGGACTAGTTGAGCTGCATTCTATTAGAAACTTCCTATAAATTATATTAACTTCAGAAATCAGAACACAAAGTGACATATACATGTGGACTATGATAACTCTTTTTTTCTGTGTGATTCTAGAAATCAGGGCTGTGCATTTAGTAGGCAAGCACTGTACTACTGAGTCATATGCAGATATACATATGCCCTCCACTGTAATTCATCATAACACAAACTTCTATAAACAGAGTCTACATTTCAATGTTTTCTTTTATACTTAAAAAGTGTATTGTGTATGTGTGGTATGTGCCTGTGTGTACACCACTGTATGTTCATGTGCAGGCCAGAGGGGAGTGCCAGAAGTCTTCCTGTATTGCTCTCTGTCTTGTTCCTTTGGGATACAAACTCTCACTGACCCTTTGTTTTTTGCTTTATCTGAAGTTAGTATTTGCCTCTGTTTTTTTTAATGTATAATTTTCTTCGTTCCTGTTGATAATTCTTCTCACATCTTTTCAGTCGCCTGACAGTGTAATTTTTCACAAAGTCTGCCATGTTAGGCAAACTGTCACTTCTGATATCTTTATCTTGAAGGCATCTCTCCTGGTGCTATGCTTTCTGCACCTACTTGCACTCGCCATACTGAGTATGTCTATTCTTTTTCTCTCAGTGTGTCATCTCTTCTTGGATCTCATGGTTTTGTTCTCCCTTTTTGAGATATTTCGTTTGAGCATATCTTTTGTAAGTTTTGTCAAGTTAATACAGGATTGCAGAGCAGTCAAAGGGACAACTCACTCTTCCCTCTTCGATCCCCTTTCTCACCATCAAAGAGCCTTTTGGTGTTTCCTGATGTTTTGTTTCTTTGGTTCTGGAATATTCCCCCCTCATGCTGTGTATAGTTTGATGTGGTCTATCACTAGGGTCTTTAGGGAAAATGGCGTTTGGGAAGAAATCTCAAAGGTATATGGCCAGATTCCCATCTTATGAATACCATAGTTCTGCAGTATGGACTCTGAGGAATGTGGAAATATGGAAAACAATTTCTGCCTGTAGGTTGTAGAATAAGTGGACAGATTAAAAAATCTATATATTATAAAAGATTAGAGTGAAAGTAGATCAGAATCTAAAGACCTTTCTAGAATACACATGATTATTTTCTATATAAAGCAGGTCACTGTCCTTTTATAAACCAAGAGTGGGGAAACTTGAGAAAGAATAAGAGATGGACTCTAAAATTTAAAAGATAAGTTTGATCTTGTTAAATAGAGATGATAGGATGGACACTCTAATGTAGGTATAGCATTTTTACATGGTCATACAATCAATAATATTCTAGAAAAACCTGAAACATATTACTTGGACATGAAGAGAATATGAGAGAAAAGTAGAGGTTAAAGTTGGGAAAAGAAATTGGCGAAAAGTTATAGATGATGGCACATTACAAGTAGGGAACTGTCTTAGTTAGGGTTTCCATTGCTGGGGAGGGACACCATGACCACGGCATCTCTTATAAAGGAAAGTATTTAATTGGAGCTAGCTCATAGTTTCAGATGTTTACTCCATCATGGCAGGAAGCATGGTGGCCTGCAGGCAGACATGGTGCTGGAGAAGGAGCTGAGAGTTCTACATCTTGATCTGAAGGCAGCAGGAGAAAGACCATGTCACCCTGACCATACTTGAGCTTATAAGACCCCAAAGCCCACCTCCATAAAGACACACTTCCTCCAACAAGGCCACAACTCCTAATAGTGCCACTTCTGTGGGCCAAGCATTCATGCACATTGTTCTGTTGAAACCATTCCTATTCAAACTACTACAGGCCCTTCCAGCTTATTTTCTAGACAAATGTGACTAGAGGAATTTTATGGAGTAGATGCTGCTATGATTATGTCATCCCAGAATGTCTTATTAATGGATTCACTGCTGTCCTTTGTATCTGACTTCTTTCACTTAGCAGTGTGTATTTGAGAGCCTGACCATGTCATTGAGTATAGTTGGTCTCAGTTTCTTTTTTTCTTTTTTTTGATTGGATATTTTCTTTTTTTACATTTCAAATGTTTTCCCCTTTCCAGGTCTCCCCTTTGGAAACCCCCTATCCCATCCCCCCTTCCCCTGACTCTATGAGGGTGCTCCCCCACCTACCCACTCCCATCCTCCCGCCCTGGCATTCCCCTACACTCAGGCATTGAATCCCCTCAGGACCAAGGGCCTCTCCTCTCACTGATGCCCAACAAGGCCATCCTCTGCCACATGTGTGGCCAGCGCCATGGGTCACTCCATGTGTATTCTTTGGTTGGTGGTCCAGTCCCTGGGAGCTCCCTGGGGATCTGGCCTGTTGACACTGTTACTCCCTCCATGGGGCTGCAAACCCCCTCAGCTTCTTCAGTCCCTTCTCCAACTTTTCCACTGGGGACCCATGAGCTCAGTCCAATGGTTGGATGTGAGCTTCCACCTCTGTGTTTGTCAGGCTCTGGCAGAGCCTCTGAGGAGACAGCCATATCAGGCTTCCATCAGCAAGCACTTCCCAGCATCCACAATAATGGCCAGGTTTGGTGTCTGTATATGGGATATATCCCCAGGTGGAGCAGTCTCTGGATGGCCTTTCCTTCAGTCTCTGCTCCACACTTTGTCTCCATATTTCCTCCCGTGAGTATTTTGTTCACCCTTCTAAAAAGCACTGAAGCATCCACAATTTGTTCTTCCTTCTTCTTAGGCTTCAAATGGTCTGTGAATTGAATCTTGGGTATTCCGAACTTTTGGGCTAATATCCACTTATCAGTGAGTACATACCATGTTTGTTCTTTTGTTGACAAATGGAACCTCATAAAATTGCAAAGCTTCTGTAAGGCAAAGGACACTGTCAATAGGACAAAACGGCAACCAACAGATTGGGAAAAGATCTTAACCAATCCTACATCCTATAGAGGGCTAATATCCAATATATATAAAGAACTCAAGAAGTTAGACTCCAGAAAACCAAATCACCCTATTAGAAAATGGGAAACAGAGCTAAACAGAGAATTCTCAACTGAGGAAACTCAAAGGGCCGAGAAGCACCTAAAGAAATGTTCAACATCCTTAGTCATCAGGGAAATGCAAATCAAAACAAGTCTGAGATTCCACCTCACACCAGTCAGAATGGCTAAGATCAAAAACTCAGGTGACAGCAGATGCTGGTGAGGATGTGGAGAAAGAAAAACACTCCTCCATTGTTGGTGGGATTGCAAGCTGGTACAACCACTCTGGAAATCAGTCTGGCAGTTCCTCAGAAAACTGGACATAGTTGTTTTCAGTTTCTGAGTCATATTCCATTGCTTGAATGGAGTGTACTTTACTCTCCACTTCCTGCATGTTTTTATTGTTTGTTTTTGTTTTTTGGGGTCCTAGGAGATGTGCCATCTGCTTTCCCTCTCTTGAGTTTATTTGCATTAGAGATTTCCCAAAAATGAAATCTCACAGTATGTGCCATTTGGTACTCGGATTCCTTCTCTTAGCCTATTTTTGTGGTTATGGTCATGTTAGATTATTTATCAGGATTTTTTTTAGTCATTCTATGATTGAGTAATTGTTCATGTATTAGCATATAATGTTCCATTGATTAGTGCTTCCTTTGGTGTTGTTTCAATATTCTGAATAATGATGCTCTAAACATTTGTGTCTGAGACTTTGTATGGACAGGCAGTTCCAATTTTCTTGGGTCTAGATAAATAGGACAAAAAATGTGGGAGTCCTTTTTCAAATGAAGATTTATTTATTTGGGGTGTGTGTGTGTGTCATTCTGCCTGTATAGAGTCCAGAATAGGAATTGTTTCCTTTGGAGCTGGAGTTACAGGCATCTGTGGACACCCCAGCTTGGTACTTTCTGTGACCCAAGCTCCCATCTTCGTGATGGAACATCAAACAGTCTGAGTCACAGGTGCATCCATCTTTCCAGCCTAGTACCCATTAAAAAAAACCGATTTGTCTATTTTCTCACTGTAAGCATACAAAGTTTTAAATGTTGAATTTACAGGCATATATCTTGTCTAATTCAAATAACTCTTGGTGCTCTAGTTTTGATGTCGAACTTATGAAACGTTTCTAAAAACTTGTTTGTCCAGTATTTTCCAGATACTATTAAATATTAAAATAGTTTTACCAAGTATTATGTTATTGAATGTATTAAGTCTAGTATTATTAAATCAGTTTGTATTTACTGGGATTATTAATAAAAGCCAAAAGTTATTATTTCCTTTGTGGTGTTGGGGATTGGGCCCAGGGTCTTGTGAATATCAGGCAAGTGCTTCAATATAAGTTAGCCCTTATATTGTTTGTTTTTAAATCTTAAATATTTATTTTGAATCTGCTCTTTTCCATTCTGTGAATGATGTATAACTATGTATTGATACCGCCTTTGATTGACATCCCTTTATGGCAGCTCATAGACTTTGGCATAAATCTATAAGAGATCATGTTAATGCACAAATCTGATATATAAAATACAGGCCTGATTATTTTATGTTGTGGGTGTGGTTTTGTTAATATTTCTATGTACTGGTATCTCAGAAGTCACTAGACATCTTTTTAAAGGATTATTTTAGGCCCACAGATGAAAAATCACACATTTCCGTTTGATGGCTTAAAGGATGGAGGTTCCTCTGAGGCTGTGTGTTAATTTTGTCTTGGGTGCGTATGATGTGTGACGTCACCCTGAGAGTCACAGAGCTGTGTCTTCCACATTGTTTCTTTTAGCATTGCTGATAGACAGAGTGCCTTGGAGACTGAGCTGCGGACCGTGCAGACTTCTCGTAGGGACCTGGAGAACTTTGTCAAGTGGCTTCAGGAAGCAGAAACCACAGCAAATGTGCTGGCCGATGCCTCTCAGCGGGAGAATGCTCTTCAGGATAGTGTCCTGGCCCGGCAGCTCAGACAGCAGATGCTGGTAAGTGTGTGGGAAGCCACAGGCAGCAGTGGCCTCCAAAGTCCCCGGTGGCCACCTGTACATTGATTACTTTTCCAAGGTGAGGTTGTCTACACATGGAGTTATAAAATCCATGTTGCCCGTGAATAACTGTTTTTTGGATATGACCTACAGAATAGTTAATATATTTAATACTAGGATGAAGATCCAACTTGTTTTATGGAAATAATTGTGTATTTAGAGCTAGAGACTCAGGGCTGCTTGGTTTTCTGTCATTTTAAGCCTTTGTGCCATTTGTGCTATTCAGTCCTAAATTATAAGGGCATTTCACCTTCATATGAATGGGGAATTATTATAATTTATATTGTTATTATATTTATTACAATAAATAAATACATTTATTACTTATAGTGATATATTATATTTATATCATACTTAATATAAGTACTTGCTATAAAACTTCAGATCTCTGTGATTCAGTTACAGCCAAACCTATCAGGCTCAAGGACATTATTTATGTAATTACTTTCTGATTATGACTACATATGTAGTCTGCGGTTCAAATCTCATTCTTAAGGAATGTGGTAATATTAAGGCTGTGAAATTATGTGAAGCGTGCCAAAATCTCTCTTCCCATTCCAAGTAATGGCACTTCTGTGCTCTTGAGACTTTTTATCTTATTGTCAGAGGAGTGACCATTTCTTGTCAGTCTTAGATAAACCTTCTCAAGTACAGCTTAATTTAAAAGTTGCTTCAGCAGGCGTGTCTCCTGTGTCCCACAGCGATACACTGCATTTCTTCTGTATGCTGGGAATTATTTGCAAACACGTGAATTCATCACTTAGGCCACTGTCTTCTGCTAGTGTGGTGAACGTGTGTTTTACTGTTATTTGGAGCAAGTGTTTTACCTACCTTAGTTGATCACATAGTTCTTTAAGCATAGAGATGCTATTCTTGTTGTTTACATGGTGTTTCAGGAGCAAGTCCCACGTAAATACACTTGATTCTAACTTCTGCAGTTGAAATTTAGTACTGTTAACTATTTTAAATCCATTTTTAAGAATGCTTTTCTCTTGAAACATCTAAAAGACCTATCATAAAATATCAGCAAATTGGATTAAGGGCTAGAGGCTTTCTTGGAACTATTAATCTTAAATTTTCTAAGTTAAAAATAATTGTTATTAACGTGTTAAAACAAGTGCTGTTGCTGCACCTCCTACAAGTGAACACATACACACACACACACACACACACACACGAATATACAGACACATGCAGACACACTCTCACACACACACATGCACACACACGCATGCAAACACATGCACACTCACACACATGCATACACACATGCACACATAGTAAGTTTAAAAATACTCTTTTAAAACAAATTTGTTTAATTTAGAATGGGCTTATATATACTTCATCCTTGTGTGTAAAGACTCTTCTTGTATCATAGTGAATTGAAGGAGCGTCAGGGCCTGGGAAGAGTGCTTTAGTAGGCAATGTCTTTGCTGCAGAAGCATAAAGCCCTGAGTTTGGATTCCCTGTCCCACCAAAGGCGGAGTGTGGAGGTTGTCTGACAGTCAGTCTTGTGGTTGTCTTCTAGCTCAAGCTGTGGGTAGGAACGTCGAGGCAGGTGATCTCAGGGTCTCAATGGCCAAGCTTCAGATTGAGAGATCAGCTCTCAAACAATGGAGTGGAGATTGACTGAGGAAAACATCCGAGGTCAACCTCTCACCCCACGCCTCCAAGAATGTCCAAGGGCACCCACCTACACACACATGCACATAGGCACCCCAGCCAACACAAAGAAATAGTAAAAAAGAAAGAAAAGCAAATGTCAGAGAAAATGTCCGTTGGCTTGCTCATTTTGTATGCATTGCACACTGCTCTTGTGACTAGGTGATGAGTGTGTCCAGGCAAGTATCAAAGTTAAATGTGCTCTTTCCTTCACCCTCTGGACCTTCAGATGTGACTATTAAGGTGAATCGCTAAAATATTTTGAGAAAGTCTGGATTTCGGGTGGCTGCAGTGGGCATTCGGTGTGTGTAAATGCTAGACTGTATTACTTTTATGATTTAAATAACTATAAATTTGATCTACACATACTCACGGTTATTTAATTTATGTAGTGGTGTTAATTTCAATGCTGTTTAGACTATGCCCTCCAGTAAACAACAACTTGTGGGAAGGAAAGAAGGTTCCAAATGAGCCCTTCTAACACCTAGCATCAGCAGAACACAGGCCTGTTGGAGAGTCTAATGGTGCTTTCTCACACATTTTCTCTTAGGATATATTCTTACCACAGCTTCAGTTCCTCTCAATATTTAATGAATATTCAAGCTATGGGAGAAATAAATTTAAATAGAAATGGTAGGAACCTTTTAAATAAAAATAACTAAGCTGGGGATTATTTGTCTTATGGCAAATGGTGACGACCCAAGGAGGCTGCTGGCCAACGTATGGGGAGAGTGTGTATGGTAATTGCTTCTCAAAAATAATCTGATGTTGCTAAAATAGTCTGTTTGGCTCATACCAAGGAGGGTCTTTGCTAACAGCTGAGTCCGCTATCTGAAGACAAATGTGGAATGTGTTTGTCTTCAGGATGTCTCACAGTATGGCTATTTACATGGTTTTCACCTTCTGCTCTCCTATACTGGGTACTCTTAGTTTATAGCTTTCCCATTGTTTTATGTAAAATACTTAATTAAATGACTTTGTTTCTGGCACCTTACAGGTAGATGGTTGTTAGAGACTTAGTACCACTGGCTGAGCATTTCTGAGATAAAGGAATTTAAATTTTCCCGTGGGTTTGTAGATTATTCTTGTTTGTATGTGTGATTTTAAATGGAAAGGTGTGTGAAGAAACCAGAGAAGACTTGAGATCATGAAATAAATTTGCTGGTGGTAGTGGTGAGATTTCTGAGATTTCTTTGTAAGGTGCTGTGTTTCCTTCAGTGTACTCATGTTGAGCGATCAGAGGATGGGTGATCTGTCCTGCCATTCCTCCCTCCCCCCCTCTGTCTCTCACATCTATCTATCCATCTATAACCTGTCTGTCTGTCTATCTATCTGTTATCCATCCATCCACCCACTGACTGATCTGTCTGTCTGTCCTGAGTTGACATGCTCACTGTTTGTATTTGATTCACATCTTTTTGTTTTGTTTTGTTTTGTTTTTCAAAACAGGGTTTCTGTGTGTAGCCCTGGCTGTCCTGGAACTCACTCTGTAGACCAGGGTGGCCTCAAACTCAGAAATCCGCCTGCCTCTGCCTCCCAAGTGCTGGGATTAAAGGCATGTGCCACCACTGCCCGGCTTTGATTCACATCTTGTGCCACACACAAGAGTTAAAACCCCACAGAGGTATTTTATGGAGATACAGTTTATACCATGTTCAGTTTAAAGATAATTCTGAATATATTTTAATAAAGAAGGACTTAGAAGCGCAATGGCAGTTGAAGACTTTCTGGACCATTTCTTTTAAGGACAGGTGGTCATTTGGACTCTTGTGTTTATGTTTTGGTTTTCCTTCTAGGCAGAGGTCTTTCTGCAAGAGTGAACATGATTTTGATGACTTGCTGGAGAGAGATGCCTCTTGAGAGCTGAACAGTACATGGTGGTGGTGGGGTTGGGGTTGGGCTTGTGTACCTGGCAGTGTATTGTTTATTTAATCTGCTGGTGATTGGAGATGTCATAAAGGGGATTAGACAAGAGTGAGGTGTTAAAGTCCCCACCTTACAGGAATCTAGCTGGTGACTCTGAGGAATGCATTCATCTTCAGTGACAGAGACAACAGGGTACCTGCTAGGACACTCAGTTCATGGGTTCTAGAAGTGATAGTATCTGGAAATCCAGCCTTGGCATGAGTCTAAGGCCTTGGTTGTGAGGGGGTGAATATGAGGTTGGTATCACAGGAGAGGAAGGTCTTGGAGTAACACTAGAGTCTTGTTTGGACCTGAGTCTTGTTTGTTCTATTTTGATTAAAGCAGAATAAAGTGTTAAGAGTAGCCTCCAGGGGAAGGTGCCAAATTTGGTTCTTTTTTATTTATTGCTTTTAAGAAGAAGCTGTTGTTGATTTAAAAATTCAATTTATTAATTGACACATTTATCTTAATTTTCATTGCCACAGTCTAGGACATTCATTATTTTAATTACATTTTAAATGTAAGCTCTGTATTTTTTTTTTTTTTTTACTATCAAATATTGAGAAGCATTAGTTCTTTTCTGGATAAACTTCTGAGTCCTGGTGGCCTTTCTGGAGTGGGTGTGAGAATGTGCTGGATTTGGTCTGAAAGACTTTGTGTTTTAGCATCTTCATCTTGTCCTGCCCTGTGCTTGCTGCTAGGCTAGCTTTCTACTTCTATCTCATAGAAGTAGAGACAGAAGATCCTTCAGTTCTATCCCTGAACCCAACAGTGTGCTTGTGGGGTGAACACCTGTTTCACTTGCTGGCCCTGCAACAGGAATTATACAAGTTAAGCATCCCTAACTTAAAAAACGAACAAACAAGCAAACAAAAAACCAAAACCAAAACAACAACAAAAAACCCAAAAAAACCTGAAACCAAGATATCCTACAATGTGTAAGTTGTTAAATGCTAACATGACGTCCCACAGGTTCCCCACCATGACATTTTCTTCAATGCACAGAGTCATTAATAATGCTATAAAAACCATCCTCAGGGGTGGTGCTTAAGGTCTGTGTGAAACACAATTGACTTGTGTGTAGACTTGGGTCCTCCCTCTGGAATACCTCAGTATATTTGTGCAAATATGTTATTCCATGATGGGGGGAAAAACACAAAAACAAAAAATAAAACAAAAAAACCAAATCCTGCAGCTTCCAACACTCCTGGGCCCAAGCCTTTCAGGTGAGAGATGCCCAGCTTGGAAGTTCATAGTTTTTATAGCTAGTCTTCTGTCTGTTATGTATATACTGCCCTGTTTATTTACATTCTATAATTCAGTTTTTTTGTGTACTTAAAGATGTACAGCCATAGCTACTGTCAACATAGAACACATCCCACGTCAGAAATCCACTTTTCCCTTTAGGATTAGTTCCCATTCTCAACCCTTCAGACTCTTGACCTTAATTCATCACTAATCTGTCTTCCTATCTGCCTAAGAACAAGCATTTTCAATTATGCTAATGGGCTGGTTTTGACTTTGGCAGCCTCACCAGGAGGAGGCAGTACAGGTTCTCAATAAGGAGCTGATGGAAAATCGTGCACAGGCTGAAGTTTCCAGGTGAACCAGCTCTCTTAGATCCACTCGACCTTAAATCACACTAGTGTGAAGGGCTGAGGGGACAGGGGAAGAAAAAGAAGTTCCTGAAAATGTCACTTTCCTGACCATAACATCACAGAGAGGTGAATGGGCAGTGTTCCCTGGGCAATTAGAATAGGCCGGACGTTGATAATGAGAAACATATGGGCTGTGCCCTTTTGCCCAGCCACTTAAATCATCCTGGGATACTCTGGATATTGTATCCAAACTGGCTGTCATAGTACAAAATGTGTCTCAGACAAGTATGTATACATTCACATGTATGCAGGCAAACACACACACACACACACACACACACACACACACACACACACACACACACACACACACTGGCCCTTCATATGATGTTGTACAGTTGTTATCTCGGATTTCCTGTTTGTGAAATTAAAACAGCTTCATGACAAACAAAAAGATTATGAAGATGCTGTGTAAGGGAGATGGGGGAGTTGGCCGTGCCCTATAGTCATTTGCAGGCTTCTTGTTATTAACTTGGCTGTTTACTTAGAGGGGTCCTATTTGATTTCTAGCATGATTTGCTCCTATGCAGGGACCTGGAAGCCTATCTTTTGGCTCTGCCTTTCGAGCTTAGTTAAACCCGAATCCCTCCGTAAATACGTTGTTTTGTTTTAGATGACCCTATGCCCAGACCGGTTTAAGGTGATTTATTAGCACCAAGTGGGCTTCGGTCCTTCCAGACAAATCCCACTGTACTCCTCAGTATGTCTATGCATCCCACAAGCACAGCAGGAGCCGCGTTCCGCTGGGAGTGCTCGCATCCCTCTGTAAGCGTCAGGCTCCCTGCCACTCGGTCTCCTCATGTAAAGCCAGCTACCAGGCATGCACCGTGGCAGTGACGGGGTTCACTCTCTGTCCCCAGGGGAAGCCGGCTTTGTATCTTTCGCTTTAGTGCTTCACTTAATATCCTCTTGTCTCCGGAGCGCTCTCCTTCCCTGCAGCCAGCAGTGCTTGGCCGCCCTGCAACTTGCTTCATTTCTGGCCACGCCAGGCTGAGCAGGTCCTGGCTGTGAGCATCTGCTGGGGGGCTGTCTGGGTAGCGTTCTTCAGTGTTTTTGTCAAATCAAGAAGTTGATGGACTCCCAGCCTCCTTTTCTCTAGAACCTGAACACCCCCCCCCCCCCCCCCGCCCCTTATCTTTCAAATGCAAGTCTGGAAACGAGCATGCTCAGAGAACTGGCAAATCATTGTCCAGTGACCGGGAGGAAATGATCGCTGCTCTTCATTTATAATGCAAATTCTGAGGACTCTTCAGAAGTGTGGTAAACTTAAAATGATGGCCGTGGTGAGAACCTCTCTGCAGAAAGTTGTGGTTTTGTTACATCGCTTACAAAGGATGGCAGTTTCCTCTCCGAGGTACCAGAAGCTCTGCAAGGTAACTGATTGGAAATAGGGAGTGGGTGTCTATAGAATCCACTGTTGCCTGCCTAGAAAATACTCATTTTTCAGACTCTTCTGAAGGAAAGGAAAAACTCCCTTTCCAGGCAATTGATTGCAAAAGCTGTTAAGAGGAATCGCTCTGTTAAAATTTATTTAAACCTCTGAAACAAGTACTATTTTAGTACATTTAAAAAAAAAAAAAACCATCCATAACCTACTCTTCTGAGATGGGTTGTTTGGAGAAAATATGATAAACTATTTTCATTAAGACCTGTTACCTCTGGGGTACTTTGCAATATCTTAATATCTAATGACACATTAATCCAATGTTAAACTCCTGCAAAATTAAGCAGAAAGCTCAAAATGGTCTTTGAACAGATTACTTAATGTGTTCTTCTTTTTATAGCTGATTTTTTTTCCAATTAAGAAAAGTAATACCCATTTTAAAAACAAGCTTAGCCCCATTATAAACATTTTTTTTATATTCTTGGAGTCTCCACATGTCGTAGTTAAAGTTGAAGAACTCAATTTTCTGTGGACAGGTGGGTTAAGTAGCGTTTTAGGTTGTAACTTGTTTGACAGTTATACATTTTGAATGCGATGTCAGTCATTCTAAACACAAGCCATCAGACGTCCTCCTGTGTTGTTTTGGGTTAGCATTTGTTATTGACCATGGTTTTATGTTATTCAGTGTTCATGCTGTCTCCTTATTTTTATAAAAACGAGATGATATGATGTAAAAGGAAGATTATAGCCGCAGTAAGTCAATTTTTATGTTACTACAGTAATATACTTTTTCCCTGTACCATTCTTAGTACGCTTCTAAAGAAGGAATCTTACTTTAATCTTTAAAAGACTAACTGATCTGTAATTGGGAAACCTGCCTCTTGTGACATTATTTTTCTGAAGATATACTAAATTTGATGTGTTGAAGTACCTAGGCTCTGCCTATAAAGCAATGGGTCCTGGCTGGGAAGCTGGATTCTGTTTATTTGATTTTTTTTTTTAAATCATACTGTTGTGCCTTACAGTTTGTCTAATTTAATGTATATCTGCCCAGAAACTTACTTTTTAGAATATAATTTTAGGAACTAGATTGAGGTAGTGAGACAAGCTTTGAAGAAATACCGTATTTTCATTTGTATTAAGTTAATTAAAGCTTGATCCAACTCATTAACCCAGTTATAAAAGTACACAACGAACTGTTGGATATGCTAGGATTTCATCTACTTTAAAGAATCAGTGTGTTTTTGTAACATGTTTACATTTTCACAAAAAGCCAGTTTTGATAATGGAGAAGAAAAATGCATCCACGAATGTATAGTATCTTTTAACTATCAGTATAGAAACATAAATCATTAATATGTGTTACCTTTTTTTTTAAAGCTAATGGTATAAATGTATGAAGCATTAAAAAAAAAAAAAGCTGGGTTATTATTTTTCTCATCTATTTCCATAAGCACTTTCACAAAAAGCAGAGGTGTTTTTGAGCTTTAAGGCCATTGGATGAGTTTATTTCTACACATAAAGCAAAATTAAGGAGCTTGGAGAAAGCTACTAAGTAGTCTCATGGTAAGACCCCAGATAAGCACGCATAGGTTGCTGAAGTCCTGGGGACGTTTACTTCCAGCAGGAGTATTCTTTGGGAAGATTTATTGAGATTGGTAATTTCTCAAAGATGCCCTAGAATTTAAATATTCAGCACAGGCGTTACTCTTT
Organism: Uromys caudimaculatus; assembly: GCA_028551405.1. Taxonomy (NCBI): domain Eukaryota; kingdom Metazoa; phylum Chordata; class Mammalia; order Rodentia; family Muridae; genus Uromys; species Uromys caudimaculatus. The sequence goes on along the minus strand of CM052717.1, from coordinate 31,469,515 downwards.
GGAAACCTGAGGTTGTCCTGTTTGCAGTTGAAATTTACCTGTCATGTATTCTCTACCATTTGTGACATTAGCTACTGCTTAGACAGTGCAATGGGGGACACACAGTTCCAGTACTTTCCAGTAGGTGTCAATGTAAGGCAGTGATAGATGGGGTTTGGGGAGTCCAGACAGGGAAGTGGCGTGATGTTGATGATTATGAATAAATGAGCTGGTAACAGGTGTATTTTATTTATCTTCTTGTATTTGGGAAATGGGTCCTAATTCATATCATCATGAAAAGAAGGTTTAGGTACAGGGTTAAATGTCGGTTGTGGCATGGCGTCTCTACCTACTGAATGCACTTGTTACCAGTGGTGCCTAGCTGGAGGTTTGACCCGCTGTGCTGTTTACCTGCTTAGTGCGACATGGGACTCTCTTTAAATTGCAAATGCTGTCACAGCTATTTTCCTTACATCTCTTACATTCTCTAAATTTAGTCTTTTAGAAAGGAAATGTTAAACACTTCAGTGTTTTGCTATAAAAACCACAGAAAGAATATATTTTAAGTACATTTAAAGACTGAAAAAAAAAAAAGGGAGAAATATTGCGTCTCTCAAGGGATGAGTCTATTTTGCCTTCATCTTGGCAGTTTGAAAACTGGTGTCTGAATAGTTGTACCCTGTTCATCTTTTGCATCTTTCTTCTACCTGTTGTATGGGATATCAGTCATTTATAAGTAAGTATAAAACGACTGGAAATTTGTGCACAGTGTTCTTATTTTGAGTTTGTTTGTTTGTTTATTTATTTACCCCCCCCCCCCCCCGGTCTACTTCTCATAGGGGAAGGCACAGGGATGGGCAGAACTTGGGAACACTGTGGCTCTGAGTAAACCCCCTGAACTATACATGCCATTGTATTTTTTGCCTTTAAAAATGTTTCTTTCTGGTTATACAACCCCTAAATTTTGGGCAGGAAACAGAAATATATCGGCTGCTGACTTGAGATATAAATTGCCCTGATGACCTAATGTCACCCCACACTGGATGCTAATTTCTCCTGATTTGGCTTAGTTCACTTAGCTTCTTTAAAATATTAATGACTCCAAAGGATAATTTTCCCTTTATTAGAGCACAGTGGAAGCAACGCTGGTTGTAAGTGACTTTTAAGAATGCTACTGACTTTAACTTGTTTACATTTTGTGATTATCTTGGCCTCTTTTCAGTCTTTGCATTGAAAGCTGATTGAGGTTATGCTGAGTTAGAAATTTTATAAGCTGCCCACCCCCTCAGGGCCACTTTTAATGGCATATTTAATAATTGACATGGTAACAAGTAGATTCTTATAAGTAGATTAGTGTGTGAGTCATAGAACATTGAGAAATAATTAATATTATAAATTGATTTCTTCATGACTTCAGCATTTTTTATTGATTTAAACAAATTATTTTGATTTAGTTTTATGATTTTTTTTATGCTGCCAGCATATGTATATAAAACAGTTTAGTTGAAATAATTTTGTGCCCAAACATTTTGTCATGTGTCCTATCAGTTAAAATATTTTAAGCATCCTGGTGTATATTATTAATTCAAAGTTGTGCACAGATGCCATGATAAGAAAGAAACATCTGATCAGTAGTCATAGAGTGTTGGTTTGCTCTTGTGGTCAGGATTGTCTTCTTACTGCTCAGACTGATTGCCCCTTTCCTTCTGTGCGTTTTTCTTCCACCATTCGGTGACCTCTGGTTTACTAGTAGGGGACAATGACAGCTTGGAAAACCAGGGATGACAAGTGATGTTTAAACAAAACCAGTTGCTCCTCCCCAGCATCTGTATATGTGTCTGTGGGTGTGAACCACTTAGACCCTGTGTGGGTACTTTTAGAAGGGTTAACTATGTAACTCTGAAGACATTTCCGTCTTCAGTTTTTGAAATGACTTTTAAGTTCACATGCTACCTGGCATCTGTATGGTAGTATGAGGTTCATTTAAGGTAGAACAAACATATGTGTTTTTGGAAAAAAAAAGAAAAAAAACAACATGCCAAACACAGCAGTACATTTTGGAATAAGCTTTACAGATTTTACTCTCAAATGTTCCTCTGCCACTTTTCAGGTGCGGTGCGTTGCTCTCCTTGGATAACTAAACCCTGAAGTGTTTCAGAGCATTCAAGCTTGTCTTGGGCATAGTCTGAATGTTAAGATAGAGGTATTTCAAGACCATCTACCAGGCTCCCTCAGTTTCTCTCAATATCCAGACCATACTTGCATATCCTGAGACACAGAAAATGGATGCCCTAGCCTGAGGTCCCTTTGATCGTAAGACAACCTGTCCGTTCTTGCTTTCATGAGTAACCAGTGGGTTGGATAGTTCAGAAGATGTATGAAGGTTGAGATGCCGTAGAGCAAAGTGGCCGATGCAGAGGGATTCACATTTATTCCCCCCTTTCGTGATACTCTTTGTTGTGTCTCATCAGAGTTGTGTGAACTCCCAGAAAGAGCACTTTCTTAATGTTCTGTCTTCTGCAGTCCCTGCTGAGGTTGAGATTACTGATAAGGGTCAAAACAGGAGACCTTCATTGCTGCCTGTGATGGTCACATAAGTTTTGTTTTGTGGCTTCCCAAAGGAGCAGCAGCTTAGATGGTCCATGCCTTCCGTTTTTACCGTAATTCCTCATATCAATGTGAATATCAAAATTATTTTTAATTACTTAATTAAGTGGTAACATGATCAGAAAACCCATGTTACCAACGACTTAGCTTATGATTTAATGCAATGCTTTTATATGATTAAAAAATAATTCCAGTCACAAAGTTACATGTTAAGTGGTGCTTTAAGAACCAGAACGTTAGTGGGACCTCTACATGACTGACCCTGATACAGTCTGGAGTAAACAGGAAGTTCTTTCTGAGACGAGAGCTGGCATTAGCACTCTGGATATGGAAAATGCTATTTCGTCACTGTGACTAAAAGCTTGATGACTTATGTTTTCTCTGGGGTGCAACTTATTAAGTATCAAATGGAAATTTCCAGCCTGTATGTATGGATCTGAAAGCTATAGGCATTAACCGTTTTCTCTTGATTCTTGGCTGAGCCCTGCTGGTCTTTCTCAGGGAAGTTAGTTGTTTATATTTAGCTCTCGAAATTAAGCAATTAGCAGGGATAGGAGAATATAGAAACTGTCATGCCATCGTAGCTTTTTCACTTGCACGGAGTTTGTTCATTCTTGGGCAAGGTAAATGAGTCCAAATAATTGAAATTGGAAAGGACGTGGAGTGTGGCAGAGGACTGCTTTTTCATTTTTCTTTTTCTAGTTTGTTCAGTTCTGTGGAGTTCTGAAAGACTGATTTGTAACAAAGCTCACTCCTAGAAGCAGACAGTGCCTTTTAATGCTTAATAAATAATTGGCTCCTGTGACAGCATGGCCTGATAAAGCCTGAACAAAATTCCTCAAGGATGTAAAGTGGAAAAGTAGTTGGATCAGGCCTGGTGGTCCAGGTTCTATACTCTCAGCTGACTGGGAAGCTGAGGCTGGAAGATTATAAATTCAAGGCCTGGGTGGTATATAGAGTGAATTCAAGGTCAGGTTGTATAACTTAGTGACACTTTGTCTCACATCGAAATGTTAAAGTATCAAGGCTTTGTGTATAGCACAAGAACTTTTGCCTAGCTGTATGTAAGGCCCTAGGGACAATTCCCAGCAGTTGCTGGGAGATGTTGGTTTTTACAGTGGGTGCCTCCTCTTCTTCCTCCTCCTCCTCCTCCTCCTCTTCCTCCTCCTCCTCCTCCTCCTCCTCCTCTTCCTCCTCCTCCTCATCTTAATGCATGTTTGTGCATGCTTATTATAGAGCTTGGTAGATAATTGCTGTGAAGAGACACTATGACCTTGACAACTCTTATAAAAGAAAACATTTAATTGGGGCTGGCTTACAGTTTCAGAGGTTTAGTCTATTACCATCATGGTGGGAAGCATGGCAGAGTGCAGGCAGACATGGTGCTGGAGAAGGAGCTGAGAGTTCTACATCTTGATCTTCAGGCAGCTGGAGACTGTGTCACACTAGCCACACTTGACCTTATATGACCTCAAAGCCTGTCTTCACAGTGACACACTTCCTCCAACAAGGCCACACCTACTCCAACAAGGCCCCACCCACTCTAACAAGGCCACACCTACTCCAACAAGGCCACAGCTCCTAATAGTGATACTTCCCATGGGCCAAGCATTCATATACTATGGGCTCCATTCCTATTAAACAGAAGCCACCATCTCTTTTGAGACAGGTTCTTTCATTGGCCTGGACCTCACCAATCTGCCTAGACTGGCTGGCCAGTGAGCACCAGGGATGGATTCTCCTGGTTCACCTTCTCCAGCTCTGGGATTACAAACGCAGTGCACACACACCACCATACCAGACATTTTTATGTGGTTTCTGAGAATCAAGCTAAAGTCAAGCACTTTATCCTCTCAGCCCATATTTATGGTGCCTATATTTTTTCCTATTGTAAAAGGATTAGAACAGAAGAAAACTGTTGACATAGAAAAACACAGGACAACAAAAATCGATTAACAACAAGAGCAAAGCAACACCCCTAGACTCCATGGGAAAATGTCTAATAAAACACTAACAAGATGCCTAATGAATAATATTTTAAAGGTTCTATGTGTTTTCTAAGATAGTGTTAACACATATCTTTTTATGTTTTATCTATCATCTATTTTTCTACCTATTCATCTATCATTTATCTATCTAATCTATATATCATCTATGTACCTCCTATCCTATCCTGTCTGTCTGTCTATCTATTTATTCATCCATCCATCTACCTTTCTCCTTCTCTCTCTCTTTCTTTCGGTTGAGGGAAATATTAAAAAATGAACCTGCGCTATTGTTGGCGCTGCTCGACCGCAGAGCTCCGGAGTCCCTTGGTGGATCTCTGCCGACAGGCCCATAACAACCGCCCATCCACGGTCAGCCATTATAACACCTATTTACCTGGTAAAAATAAGGCTCTTAATATTTATAGTTAACCAATCAGATTTATATATCAATACATTCTCAATATACAAGATGTCAACACAATAATTTTAGAACCATTTGATAATGATAAAAGCTGCCCACCTAGATTAGACAAATTATCCTAATATTCAAACCTTTATGATATCGTAGCCACCCACGGCTAGTAAAAGCCACACTGGTTCACGTCTCTTCCATCTTGCCTTCCTCATCCGCTCTTCTGAGATCCTCTCTCTTCCCCAATCTTAGCTCCGCCTCCCCTTTCCCTGTCCAATCACAGGCCTCCTCTGCACTAATGTAATTGGACAGGGAAAATCCTGCAACTTCTTTCTACCTTTCTACCTTTCTTTCTATCATATGTCTGGGAAAGAAAATTGCCGTCAGTTCTATTTAACATTTGGAGAAAAAAGCTCTTGTGAAGGCACAGAGCAGGAGCTGCTTAGCCAGTGAATGATTCAACTGGAACTGTTGACAGGTTTTCTGATTCCAGATTCAATATCTCTCTGCATTTCATTTCAGGTGGCTACAGGGGTTATCCTGAGCTACAAGGAACCATGCAGTTTAGAAATAAAGAAAGAGAAAGTAGCTTAAGTCATTGATAGACTTCCTTTTAGTTATTATTTCTTCGTGTTTTCATTGTACAAGGAAGGAAACACACTTTGTGGAGATGTTTTATCGCCAGTAGTTTTGGGGATGTCTAGGTACTTGTTCTCATCTAGAAGCTGAGAAACAATGAGCTACATTATTTTTGAAACTATTTTGGCTATATGAGACCAACGAATGTTTTTTGTTTCATTTCTATAGGCTTTTTTCCCCCCCTAATGGATTCATTTCTCAGCTTTGTACAAAGGATGGATTGGCTCATTTTAATGCAAATTGATATAGTTGGTTCTGGGTTTTGATTCATAATTTAGTTTGGTTTGAGTCTCAATACCACAAGTATTGAATTATGTATTCACCGAGCCTAATTCTCCATACCCAAATGTAGTTTTTTATCATCATATTTAAGGCACATAATAGCTCCTTTAAAAGATAAATGGAAAGGAGTCAGCTGTGGTGCACCTTTTTTTAGTGAAGCATTTTCTCTTTTTTGGAAGTCATGTATTCAGTGGTTCTCGTGTACTAAATATATGTTCAGTGTGCAGTGACATAATGGCTCTGTCAATCCCAGAAGTTCACTTAAGTTGTTCTAAAGACATTTAAAATATTTTCTTCTCATGTTTATTCTTTGTTTGTTTAAAATTTTTAAAGATTTATTTTTATTATTTTGAAGTATGTGTGTGTCTGTCTGTCTGTCTGGCTATCTGTCTGTAGTGATCTGTACATGAGTATAGCCAGAGGCTTGGATCCCCTGGAGCTGGAGTTACAGGCAGTTGTAAGTTGTTTAACATGGGTGCTGGCATTCAGCTGCACTCTTCAGAAAGGCCATTAGGTGACCTTAACCTATGAGCTAGCTATCTCTCCAGCCCTGTTTGCTTTTTGAGGCTGTCTCTGCATATGTAGCCTGTGATAGCCTCCAACTTAGCATCTACCTGCCTCAGCTTCCAGAGTATTAGGATTACAGTCCCATGCCACTACTGCCAGTTCTTTTAATAATTAATAATAGTAATGGTATGAACTTTCGAAGAAGTGCGGTGAATAGAGTAAGACTGTTCACATTCACATAATTCTGGATTGGCCATTTATTACTTTTACATCACCTTGACAAGCCATTGAAAGGATCTGTAGCTCAGCTGTCTTTTCAGAAAATGAGAGTCTAATTAATCTCTCTGAATTTCACTGAGATCTGAAATCCTTATACAAGCTGTGTGGGTATTCATGGATCAAGGGAGATGACCTAGGAGTGTGCTTATAATTTCATGTGTCTATGTGTGGTATTGTTACTTTCCTGGTAGTCTCTAACACTAAAGGGACCCCCCAAATCCTAATAAGGAAGTCCAGAGTGTAATGGCCCATGGGGTGTCTCTAAAAGATTCAACCTTTGTAGACTCTCATTTCCTGAGATGAAGTCTGGGCCATCCTCAGCAGGGCTATCTTACACCTCTGTTCTATATAAAGAAGGAGAAAAGAGTGATTAAGAGGGGTCATGGTTTCTGTTTGCAGCTCTGTGTGGGAAAGTCCAGGCTAGCCTTCCCTTGGCCTTGAGATAAGAATCCCATAAGATATGCTTTCCCCCATTTTGTGGGCCCCTCTGGATTTCCAGGCTCCTCCTTGTTGCCTACAATCTTTGAAGCCCACAATACAACTATATTGAACTGATTTAGACATTATTAATATGCTCTCTTCTTTTTAAACCAAAGCCAGGAAAGATGTCACTTGTCTTGTGACCTTGTTGGACAAATTTACTCAAAGGAGATAGAGGAAAGTAACAATCTTTAAAATACATTTTTCAGTATCTTGAAGAATGAATACTTTTTAGTTTTGTTTTTTGTTTTTTAAGACCGGGTTTCTCTGTGAAACAGCTTTGACTGTCCTAGAACTCACTCTTTAGACCATGGTGGCCCCAAACTCACATAGATCTGCCTGTGTCTGTCTCCTGAGTGCTGGGATTAAAGGCAAGCACTACTACACATGGCAGAATGATATCATGGATTTTGACCAAATACCTGAGTTTAATTTTTTTGGATTATATCTACTATTAATTAATTAGTTAACTAATTTTGAGGCAGGGTCTCATCTCATATAGCCTAGGCATGCCTGGAACTCAGACCTGAGACTCACTGCATAGTCCAGGCTTGTCTGGAACTCACTGTGTAGCCCAGGCTGGCCCAGGACTAACTGTTTAGCCTGGACTGGTCTCAGACATGGAGTAATCCTGCCAGCTTTACCTTCCAAGAGGTGGGTTTATAGGCATGTGCCACCATATTTGGCTTATTATGGGTAGGCTTTTAGCAAATACTCTTGTTAATTCTTTAAGGTGTTTTATAAAATAATAAATTTTACTTATCAAAGGGTAACCTTTACAGAACTTAGAGGAAGAGAAGGAAGGAATTTGTTTAGATTGAGAATGTTTCCTGTATGTCTTTTGGTTTAGAATCTATAAGAATCATAGTGCCTGTGCCTATGCCCTGTCTCTAAGACTTGTTTTCTATACAAGCTAGGTAGGCATAATTTCTTTGCTAGTGAGTTTTCTCCTTGAATGTATAACTTTCCTTTTCATCTTTGTATGTTACGAATGCTTTCCCCTGGGTCAATAAATATTTCTTACATTGTGATTTTTCTCCAATGTTATAAATAAAATTCAATCGAATGGCTTCAATTTGCCATAATTTATCCAAGCCTTCAAATGTTGTGAGATGCATGCTTGTTGCCAGCGTTCTCATGATAAATTACTGTGCGGCGGACATATTCCTGCGTCCCTGTTTGTATCCTGATTATTTTCAGAATACCTTTGTAGAATATAACAAGTGCACTAAAACCTTCAAAGGCTCTTATACACAAGGTAAAATCCCATCTTTTAAGGTGGCACTTGTTTGCATGTTCACTTCCAGCTGAGAGTCATGGTCACAGACAGTAGCAGGTATCCATTAAAATGTTTTAACAAGTTATTAGATCGAACCCCCTATTTGCCAAAGCATAGAACCAAATATTCTGTCCCTGAATGGAATGCTAAGAACCAAAACACTACAAGGCCTACATGGGACATGACAGATGGAGTGTGGTAAAACCAAAGACAGGAAGTTCTGACTGAAATGACAGAAGAGTATGGGGAAAAGGAAGTACCCAACATGGATCTGGGGGAATAGGTAGAGTTGTAGAGAGGCTGAGGATTCTGGGAATAGATAGCAGAACAAACAGATGCATAGAGCATTAAAGCGTGTTGGTTGCATCCAGGGGATTGAGGCATTTCTTCGCCAGAGTTTATTCATTAAAATATTGTAATAACATTGAACTGGTCCTTTGGTTTCCAGCTGTGTGGCCTTGACTCTCCCAAATTACTGAAGTTTAATCCATTTTGAAAATGCTTGTGAATATTAGAGATACTTAAGAATGGAAAACATTTCTGAAAAGGAATTATAAGGTTCGGGGGAGTGCGTGCGCGCGCGTGCGTGCGTGCGTGCACGTGCGTGTGTGCGTGCGCGTGTGCATGCGAGCGTGCAGATGCGTCTGTCTGTCTCTCTGTGTGTTTGTTCATGTGGACTTATGTATTTAGGTGCATGTGCACAGGTGTACTTGTAGTGGTGATAGATTGACATCAGATGTCGTCTATTTCTTCCTATACTCTTTTTTATATGAGGAACATTTTTTCACAGCTTCATGCATGTACACGTTGTATTCCATCACCCCACGTTCTCCCTTCTACTCCTATAAGCTCCTATTCCTACCTACAGATATTTCCCCCGATTTACTAGTTTGGTTTTTGTTTTGTACCCTGTTGAGTTTAAGCAGGCTCATCAGTGTGACGCTGAGTTTGGAACTAAGCATGAGAGCCTACTGGGTTCACCAGAGAATGGACCGGGACACTTTGTCCCTCTCTGGGAGTCACTGCTTGCTGGTAGATCGGCAGAATTGACTGTGTCCCACCGGCTCCTCCTCCCTCCATAGCTAACCATCAGGAGGCCCTGACTTCTGTGGACACAGCCAACCTTATTTTGGGGACAGGATCTCTCACTGAACCTGATGCTCACCAATTTGTCAAGACAGGTTATCCAGAGTGCCTCAGGGATCCCCCTGTCTCTGTTTCCCCACTGCTAGGATTGTAGACATGTACCCCCATGCCTGGCCGTTTACACAAGTGCCAGGGAGCCTCATCAAATGCTTAAACATGCACAGCTAAGAGGTCATTAACTGAGCCATCTCTCCAGCCCCGAAAAATTCTGAAAACAAAATTGCTTAATGTCTGTGTATTTTAAAGCAAGGACATAGTTACTTATGAGGTCTTCTTTCCAAGGGACAGCCTTCCTCTGGATGTAAGCCACAAAATGCTGGAAGGCAATTGATGAGGAAATGTCATGGTATTTCAAGCAGAAATTAAAAAAATAAAATAAAAAGGAGTCACAGCAAATGTGCCTACTGTTAACTTAAATTCTAGGCTTATAGAACCGTAGGGTTTACAGAATGGTTGAAGTTATTTAAAGTTTTGTATCTGAAGAAGCAATTCCTTAGCATACACATAAAACTTCTCAAGTGACTGTGAATATGGTGTTTGAAGACACCCAAGGTTGAAGAGCTGAGTGGTCCTTTGCAACTCAGCTTGCAGGCTTTCTCTGATGTATGTGTATGTTTCTACATGTGCATGTGTATGTATAGGTATGATCATATGAATATATATCAATATGTGTATATATATTTGTGTATCTATATGTACTGCATGTATATACACACACATAAGCGTAGTGCTAGGAAAAGTGAGATAGATATGTATACATACCACCATAATATGTGTATGTGTGTGTATATTATCTGTTTGTCTGTTTCACCTTTTCAGTTTTGAACTTTTTAAAATTTGGGGCCATATCTTATTATCAGTGTCTTTTGATACTTGTAATACTGAACAAGAATATATAAACATTGAGTAAATGATTTAACATTCAGAATGTCAATATAATAAAGCAGAAATGCAACGTGTATTGGTTCTAGGTTTCTTTTTTATAACAGCTTTATTGATGTGCGGGAGAGATGGCTTGGCGGTTAAGAGCACTTTTCTATGCTTTCAGGGGACCAGGGTTCAGTTCCAAGCGCCTGCATGAAGGCTCACAACTGTCTGTAACTGCAGTTCCCGGGAATCTGACCCCCTTTGCTGGCCTCGCCGAGCACAGCACATGTATGTGGTACACACACAAACGCGGGCAAACATTCACGTACATAAATGTAAAAATACATCTTAGAAAAAAGAGCTTTATTGCAATAAAATTGATAGCTAGAACAATTCACTGTGTTCAGTGAAATAAAAAATAATAATTTATATATTTAGGGCTCCACAACAATTTGTTTGTAAACATTTTATGAAGTTAAAAAACAGATACCCTTACGTTCTGTGTCTGTCAACCTGAGGCAGCCACTAACTTTCCTGAACTTTTCTTCCATTTGTGTGTGTGTGTGTGTGTGTGTGTGTGTGTGTGTTTTAAATGTGTATGTATACCTGCATCTGTGCATCTGTGCACGTGTGTGTTGGCTGCCCACAGAGACCAAAGGAGGCCATCGGGTCTTACTTAGGGTTATAGGTGATTGCAGGCCAATGGATTTGGGTGCTGAGTACCAAACTCCTGTCCTGGATGAGCAGCCAACCCTCTTAACCACTTAGTCATCTCACCATCTCTCCCTCCTTTTAGTATGTGATTCAGAGTTTGTCAACCTTGTGAAATATTTCTATTTCATGGAAAAGCCCTCCTAATTTTCTGTGGTAAACTTACTGCCTTAGCTTAGAGAATTCTATATTTTCATTTTGTTTTTTTTTTTTTCCTTGAGATAGGGTCACACTGTAATCACGGCTGTCCGGGAACTACTATGCAGATCAGGCTGGCCTTGAATTTAGAGAGCTGAGTATTGGGATTGAAGGCATGTGCCACCATGCCTGGCCACTTGTGGTTTCTTAAATCTATATATACATCAATAACCTCAGATGCTCACAAATACTAGGCAAGGCTGCAAGAAGATTTTCCTTGAGTTTTAACAATAATTAAACATTCTGTACTCTGATATTTTTTTCTGTAACTTCTCTACGGAGAGTGAGGTATTGATAGTTGATGAAGAACTTGAATTAATGACCACAGGGATAGTCTTGTTTTGCCTTAGTTCGGGAAGCCAAGCCCTCATCACTTCTTTGTGTGCCCTTTCTTTGTAGAAAATCCTCATGTGGTGTGGAGTGGAGGTAAGGTAAGGGGAAACATGGCCTCTTTTTCCCCAGTCATTGCTTCTAATGGAAGCCTAATGACCTATTATGCTTATTCCGAAGAGCCGCACAGCCTACTAGGAAGCCAGTGAAGGATTTGAGATTATATAATAGGAACCAAAATTTCAGGAAATCACACATGTGGTTGAGAATCAATACTTCATTAGGCAATTTAATGATCCAGTGGTTTACTGGTGCCAAATGTCACCCTTACTTTAAAAGCCATAGGAACTTCTAGATGAATATTCTCAGGAGTGAGGGCCAAAGGAGACAGCTGTGCTCTTGTGTCTTGTAGGTGTTTATTTATTTAAGTTCTACATGTGGGTAATAAAAGGTGAGGAGAGTAGAATTTTCTTACAGCATTGAAATGTTTAAAATTTAATAACTAGAGGTGAATCTGAGATTTTTAAGTTGAGCTTCCTCTTTGGTTTGTTTGTTCTGCTCTTATGTTTGAGACAGGCACTTGTTAGTGCTCAGGTTGGCTTCAGAACCTCCTGGTTCAGCCTCCCCAGTGCTTAGAATATAGGCATATGCCATCCACACTTGGCCTTAGCTTCCTCATTTCGTGTAAAATCCATAGACCAGGTGCATCAAAAGGTTACGTGATCTGTCCTATCTTTCATCAGTACGGTCAATGGTTAACTTCTCTCATGGTGATATACTCTGGTTGTGGGTTTTATAATATGTTACATCTGAAGTCGGTCTCGTAGGTCTCTGAGATGAACCATTAACCTCAAAACAATCAAGAAGCTGGCACAAATGATATACTTGATGGTTGTAAACGTAGTTTTCGGATAAAACATACATGCTAACAGTTTAACTGTTGCCAAGTCCAGAGGTTATTGTGCTTATTTTACTAGGCTTTCAACTGTTTTATATGCTTGAGTGTTTTTATGATAAAATGTTGGAAAAGTAACAGCAACTCAATCTTAAGTAAAGATGGTCAGTTTCCTGTAAGGTGCAGGCTTTACTATTAACTGTCATTCAAAGACCTTGGTGGACCCCTATTTCTCATAGCCAAGTTAAGATAGTGATACATTGAAAGTGATTGAAAAATTCTCCATTTACCTTGTATTAAACATTTGCAGAATGAATCCGTAGCTCTCAGGCTTTGAACTCAATCAAATGAAAGATAGTTTACAACTCTATTTTTTCTTTTTTTACAAAACTGTATAATTTTCCAAAGCATGAGATATGATATACTATAGGTTGCAAATTCCTGTAGCGATTAAAAAGAAAGTAATCTTATTTCTTTAGCACTCCATCTTCAGAACTCACCGTGCAAAGTTTTGGGCTGAAATCCTGTTTAGCATGGTTTCCAGCTCTCTCTTGGAATGTTGACATTTGTTGAGGCTGACGTAAGGGGTGTGCATTCCCTTACACGTATTGATGCACATACTGACTTTATGGTTTTTATTTATAAAGATTCAACTCGCAAACTCTGGGACAATCCTCATCTTTACTTAAGGCACATCAGCTTTGTCAAAGAATAATTTGTTCAGAATAAATGACTGTAAGCTCATTTATATTGCATTGCTTTATTCAGCTTTTCTCAATTCTCTGACACCATTTAAGCCATCTATTCCATAATTTGACTTAATCGCATCTGGAGTGGTTCTTTCAGAACATATGTTGGTATATTTTGGGGAGTATGTGTGTATATATGTGATGTACAAGGATATGCAAGTGTGTATTTGGGTGTGCTTACCTTTGTCAGTACACACAGATGTTAGTATTTGACACTGGGACCTTTTCAATCAAGAAAGCATTATTATTATTATTATTATTATTATTATTATTATTATTATTATTATTTGGTTTTAGCCAGGAAATGTTATTGGACCTGGAGCTCACCAGTTCGAGAAACACTTGGGATATTCTTTTCTCTGTCAATTAGCTCTAGAGTTAACAGACCTGTGACACTGAACACAGATTTTAGAAAAGGGTTGGGGATCTGAACTCATGTCTTCAAGTCTTTCAGCAAGAATTTACCCACTGAGTAAGTCTAAATGAGTATCTTCTCAAGACTCACCTCTTTCCTCTTTGAGATAGGGTCTCAGGTCTGTAACCCAAGCTGGTCAGGAACTCAGGTTGGTTTTGCTCTCCCAGCAATCCTCCTGCCTCAGGGTCCAGAGTTCTTGTTGCTTTTATCATTTTCAAATAATTAAAAAAAAAAATCTTCCTATCTCTAGCACTTTCTACTTCACTGTATAAACTGACATTCTGTAATATTTCAAACATTAGGTCCTTCCTTTGTTACTAGAAGCAGTACAGCATCGTACATTTTGATTTCCGAACATGGACTGGATGTCGTGATGCAGCCTAGAAATAGCTGAGTTGTTGGAGGATTTTAAAATGTATTTATTTATTTCTCACATCTAGTTTGTGTCTTGATTAATTGCTCTTGATTAACCTCCCACTCCTTAAATGAAATCAAAATTAACAAATATTTATTGCAGCTTGCTGAAAATCTTGTTTACACTGTACAGAGTAGTTGAAGTCTCACTTTTAATAAAGGTCAGAAATCAAATACTAACATTTAACCACCCCATGTACTTCCTGATACAGCTCTTACATGGAGAATGAGTGGATGTTTCAGCTTGGAATCAGGAAAAGGAAGATACTCATTTAAATAATTCTGCATGGTTCTGTTTAATTATTTTTGTCCTGATGGAGATTGAACCCAGGCTGTTGTACACATTTGACAAGTGTGTCACCACTGAGCTACCCCAGGTACACAGTACTGTTTTTCATGGCATCAGATCCTTTGAGAAATAACTAAAGCAGCTAAGAGAGTGAAGGGAACCCTGGGCAGGGCGGGTAAAGGAGATTTCCGGACATACCTTGACCAGTGGAGTGAAATGGGTAAGAGATGTACTTAACTGTTGCTTTAGGTGGCTTGGTGGAGGTGGGGTTTGATTGCCTTGCAAGGACAAGTGCCTCAGTTCTATATCCAGGACCCATGAAAAAGGACCGAACCAGTTGTCATGTACCTGTGATCCAACGGGGGGGGGGGGGCAGAGACTGCAGCATCCTTGGGGGTCACTGCTCAGCCTCACAGGTGAACTGCCCTCGACCAGTTATTATACTGTCTCAAAGAAGAAGGGGAAAGGGGAGGGGGAGGGGTAAGGGGAGGGGAACAGTTCTTGAGGACTGCCTTCTGCCTTCCTCACACAGGCTCATACCATATACATTTCCTTGTACATGGACGTGCGGCCCTCCTCCTCCTCTCAAGGTTGACAGTGTTATTGAGGATTGTCTCTGTAGTCCCCATTATATTTACCTCCATATACATGAACACACACACACTAAAATGCTCTTAATGAAACTTCTCAGAATTTTAGTAGTGATGAAGCATTTTGACAGTTTTTGACTGTGCATATACATCAAATAGATTTCATTAGCTCTCAGAGTGGCATTTCTGGTGTAACTCCTGGATATATTAAAAAGAAAGTACTTGTTTTCTAAATATCCAGGAGAGAAGAAGAAAATAAAGATGACTAGTTAATTTTGCTAATCAGAAAGCTATACTATCAACATCTTCTTTCCTTTTTTTTTTTTTAACCCTGTTATGTACATATAAAGCTTATGGAACACACGGAGATAATATTTTGTACGGTGTCTTCTACTTTCTTGAATAATGATTATGTTGGTGGTGGCTTGTTTCTAATGTATTTTATAAGCATGTTAATGTTTCTTTATTTGAAAAGTTGTCATTGTTGCAATGGCTGGAATCCCACAATACTTTGTATTTTAGAGAATGATTTTTCAGTCTGAGTTTGGTCTTATAATGTGGAAATGACTCCTACAAGTTGTTCTTAGACCTCTTCATGTGTGCATGCTTCCCATAAATAATAAATGCACGTTAAAAAAAGTGTAAGAAAAGAAGCTACTAGATCTCTAGAAAAATCCAATTATTTCTTTTTACCTGGGTATCTTCCTGTGAGTGACTCATTATTCCATAATAAATACATTCTTTATACCATGAAAACTATTTCTTTCTTATGATTCCTCCTCCTAGTACAGTATGTGGAATATTTGGTAGTTGTTACTCAGCTTTGAATATTACAGTTTGTGGCATGTCTGATGGCTTTTCAAAGACAAAGCGAAGTCATTAATGTACACAAGTGTTTTATCTGAGTACAGTGCTTTCAGAAAAGGATAGTCATCACAGCCAGCCTTTGGCTCCCCTGTGGCTCTCTATTGTTATTGTGCAAAGCTGTACTACTCTGAAAAAATCCTTCTGGTTCTCTGTGAACAAAGCACTCTAGTTGGCCCTGGCTTGATAGAGCCTCTTAGTTTCTGAGCCTGGTAGTTTGTTTCAGCTCCCAGCCCTCACTAACACCATCATTATTGTCTGATAGTTCTATTTAGAACAGCATGGTATGCCATTTGTGACAAAAATTAATTTTACATGTAGTGAAATTTTATAGCACATCTGCTAAAGGTTTGTTGTTCTATGATGATCACAGTCCTGGCGTCCAGCATTGCCACATGATAGCGAGGAGTGCCTCATGAAATGATTCAGGATAGGGCATCGTTATCACTTTACCAGTTAGGGCACAGTTTTCAACAGATCCTCCTTTCAGTTTGACCATAAAACCCCAGGTCTTCCTTTCTTCTTTCTGTTCTTCTTTCACTCTCACTCAGTAACTTTTGCCTTATCGGCTTTGGCAAGAGAGGATCTGTCAATTACTTTGAGAAACTGGCTTAAAAATGAATTGATACTCTATTTGTGTGTCCCCTCTGCTTTGAAAGGCTCCATACAATCCTGCATTCTTGCAACGAATTGTTGGAATGAACCTGCGCAATGGCAAGAAGCCCCACGTGTCCGTCCTGGGCGCTGCGGCTCTGGGTGGGACAGGAGACATGCAGGAAGTGGCTGCAGTCCTTCTACAGTCTTCTACAGTCCTATGGGCTGGCCAGGCTGTGTGAGAGGCCTCTGTGGAGACACAGCCCGTGGGTAGAAGAGTGAGCCGTCCTGGGGAACAACACAGCTGACTCCGGAGTTCCCATGGTTGTATGTTGCGGATGCTGCCAGATGCCATGGGACCTGGGAACAGACGGGGCCGCAGAGCGCAGCTTGTGCCCTGCCACAGGACCTGGTTTGTGGCAGCTTGGGGTGCTGGGCTAGCTGCTTAGGCTTGGGTGAATTGGTACCATCTGGGAGCGCTGGGAAGCCCTTGGCGAGAGATTAGATGTGGCTCCTTAACCGAGGGCTGGATCACTCCCTTGGCAGGTCCAGATGAAGAGACAGTCCATAATTCTAAGACGTTTATTTTCATCTTGTGGAGTGGCCTGGGTGGAATTGTACCCTGCCCCTCTGGGAGAGGTGGGGCAGACATGGTAACTGGGAAGGGGCATGGCTAAGTCTCTAGGTATCTTAACATGGGGATGGGTTGGGGCTGTGTGGCCACGCCTCTACTTGAGGAGGGGTGGTACATGACCGTGATCAGAGCCAAAAGCCTCCCGGGAGGGTTGGCATAATGTTTCCCAGTCCCTTGCGGATTACGCTGGGTTGCCCAGAGTTTATGCCTATGCTCAACCGGGTGCCAGATTGCCTGTCACAGATCACTGCCCTACAACTAATCTTGGAGTTCTTGTACTTTGGGTATGTACCCAGTTTTTGCCTTGAAGGTTTATTTCAAGCAACCAAACTTAATACTAAGCAAGAAGTCTTAGACTGAGCTCCTTTAAATGCAGACTGAATTTCCTGTTATCTAGGATACTGAGGAATTGAGAAGAAATCATCTTGCGGATCCCCGACAGTGTTTGAGTCTCATTTGGAATCTTTCTGTCCTCTTTGCAAATGATTTTTCTTTGTGAGTTAAGAACAATAATATTAAAGTTGTGCATATGGTCAGTGGACATGAAGTTCATGTTGTGGGATCTTTTTATGGAAATTCTCGTGGGGTAGATTTTGTGTTATTTTCATATTGTACTCGTTTAATCTGAGGGCATTTTTTAAAATTTGCTCATGGGAATAAATTCTCATTGTTCACTGTTGACTTAAAATGTAACAATCACCTATCATATATGAGCTCAATGCTTTATTCAAGGATAGCCCAAAAGTACCATTTGATGCTGGAGAAGAACATAACTTGTTTTATTAGTTTTGTGTGGTGACATCATCCTATACAAAACACAACTTCAGATTGTGGCACTTATATGCACAGATGTAGTTCTTAATACAAACCATTGGAAGCCCGTAAAAGGAGGAGGAGAATAGGGGGCGGGCACTGGATGGTGTGTCTAGGATCTACAGTAATCACCACATTCAGCAACAACATCTGTTGCTGGCAATATTGGCAGGATCATAGGAGAAAGCAATCATTAAAATTAGCTAGCGCTTGCTTTAAGTGCCACACAGCACACTGACATTTTCAATATTTTCTCCAGATTTACATTTTCTCATTCCACAAGTACCCACCTGGTGTTTGCCTGCATGGCTTCTATTATGTCTTTTTAAGGAAATGTCCTCTACCTCTCTTTCCGAATTGATCAGAGGCTAAAGCCTGTGTTTCCAATGGGCCACAGTGGCCTTTGCTCCTCGTATTGCAGCCAAGTGCCATCAGACACGTTTGCATCGTGTCTCACTGGGTTTTCACGCCTGTTGTCGGTGCTTTTGGGATTAGAGCTCCTTTCACCGTGAACATTTTCTTCCAAACCTGTTGTTACAGTTTTCCATGATTTGTCCATCCTGGAATTCCTCCTTGAGGCCAGCATGTCGGGGGTGATGAGATTTTGGTGGAGTGTAAGGCTGTAGGAGTACTTTGACAGACCATGATGACCCTAATCCAGGATTCCTCACTTGTCTGGAAACACATTGCCCATTTGAACCTCAGGGTCCCTTTCTGTGGAGAAATAAGGTGCCACATATACTATTCTTGGCCTCACTTTCCAGACTTTAACCATGTTTGCCAAGGTATGGTCTGCTGAGATGAATGGGTGAAGAAAAGTCCATTTCCTTTTTAAAGGTGAAACTCATTTGTGGAATACTTATATATGAGGTGAATATTGGACCGTGTAGTAGGACACACATACAAACTTGGAGTCTTAAAAATCACTCATCAATGTAAATGTTGAACTCAGGGTCCTGCTTCAGGAAACACTCTGGTGAGATGAACTACTTCCCATGTTGTCTTCTTGCTCCCATATTTATCAAAGTGGATCCTGTGTTTTAGGAGATAGCAAGAACTGGGGTGACTTTTGTTAGCATTGGTGTTTAGGAAAATGTACGCCTTATTCAATCCTTTGGAGCTATGTGAATACACACACACACACACACACACACACACACACTCTCGCGCGCGTGCATATATGTGATATATATTCACATATATGTGAAAATACATCATATTTTTGAAGCTATGAAAAATTTGCAGTAAAGATGTAAGTAACTTTGTTTCCATGTTTTCCAAGCATGTCTGTCTTCTGTAGCCAACGGTTTTTTGTTTGTTTGTTTTTGCTTATTTGTTTGTTTGTTTGTTGTGTGTTTTTTGGTTTTTTTGCCTTTTGGATGGGGTTTGGATAAGCAATGTTAGGAATCAAACCCAGAATGTTAGGAATGTTGGCAAGTGCACTCTCCCTCCACGTTGTGCCCCTGGCCCTTTGTGAGGCAGTTTTTAAATCATGGAAATGAACTTAGAAAATCCTCTTCCTATCACTCCAACTCGCACCTTGAGTTGTCATCCTGCTTACTAATATTTGCAAAAAGCTTTCACTCTTGGAAACCAGTTACCTGACATGACAGTAGATGTCTTCCTTGGCTCTTTGTTACTTTGATGACATTGTCATGGTCAGTTTAGATCCTAGACTTGATTGTCACACTCAGAGGTGGACACTGATAATGGAAATTCAACCTTAACTAACATAAGTGTCCATCACACTTATTAATTTACTTTGGAGACTGACTTGGCTAAGGATAAATGTGCCCCGAGACTGTATGACTGTAAGGGAAAAGGTCAAAGGTCAGTGGGAGGGACTGAGATCACTAACAAGGCCTGAGGAAGTAGCTTCTCTCTGGTATGCTTTGCATTGGTTTTAGGTTTCCAAGTATAAGCACATGGCTCTAGAAACTGCTCAGCTCCCTAGACCAGGGCGGCCATTTGCTCTCCTGCCTCATAACACAAGGCACAGCTGACATGATGTGCCCTCTGCCCTGATTGCGTGTTTCTTTCTCCTTACAGAATTGCTGTGGTTTACTTTTATATACCAGTTTGGCTATAGCATGATTCTCAGATTTTGGGTCAAAGTACATATTTGTGTGGAACTATCGTTTAAAGATGGGCATAATATTTAAATGAGTAGATTAGCCTTTGTATTGTGGGGTGGGCGTTCTCCAATCACCCAAAGGCCTTACTACAAAATGTCTGCCTTTACCAGGAGCTCTGCCATTAGGTTCGACTTGACCTGGAATTACCGTCTGTCCCTAAGTCCTTGCCCAATAATTCGTCGTGCAGTTTAGATTCAGCGATCATGATTGTGAGCCAATTTATTAAAATAGCTCTCTATATTCATATATATCTTGTCAGTTTCTTTTCTTGAGATATCTCAGATTAATGCAAACATCAGGTCTTGAGAACAGATTTTGCTCTTTGTTCCCTGTTTCCCTATGGAGACCAACATTTGGTTGTTGCTCAGAGACATTCGTTTCTTGTTTGTTTTTTGACAGCTTAATAATTTTTATTAAAGCCACTTCCTTCTATCATACCCAAGGGGCAGGAATTCGGTTTTTTTTTCTTAAAACATAGACTTAATAAACTAGGGTACCTTTCCTGGGAGGGTTGTTGGTTCCTGGGAGGTCTTGGTAAAAATTTGATCAGAAGGTCTGGCTTCCCCCAAATTCCCATTTCATCAGGGAAGGAAGCCCAGCAGTCCTTGGCTGAGTGCTGGTTGGGGGAGGAGCCTGGTTGCTGAATACTGGGAAGAGACCTTCAGGGTGGCCTCATCCACTAGCTGTAGAATCCAGAGGACAGATTCTACAAGAATCTAGACTTAATTCCTTCCAACCGTGATTGGCTCGCACTGATTTAAGTAGCTTCCTGCTTTCTTTTAAGACTGGGATGTAGAATTGCGGCATGAAGGGGATTCATTCATTTGTCTTCTTTTGGTTGAAAGGGATCCATGCACTAGATACAGTATATTGGAGGAAATTCTGAAAAAAATATTTAATGTCATGGCCTTATAGGGGAAAATGCTGTCTTTTCCGAGCCCCTCCCCCTCTCCTCCCCTCCCCTCCCCTGTTCAAGGAGAGGAATGGTATTGTGTTTTTAAAAGTTAGAATTTGTACTTCTCCTTTCTTGGTCAGACAGATGACGGGTACACACGCAGGCATGCATGCATGCATGCACACATGCACATGTGTCTACTTTTCTCTGCCTTTTTATTATTTTATTTTATTTTTAGGGACAGATAAGATTTTGAGACTAAATAATATTTTGTTACTAAAATATCTTTAGAGATGACTCTGTGGAT
Source organism: Uromys caudimaculatus (assembly GCA_028551405.1). Classification (NCBI taxonomy): domain Eukaryota; kingdom Metazoa; phylum Chordata; class Mammalia; order Rodentia; family Muridae; genus Uromys; species Uromys caudimaculatus. The sequence continues at coordinate 31,448,217 of CM052717.1, read as the reverse complement.
GCCTTTCTATACATTTCCTCATTTCACAAGTCAGGACAAGGCTGGATTACTTCCCAAGAAGTGAAATAAACATGGAGTTGGAAAGTTGACAGCCCTAATCTTTTAGGGTGTTAGTGCATTGGTCCAATGGTTGATGGAGTCTTATCATTCATTCATCTGTTCCCAGATTCATTTCCAAAACCTAGGGACAGGACACAACGATAGACAAATTTGATCAGAAGGTCTGGCTTCCCCCAAATTCCCATTTCAGCAGGGAAGGCAGCCCAGCAGTCCTTGGCTGAGTACTGGGAAGAGACCTTCAGGGTGGCCTCATCCACTAGCTGTCTGCTTTGCTTAAATAATAACAAATAACCAAACTGCTTTCTGAAGAGATCTCTGTTCTGCCTGTGAGCCTGGGAAATATCAGTTTCTCATGTATTATGAATGCTGATACTATGGTTTTATGAAGGATTTTCAGCAAAATATCTCTAGATCTTTATATAAAATTTATAAGTTGAGAGTTCATCTAAAACTAAGTACATTCTTAAATTAGTTGTCCAGAAATGTGAATTTCATAGCCCAAAATGGTGTGGGACTGGCTTCTCTCTCTTTTTTCTAGCCGTTTGCCAAGCAGACAAGTTAAGTCAATGAGCTCCTTTTCTCTCTGGAAGATACCAAATTTAAATGGGAAAAAAAAAAAAAAACCAATAAAACCCCAGCATATAAATACTATTTAATGACATTTTAAGAAGCTTTAATATACTAATGGGGATAATAAAATATACCTTTCACAGCCCACTCACTATGACTTTTTTTTCTTGTAAATTTCATTAAGTCTTGATTGACATGAAGCTGCGCATAATAATACCTTGGGATCATGGATGAGCTTTGAGGTCCCAGATGGAGTTAAGAAGTAGAATACCAAGAAAGGAGCTTAAAATTACGGTTAAGATTTGTCACATACTGTAAAATAAAAAGTAAATGCCCACTTAAAAATATATTCTTTTAGGGGTAACCGGGAAGGCGGACAACATTTGAAATGTAAACAAATAACCAAAAATAATATTCTTTTGCCCATTAGAATGTCCATTCCACTAGTATATTTCTTCTGACTACTGAGACTAAAATATTGGTCAGACTGTCAGTAATTTTCTCTTCTTTCCCTCTACCTGGTTGTAGCACAGACAATGAAGCCAGAGATTTTTCTTTCTGCGTTTTTGATTTTCAGCATTGTCTTAGCGCAGAAAGAATATCAGTAAAACACAGCCACCAACAGTAGACTAAAGATTCAAAACAAGGGCAACCATAGATTCCTTGAGAATTTACAATGAGTGTGTGTGTGTGTGTGTGTGTGTGTGTGTGTGTATTGTATATGTGTATGTGCATGTGTAAATGTGTATGAGTTTGTTCATTTGTGGGCAGGTACGTGCATGTGTGGATGTTCATATGTGTGTAGGTTCATGGGGTGTGGCTGCACATCTGTGTGTGTGTGTGTATAAAGTCTAGAGTACAACCCCAGTTATTATTCCTTTGGAGACCTCTACCTTATTGTTTGAGACAGTGGCTCTCATTGGCCTGGAACTTACTGATGAAGCTAGGCAGGAAGGCCAGCAAGCCCTGTCCTTGCCTTTCTCTTCCTGCCCAGCCTAGGAATTACAATGTGTCACCACACCTGGATTTATACGGGGATTCTGTGGCTCAAACTCAGACCCTTGGGTTTACAAGGCAAGTACTAGATCGACTGAGCCGTCCCGTCTCTTGGATAAGTTTTTGAATATAAGCATTAGGTTTTAGTCTCAGCTAGCTAGATCATTATTTTGGTCTCAATGAGTCTTCAAAGTAAAAAAGTGATGAAATGATCGTAGTCTTTTCAGATGTATAATTATGCGTTATATGCTCATTCTTGAGAAAAACAAATGAATGTCCCAGGGAATGAATCCATGAAAGGAGCCTAGTGAAGTCTGACTGTTGTTAGGGTCCTCTGGCCTATGCTTTCCATTTTCACCAGTGTGCGGGTCAGGATGATCTCCGTCAGCCGGAAGTGGTGGCATGCCCTGTGTGGTTGCTTAGTGGTGTTAAATATGGGGACAGGTGAATTCTGGGAGTCTGTGTAAGTTTGGAAACAAATTTTTCCTAAGTTATTCTTCTCCTGTTTCTTCTTATCAAAGGTTTCACCTGGAATAATATAAGTAACAGAGCCACTTGTCCAACTTGTTTACTCGTATTCATTTTTTAGGGTACCAGATAATGTAACAGAAAAGTTGAGATACGTAATAAAATGTTGAAGGATCATGAAATGTCATTACAAGTCAGCCATTACTTGTAGTTTCTGAAAGATGGTTTTTAGTCATTCAAAAATATTTCCGTTAAAGGCATGTTGGGAAGTAGTAAGCATATGCATTTCCTCAGCATGCACATTTGTACTTGTACGGATTCTTAGGAATGACTTCCTGTATTGTTTTGCCATGATAGACATACCAATAATTGTGGTTGCAGGTTTTAGATACATGGATGGGCCCCTGAGGTTCTGAGCCTTCGTAAGCATGATGTCATCAATCTTGCTGGAATGTTTCCCCAGGAGTGCAGTCACCTGATTCTTTGTACTACTAATTCTTATACTAGAAGCCCTTGCTGACTGCTTCTCTTTCTCTGTGCTCTTATGGTACCCATTGCTGCCCTGACAGTTCATCCTGATCAATCTCTGAATGCCTACCTCAGACAAACACCCTGTGATTCATGCTTGCCTGGGTCACTTACTTTCTGCCCCTTTTTTTCTTCTGTCCAAACATGTAAGCCATTGTTATCTTGTTCCTTCCTCATGCTGGGATCACACCTGCCCGGCTTTGGTGTTGCTTTGGGGATCCGAATTCAGGTCATCTCATTTGTGTGGCAAGTACTTTATCTCCTGAGCCACCTCCTCAGCCTCTCAAGTGTATCTTAACCAACCATTCACGGCCGTGTTCTCTGATGATCACTAAAAACCATGTCCTTGTAACTGGACTAGTGTGCCTGAAGTTTTCTCTTTGCTTCTGCTTGTTATTGCTTTCCTGCATTAGTCTTCTGAGGGTACCAGAGATCTTAGAGAAGCATCCACCAGGTCCTCCCAGTGTGCTGTCCCATTGAAGCCACTGAGCGTCTCCCAGTCATACAGTATCTGATTGCCTCTGTCCACGTGTGTAATCCTGAGTGATCAAGTTTTTATTTGTCTGTTGGCGTGTTTTTGTTGTAGTTGTTTTGATTTTAAGTCACCCCTGTCCCTTTGACTCACTACATTCTTTCTTATTCCTAGTCTACTCTTAATATACCTACCACAGTAGGCATGCATTCCTTTATCACAGTAGGCATACGATTACTGAACATACCCAGAAGTAAAGAGACATGAGGAAACCTGCCCCTGTGTCAGTGCATCAAATCCTGCACTCTCCTGTCCCTGTAACCCCTTTCCCCCCTTTTCCCAGCATAGATGCCTTCAGCCTTTGGAGAAGGCAGACAAAAGGGAGCCCAGCGTGGCACGAGAATATTACAATCCCCCTTTCATGATAGCACTCCCTTCTCTCTGATGACCCCCCCCCCCCGGGGGGGGGGAGCCAGCCTTGGGAACAGCGGAAAAGCAGCATACCCTAGCCTCCACTTCACTGAAACTCACACCTCCTTTTGATTAGCAACCAGCATTTCTCTGGTGCAGATGGCTCCTACCCTTGAAAGAAACAGGAGCCAATATCCTTAAAATGATAAAAACCCACTCTTGAACAATGGAAAAGAGACAATTAAGTGTTCCCAGACAGCTGTGGTCAGTTGTAAAAATATACCAGCTTCTGATAACACAAGTTACTTTTCCCAGGTCAGAAAGGTCCCTCTCCAGCTTTGAGGTTCCGCCCCTCTGTCTGAAAAAACAGGTTTAAAGGACAGCATTCCTTTACCCTCTCTTGTAATGTCAAGGCTTGGAAACCCACGCTTGTGGTTTTTTCCTTTATAAACCCCCTTCTTTTAGACCTGAGGGTCACTCTCCTTCTTGGTGGCCCAAGCTCGAGCTTGAGTAAAGACCCTCGTGCAATTACATCCGGTTGTGATTCCTGGTGGGCTCTTTGGGGTCTTTACAATCTGGACACAACAGAGGCAGCTCTGACTCATCTCCCTGTAACAATTAGTTGGCCTGGATGGTATGTAATAGTTTACCCTGATTTAATTCTGTTTCTATATACTAGCTAGAACATCTATTGGTGAATTTGGCGTACAATGAAATATCAACGGAACCATTACTTTAATAACTCTTGCTGTTAACTAGATGTTACCGATATGTTGACCTATGAAGAAGTATCAATTCTGAACAATTACTTTAATAATTCCTATTGCTAACTATAATTTATATGTCTGCTTAAGAACTACTTAATAAATTGGGATTTGGGGCTAACATATGGAGACAATTTATCAGATAGCTTCAAATGATAAAAACAAGTCATGTTGATGAGAGAAACAAATATTAGCAGCTCTTAATAAATTAAATTACTTCATAATTTACAACAGCAAATGTGGTAAATACTCGCCACTCTTGGAAATCAGTTACATTTATTCCTCTATCAACTGTGGAGTTCTGGTTGCTTTTGAAGCTTGCATTCTCTTATCTATTCTTCTTTTGGTTGATTTCTTAAGATCAATAGATGGAGGTAAAATTTACATAAAATGATTTCAAAGTAAATGTTTTTACTTTTAACTTCAATTTTTATGTCAGGTAGTCTAGTTACTTGATATTGTCTGAGGGGGAAAATAGAGTGTATATTCAATTTTTTTTTCCTAAGAAAGTTCTTTCATCTTTGCCCACCTACTCATGTGGTACTCGCTCTGAATTCTCTGCCTGTTCTGCTCTTAACATGGTGCTCCTCCACCTGGTAAAGAAATCTGTTAGGTACCACAAGGACTTTTGGTTGCTTTCATTCATAGGTCCTTTGCTTTTGAATCTGCAAAGAGGAATTTATTATCGAACCAAGCCTCATGAATTCAATTCAGTCTCTGCATTATTGATTTTCCGACCAACTCATTCCACTATACTGTTGTACTGCTGGCTATGTTCAGTATCAATACGTGATCTTTTGGGAGATTGGAGGCTCATTGCCATTGTGTTTAATCAACGTATCCTGTGTGTTTCATTGTGCCCTGACTTCCATCTTTCCACACGTGGCAAGTTAATGATTTGAATCCACTTTTGATTGAATCGATCCACTACCGTGTTACTCTGTGTCCCTAGGAGAAAGACATGTTTCCTAACACAAGTAACATCACAAAATGAAGTTTTACATTATCTCCTTGTCCACCGGTTCAATCACCACTGTCAGTTAACTGTTGGGAATCTCCTACCTCAGGTTTCATGTGATGTTTCCTGTGTTAAAGCTAGTGTTACTGCACGTATGAAACAAGTCACCTCAGTCTGGTACCCAGGAGTACATTTGGTAACTACTTCCTCTTCTTCTTCATCAACACTCTATACTTCTAAACACTGTTCTTTGGGGGTTTTGTTTATTGAGGCCATGGATATTAGATTATACTTGCTTAACCATTTTCCTGCCTCTACAGACATTATGATTATGCTTGTGTGTGGACTGTCCAGTCGACCAACTTGGTATTTGCAATAGGATGAGCCTGTCCTTTGTATACCTTCAGCTGAGCTCAGGAGAGTTGTGTAGACTGATCTTTAGGAGCTAGTTTTTTCTTTGTTTTCCTTTTCCTCACAAATGTCTCCCAGTCCTGCTTTGCATGGTTGGTATGTGGAAGCACAGCCATCTTGCATAATAAGTGGCTTCAAGCTTCTATTCAGCAGAAGAAGTATAGTTGCACAGGGGCATAATCTCAATTCATTACCACCCACTCAGTCCCATTCCATGATTGCTTTGGAGCTTAGGGAGATGTTTCTGAGGTCTGTACTCCAGCCATTTCTCCAGATAATCAAAACTCTGTTCCCGGTGTAGCAGGCCTATGGGAAATGGCTTGCTTTAACTGGATTTCATTGTATCTTTCAAAGCTTGCAAATTGTATGTTGGTGCTACAAAGAAAGAACATGTATGAGTGTTAATTCACATGCATTGTAATTCGGAAGATGAATTTTTTATTTTATTTTTTATTTTTGCAAATTAAATTAAAAGATACAGGGACCATTCAGAGAAACCATCTGTTATATTTGAAATATAATTAGGATAATAATTTTTAATGTCATTGTCATATGATGGAAAAGAGGAGCTTTGGAGCACCAATTAGAGATTTTCTCCTGAATGCCATGCTATTTTCAAATTTAGAAGTGGAGTGGGCTAAAAGCTTTCTTTCAGTTCTTTAAACGCAAACTCATTTTTACTTATTGGTGCTGGCAGGAACAGCGTCCTCGTGACTATAAGGTCATAGGTGTTCTTCAGTTAAAAGCCTATTCTGCCACACGCTGGCTTTCAACTTCTAATTTGAGTTGATACTTCTCTGTATTAACTAGTTATGAATAAAACACAGGAGATTAATAGCTCTACCCTGCCCTCAGACCAGAAGACTTCGTGGTTTTAATAGGGTGCTCAAAATCCATTTGTGTCAAAAACCCTTCAGCAATCGGTATGAAATTCCAAACCAGTCATCATAGTACACATCTTTAATTCAGCACCAAGGGAGCAGAGGCAGGAGGATCATGAGTTCAAGGCCAGCCTAGACTGCATACGCAGCTCTTGTTTCAAAAAGTAAAAATAAGGCTGGTGAGATGGTTTAGTGGGTAAAAGTGCTTGCCATGTAAGCCTGGTGATCAGAGTTTGATCTGTGGAACCCATGATGTAAAGAGAAACTCGACTTTTGAAAATTGTCCTTGGACCCGTGTGCCGTGGCAGATACATGACCCTCAACACACTGCTACTACTGCTACTACTACTAATTTTTTGTTGTTGTTGTTTGCTTGTTTTTTCAAGATAGGGTTTCTCTGTGTAGCCCTGGCTGTCCTGGAACTCACTCTGTAGACTAGGCTGCCCTCGAACTCAGAAATCCGCCTGCCTCTGCCTCCCAAGTGCTGGGATTAAAGGCGTGCGCCACCACTGCCTGGCAAATTTTAAGTTATAAATAAATGAATTGTGTAAAGTAAATGCCACTTCAGCTTTGTCTTCCAGTATCTTGTTGATTTTTTTTTTTATGAATATTTTTAGTTTTATGTTCACTATATATTGGATGGTCTGATAACTGTAGTGATTTGAATATCCTTGACCCACGGGAAGTGGCACTTTTAGGGGATATGGCCTTGGAGTATGTGTGGCTTGTTGAAGGAAGTGTGTCACTGTGGGGGTGGGCTTTGAGGACTCTATGTTCAAGCTCTACCCAGTTTAGAATTCTGCTCTCCTCCTGTCTGCCTTCTGATTATGTCTGCCTGCAAGATCCCGTCTTCCTGCCAGGATGATAATGGACTGAACCTCTGAAATTGTAAGCCAGCCCCAATTAAATGTTTGTGTTATAAGAGATACCTTGGTCATGATGTCTCTTCTCAGCAATGAAAACCCTAACCTTTGCTCATTGGTTTTTTTCTGTCATAATTGTTTAATACTTGGAAGTTAACATACATTCTGCTCATAAGCTGAATCAGTTAAAGCCAAGCGTTGGTGCTGTATTTACCAAAATACAATCGCTGAAGAATAGATTTTTACCACATACGTTTCATTTAAACTCAGACTTTAATATGATCCATTTAGGCATAATATTTGATAAGTTCTGTTGTCCTTTCACAAGTTAGGCTTTTTGAAGCAGTGCTTTTATAAAAATGATAATTAAATTGACTGTTTACAATTCTTGATGTGATTAAAGTGTTCGGTCTTTTAAAATACGCTGATTGATTTTGTTGACACTTAGCAAATAGCCCATTATATTAAATACAACTGCCTAGTGATCATAGCAACTATATGGTCATAAATGTCTCCCTCAAGGTCTCAGTGGTACATTACAAATTTGCTGTCAGTGAGATTAAATAAATCGTATTTATTAATAATGGAAAGTAGTTTCTTAAGGCGCTAGAATTGTTTGGCATCTAAGTGTTACGTTCTATTTAAATGGTGCCATTATTATTTGAGAACTTCACTTGTCAACGTGGTCAGTCTAGAAATGCTAACTTAGACCTAATGAAGTAGACTATCAGTGAGTCAGAACATAGTTTCACAGCCTTGTACACCAGCATGTGGGAGAGCTCCCGTTTGCCTTTGCATCTGTTGAGTGCCTGTGTGGCGAAATATGTTAGCGACCTGGTGAAGTGTCAATGGTGAATAAATTCCTCAGTGTTTTCTTTTGTCTATGGGAAATTGCCCTGGAATTTCACTCTCCGTGGACAAAATGTGTCAACATTATAAAGTATTACAGCTTTGCTCATCCTACCTAGCACAATCGTACAGAGATGGCGGGAAGAAGAAATGTTAAACTTTGCCTCTTAAGCTCCCTCTCGCCCTGAGTGTGATTTTGTGCATATAGTGTTGATATTATACTTGAATTAGAAGTAAGGAAACAGTTTTAAACCACATGGGTGGGTGTCTCAATATTAGATCGCCCAGAAGGAGAATTCTGTCTTCAAACTCGGAGTATGTGTACACGAATTCGTTGTGGACAGAATGTTCTAAACAGCCAGGCAGTGGTGGCGCACGCCTTTAATCCCAGCACTCCGGAGGCAGAGGCAGGCGGATTTCTGAGTTTGAGGCCAGCCTGGTCTACAGAGTGAGTTCCAGGACAGCCAGGGCTACACAGAGAAACCCTGTCTCGAAAAAACCAAGAAAAAACAAAACAAAAAAACCCAAAAAACAAAAACAAAAAAAGAAAGTTCTAAACAGAGCTCCAGTGAGCCTATGGATCCACCTGTCTGTTCTCTGTCTTCTGCTCTCTGTTGTCATCTCTGTCTCTGTCCTCCGTCCCTCCCCTCTCCCTCCTCCCCCCTCTCTCTGACCTACCCCTCTTCCCCTCCCTTCCTCCTCCTTCTCTCAGAATAAGTGTTAATATGTCGTTTTCCTTTTTACAGTGCTGTACTTTAGACACCTTCTGGTCATACAGAGTCTGGATTAGTTGGGTGGGCTGGCTTGTGAATTTAACGAGCTCCTTCATTGTGATGGCCATGATTGCTGAGGGGAAAATATCACTTCTGAGTGCCAGTTTACATCACTTTTAAGTAACCACTTGTGCTACTCAGCCCTCCTTCTGGGTTTTATTGTTTGATCTGTTTTACTCCAAAATGGGTTCCTGTAACTCTGATGCTGAGGTGAATTAATCTGAGTGTGTTTGCGGTTGCCCTTTTTGGCCCTGTCCCTGTTGTAATAAAGGCACCATCTGCTTAATTGGTAGGGTTGTGTGCCTTCTCTGTTTTGTTTTGTTGTTTGTTTTGTTTTTTACTTTTTTGCATTTTTACAAAGCATGGCTCAAAAGGGCAAGACAAATTGTACCCTTTAATATGTATTATTTAGGAGAATTTATGCTTCCACCTTCAGCATGGTGAATAGATGTGCTAACTGAGCAGTCTACCTAAAACAGCACTGGTTTTCTTGATCCTTTGTTCTGTTGGCAGATCTTTGTTTCTGTAGTTTATGAAACTGAGTCTTCCCTGAGTGAGGTTTGATGGGCTGGGACCAAGACAGCTCTGGGCACTCACCTTCGACTTTCTACTCTACTTCCATTTCATAATTTAGCCCTGTTATTGACATTTCCAGAATGAGGGAGGAGTAGGGAATTACTGTAGACAGGCAGCATAGAGGTCTAAAGAAATGAACGGAAGGAAGGAATGGGAGGATTCAAAGGAAGTGCGGGGGTGGGGGGGTGGCTTGGTGGCTGTGGTTCTGTTCTTCTGGTCCATACTGGACATAGCTTGGAGCTTGAGGCTATGTTTCTGAGGTAAGAATGGCCTGGTCCTGTATGGCTGGAGTTTGATGACCCAGCACCTGGATAGAAGATGGGCTGGCTGAGAGATCATTCTGAAGTCAAGCTGTGACATTAGCCAAATTGGTTAACTTCTCTGTTTTCATGTATGAAGTGGAAACGGTAATGTTATCATCAATTTTTAAGGTTCGGTGAGGATAAACTGAACAATTGTGTTAGAAATGCTTACCAGGGGATGGAGAGATAGTTTAGTGGTACTCTTCTTAAAGAAAAGCTGTTAGGTTCCCAGCACCTTCCTCCTTCAGTGACTCACAACTGCAGTAACTCCAGCTCCAGGGGATCTGATGCCCCCTTCTGGCCTCTGTGAATATTGCACTCATTAACACAATCAGATACACATGATTAAAAATGTAATTAAAAATGCTTAGAAAAGTGTGTTTAATTGTAACGTATAATTTATTAAGAGTAGGATATCAATATGAGTGAGGCAAAAAGTCATTAATTGAGAGTCATTTTAGTGAGAGCCTAATTTGTTGCTAATGTGAATAGACCATTCACATACAAAACTGTTCATGGCTCTTCAAAGAAGCCCTGACTTTTCTGTGCACCTGTCTTCAAGCCTGGAATGCCTTTCTTCCAGAATCTTCTATTCATTTGTTAGGGCTTTTCCCAAATGTTATCTTCTTGGCGAATTCCCTAATAACAACTCTAAGGAGATTTAGCTCACTTCCGAAACTGAGCTCTTGTAATACTTAGTAGTTTTTAATCTAGCACTTAATCCATTGTAATGTGTTTATATTCTTACGTTCGTACATCCCCTCACTGGAGCCCGATGGCAGGTTTTCCCATCATGTTAGGAATGATCGTATAGTCTTTGTATAGGACATGGTTGTCTGTGGCTGGCCTTCGATGGGGAGAGCTGGGACTCTTCTCATAGCGTTCACAGACCACATCCTCTCAGTCTGAGAGATCACAGGGCCTTTGCCCTGGGAATGGGCCTCTTCTGCATGTATAGCAAGTCTTGTCTTGTTTCCTGACAAATGTTCAAAGGAACTTGCATGTAATTTGTGGGAGGGATGCTGATGTCACGTTTCCTCCTTTTTTCTCTCTTTTCTTGACTTCTTTCTATTCTTACCCTCTTCTCCTTTCTACCCCCTCTGCTAGGCTGCAGTTTTGGGGGTTGGGGTGCATATTTATTTAAAGCTCTGCTCATTTGTGCTCATCCCCACAGAGAGAGATCTCTTGTCTTAGTGTAAATTCATTTTCATCATCATCATTAGTTATGGCATTCTTATGAAAGTTTAGTCAACAAACAGTTGAATAATTTCCGCTTATAACGTGCTTATAAAATGGCCTCCTATACCTGTCGCTGAACCAGTGTTTTATGTTAGCAACAGATGTGTCCTATAATACATAGTATGATGACATAATGTTTAAGAATAATAACTATATGTAAATTTGTGGCATTGCCTGATAAGGAATATATTCCGGTGTGGTGTATTTGTTGGAATAATGATAGTTGTTTTTCTCATATCTTTGTGGATTTACTAGAAAGCATCTGGATTGTAGGGCTTTATCACCTGTACCCAGGGGAGGTGACCGTGAACAGTTAGAGGTCTTTATTATCAATGGGCCTTTTAAATTACCTTTCCTCACAAGGAGAACATTTATTTTGGGGAATTTGGACAAAAATTGTTGAAATTTCCATCCTCCTTGGGCAACAATCTGTCATCTTAGGCCCAGGCCTGCTGAAGGTAACATCTCTCAGATTGTACAGGTTCTGTAATAAGGTTAATGTAGCTAAGAGGAGAGAGAGAGAGAGAGTGTGTGTGTGTGTGTGTGTGTGTGTGTGTGTGTGTGTGTGTGTGTGTGTGTGTGGTTACTATTAGGATTAGTGTAAAGCGAGCACTGGCCATCAAGGTCTAGAGAGCCATACATATAAAATACACTTCAAAGAAACACAATGACTCTAGTCCTAGCCAAACAGATGTATCCAGAAATGAAAAAGGAAAGAAAGAAAGAGACAAACAAACAAACAAGCTTGTTCTAAACAAGTTCATCGTTATTTTGCTGCTTTTAGTTTATGGGCCAAAACAGTGGCTCTGCTGAGCAGAGAGGACCGCGTTAGAGGTGGAATCTGATTTGGCATCTTTGCTGGCTTTCTGCTCTTGAGTTCTCTGGCCTCCTTATCTTTCATCGTGTCTGTAAGCTGAGAAAGGCTGAATCAGTCCATATAGTACCATTTCAACCCAACCCTACAACGGACGCATTGGCAATGTTAGTAATGATTTAGCCCATCAAGTCTTTTCTTTTCTTAGATTTACAGACATACTTCCAGTTTACCTTTGAGTGCTTTAGAGTACTGTATTTATGAGTAACAGTAGTAGGAAGAAGTAGTACTTGAAGCTGGGTTTCTTTTAGTTCTTTTGTAGTTTTATTTTTGTTATTATTGTTAACTTTTATTTACTTTTATTTTATGGATATGGTTGTTTTTTCTGCATGTATGTTCCTGCATCATTTACATGCATTGCCCAAGAAGGCCTGAAGCAGTTGCATGTCAGACTTCCTGCTGAAGGTGTGGCAGGTTGTTGGCCACCATGTGGGTGCTTGGGATTTAGCCCTGGTCCTTAGAGCAGCCAGAGCTCTTAACTGCTGAGCCACCTCCTTACCCCTGCATAAAGCTATTTCATAAAGGAATTTAAATGATTTTAATGACTCTGTTCAGTTTTTGGTTGTGACAGATCCCCTTTAGCAGATTGGGGAAGGTTGCCTTTCATTTTATCATTGCTCCCCAAAATTACTGAGGGTAAAGGGCCACCTTTCAGCACCTTACCAAGTCAGCTGCTGAACAACTCCTGGTGTAAGAGTGCCCCAGAGCTTTGAAACTGTGAAGTAGAGAAGTTGCTCATTGTCTAACATTTCCAGTCCACTCTTTGCTTTGTCAGTATTTTAGAGACTCAAAAATTATCTTTCCCCTCCCTCCCTCCCTTTTTCCTTCCTTCCTTCCTTCCTTCCTTCCTTCCTTCCTTTCTTTCTTTCTTTCTTTCTTTCTTTCTTTCTTTCTTTCTTTCTCTTTCAAATTCCTATGGAATTAGCTCCTATCACTGAATAACAGTCCTTTAACAGAGCTCTTGAGGACATTGCAGTGCCTTTGTTAAGATGTAGAAAGGTAGAGAAAAGAAAGAGGCTTTTAGTAAACTCTGGTGTTTGAGAGAGCAGAGAAAGCTTTATCTATGAGCAGGTGAGAGACAACAAGTAGAAGTAAGTGAATACTGAGAGACAGAACGGAAGCCCTAACAGTACTTACATCTGAGGGACCTTGTTTCTAGTTGGAAAAGCAGGCAACTTGGTAACGGTTTACTGTTGGCTTCTAAGGGTATGAAGGGCAGGCAAGGAGGGCAAGAATGGTGAGGCTGGGAGGAAGCTTTTTGAGTGGATTGAGAGTGGGAAGAAGCTAGTCCTTGCCATTGAGTGGTTGTTAAAGGAACAAATTGGGAAAGCAATAGAGTTTGGTCAAATCACCCAAGATTCTGAGATCTTGCCAAAGAATTCAGAGTTGATTATTTCAAGACCTTTGGCCGTTATCAAAGGTCTTGAAGGAGGGCACCATTGTGCTTTAGCAAAGTTAAACTAATGATCATTTTCAGGAAACTCAGAACAGTAGTGTATGGAAGGGACGAAGGGCCTGGCATGGGATTGTCTAAGCTGCTTTTCTATTGCTGTGGTAAGACACCATAACCAAGGTGATTTATTGAAGAAAGAGTTAATTGGGGACTCTCAGTGTCAGAAGGCAAGTCAATGGTCATCGTGATGAGGGGCACGGCAGCAAGGCATAGTGCTGGATCAATAGCAGAGAGTATACGTCTGACCCATAAGCAGTAATTCCAGAGAGAGGAGGACACTGGGAATGGTGTGGGCTTTTGAAACCTAAAAGCCTGCCCCAGTGACATAATCCTCCAACAAGGTCACACCTCCTCATCCTTACCAAACTGTTTCACTAACTGAAGACCAAGTGTTCAAATATATGAACCTGGTGAGTCATTCTAGCCACCACATTCCACTCCCTCGGTCCCCATAGGCTCAGAGTTATATCTCTTAATGCAACATGTATTCAGTTCAACTTCAAAAGTCTCAATAGTGTTTCACAGTTTCAACACAGTTTAAAAGTCTAAGTTTCTTTTTGAGACTCATGGCAATTTCTTAATTGTAGCTCTCTGTAAATTCAGAAAGCCAATTGGATACTTCTAGTGTACAATGGCACAGAATATACACTAACATTCCACAAGGGAGGAATGGCTGCCTAGTGGACCAAAGCAAGACTGAAACCCAGCAGGGCAAACTCCAAAACCTGCCGCTCCATGTCTGAAGTCAAATGGCTCTGCCCTTCCAGCTCTGTGGACTGTAACATACTTCTATTAGGATGGGCCAACTCACCAAAAGCAGATCTCTGTGGCAAGCATCCCTTGGGTCTGGACTCCTAACACAATCCAGGCTTCACCTTCCCAGCTCCACACAGTGGCCTCTAGGTCTTCATTCAGGGATTACTCTGCCTCATGTCTAGCCTCAGCAACTTTCCTTAACATCAAAGGAAGATTCCAGGACCCCTTTAGTCCTGAATCCTTTCATGACTCTAAAGCCATGATTTTGTGGCAGATGCTGACAAGTTCTGCTTTCTGCTTGGGGTGGAGCCTGGCCCCTTCCTTGAGCTACATTTGCTTAAGCTTTTCTCTATAGTTGCTCTTAAGGAGGAGGATCCCTTCAGCCTTTTGTTTCACCAGTTTGAGGGCTAACTGGTTGGAGTCTTGTCCTGAGGACACCACTCCCTTTACTCCATTTCATTTTAGGTCTTTCAGCCTTGCATTTCCTGGGTGAACTTCCCCCTCCCCCCCTCCCCCATCTGATTGTTTGGTTTGGTTTGGTTTTTCGAGACAGGATTTCTCTGTATAGCCCTGTCTGTCCTGGAACTCACTCTGTAGACCAGGCTGGCCTCAAACTCAGAAATCCACCTGCCTCTGCCTCCCAAGCGCTGGGATTAAAGGTGTGCGCCACTACTGCCCGGCTTGTTTTGTTTTTATTTGTCCTACTTTTGCTCTTTTTCATTGTAGCTCCACATAAAAATGATCAGTAATTAACAAGCAGCAGAATCTGTTAAAATCTGTTTTGCCAATGAAATTAGTGCAAAATTCTTCAATTTAGCCTCAGGCAGATTCTTAAGACAAGGGTAAACAGTAGGCACCTGTTGGTTTGTTGGTTTGTTTGTGTGCTTGTTTTGTTTTGGCCAAAATATCACAAGAATGATCTAACCCAGCTGCTAATATCCTTCCCCTCTGAAACCTCTCTAGCTGGAAATCCACAGTCCAAATTGCTCTCAGCACTGTCTTCCAGCCTTTTACTAGGATGGCCAATTACTGTCTGCTTACGCTTTTTAAACCACTGTTTTAGTCCAAAGTCCCTAAGTCTCCCATATTCTTCCAAAAAAGCAGCATGGTCAGGCCTGTCACAGGAAATGCCTCTCATTTGGTGTCATCTGTCTCAGTTACTTTTCTATTGCTGTGATGAGATCCTATGAGCAAAGTGACTTGTAGAAGAGTATCAAGGGCTTAGAGTTTCAGAAGGTAAACATGACCACTATTGCAGGGAGCATGGCAGCAAGAAGGTAAGCATTGTACCAGAACAGTAGCTGAAAGCTTACATCTGGATCCATGAGCATAATGGGGTAGGGTAGGGCTACTGGCATGGGCTTTGAGACCTCAAAGCCTGTCCTTAGTGACATAACCTTCTTCAACAAGGCCAAACCTCCAATCCTTCCCAAACAGTTCTGCCAGCACCACCAACTGGGGACCAAGCATACAAAGACATGAGTCTGTGTGGGCCATTACCAT
>CM052717.1:31410010-31427510 GCA_028551405.1 Uromys caudimaculatus | reverse complement strand
TGAAATCGGTGACTGATGGAATGAACTGAACCACTCCTCTGTGCTCTCAATGTTAGACGGAGAGAGGGAGGTGGGAAGGAAGAAGTTCTGGTCTGGAGAACCTATACACTATCATGCATCACCTACACAAAGGTTTCACTTGGGAGGGTGGAAAATTGGGATGGGAGCAGGGTTCAGGAAGAATGGAGCAGCAGGGTGGATGTGCTCAGTCCTGTGAAAGTCAGGGTGAAGGAGAGGACTCAGGACAAACGAACGCTGGTTCTCAGGTCAGGGGAGTGTGGACAGGTCAGTTTTCTTTCTTTCTCTTCCTTTACTTTTTTCCTCTGGTTTACTGTAGATCATTTTTCTTAATTTGTTGTTGGTCATATTTCTTGTCTGTGGGAGTTTTCTGGCTTTCTTTACATTTTCTTTCTTTCTTTCTTTCTTTCTTTCTTTCTTTCTTTCTTTCTTTCTTTCTTTCTTTCTTTCTTTCTTTCTTTCTTTCTTTCTTTCTTTCTTTCTTTGAAAGTCTTTTTGTTTGTTGGTCTGAAATGACATTCTAGTTGTCATTGGAAAGACAACAGAGTCCTAAGCTTTATGATATCAGAGCTCTGAGAAGGAAAATCTTAGGAGGCCCCAGGAAACCCCAGGGAGAGAGTCATTAGAATAGCCTCTCCCCAGTCTCTGAGTTCCCGGAGGACTGCCAGCTCTGGGAGCACGCAAAGCTAAGCAACACACACACACACACACACACACACACACACACACACACGCACACGCACACGCACAGGCGCGCGCACACACACACACACACACACACACACAAGCATGGGGGGGACACAAGGAAGCAGGGGGAGGGGGAGGGAGAGGGAGAGGGAAAGGGAGAGGAGGGAAGGGGGAGAGGGGGAGAGAGAGAGCTTAGTTTTCACCCAATTTCATCCTCTGTGGAAACAAGTAAAGTCTTCCTGCTTGGAACCGTGCATAGAAGCTGACATTTTGATTGTACATACTCTGTGTTCTGTACCATAATTGTTGAACAAACATTTCTAAGTTTAGTGATGGAATACTTGCCTAGCATACACAGGCCCTAGGTTCAAGCCCCAGTACCATAAAACAAAAAGTTCCAAACCAACAAATATAAACCTTCCTAAGTGTAAAGAATCCCAACAGGATAGATCCGAGAGCCATTTGTGACTAGAGTCCTGGGCCGGAGAGGGCTACCCTTCCCCAGAGCTTCTCAAAAGCAAGAGAATGTCCAGACAATATATGTTGATGTATGACCCTTCTCTTAACTAATTTAGCCCCAGAAATTCCAGAAATACTAGAAATGAAGTGCTAACTAGTTTGACTCCTGTGTTCTGAGACCCTCATAAGGAGAGAGTAACAGTTTTGTGAATTATTCTGCTTGCTAGTCAGCTCCCTCCTCTGTGACTTAAACTGTCCTCTTTATCTTTATCACACTCTGCTAAGGAGAGCCTAGCACTTCTCCTGTGGTGTATAATGCAGGCTAGCAGGGCCACCAGCAGTTCTTTTGTCCTTTCCTCCCACTGGGTGGCAGAACTACTGGAATTAGAGATGAGGGACAGCGCATTCAGCTTTTTAGGGAGGTTCCTGAGTTCCAGCTCTGATCCTCACGCTTTTGTGGCATGAAATGCTATGTGCTGAGCCATATTGTTGGCTCTATCATTTTTTTAAACTACCAATATATAGAATAATTTAGTGTTGTGTCAATGTTTCATTGTGCTTTTGCAAGTGAGGCATTTTACAAAATAAATTTAAAATGTGTATGTTTTATTCTTTTACTTCTTCTGTCAAATAGTCTATTATATTAAGGAGTAAAGAAAATTGATACATCATATACATAAATGTCATATACACCTACACATACATCATCTACTTATCACATACATGTACATCATATAACATACAGCCTACACATACACCATGCACACACATAGCACATATACATATATATCACACACATATATTTATATATGTCCCATTGCTTCTGTATTTTGTCCACCAAATATTTCCTCAGGAGTGTGGCACGGCATCGCCCATTGCTCCATAGTAGCGCGTTGTCATGGTGAGCTTCTTCTTTCTCTCAGATAGTCACTGGAATTGCTATCCAAAGGGAAAACCGTGTGTCTACCTTTTAATGAGCTGTACTGCGTCAAGATTCTTCTGAGTTCTCTTTGATGAACTGACTGGATATTTTTAGTGGTCTGTTAGAATACTTTTCATCCCCCCTCCCCCCCTTAGCCTTAGGTGGGATGAGTTCTTTAAAACTGGTTTCATTCAACCCCAGGAAACAGAAAATACTTGAAAGCTATGTTTTAGTGCTCACCAGGAATGATCTAATCTGTATCCCGGTGTGTCTCAATTTCAGTGTTTGTTAGTGTCGTATTTGTTGGTGAGGTGGGGAGGGTCTTGGGTTCGATGAGCAGGTAGAAGTATTCTATTTGTCAGAGATACCAAGTTGTGTAGCTGAAAAGAGCCCCTGAATGATCAGAACACATTGCTCAAAGGAGCTCCTATTGTCAAACCGCCTTCCAGGCCACTCCAGGATGTGCTGCAGAACCGGAGCATCCCTGCAGGTGGCTGGGATACAGAGTGGCCACATTCAGGCATGGCGTTTGTGGTAGTGTGTGATCTTGGTGGTGACCAGGGGCTCAGGAATTGAACTCAATGAATAAATAGGCACGGGGACTTTGGTCTATTACTTATTTTAGTTAAATCTCAACACTTCTGCCACTCAGAAATATTATGGACTAAGGAAATTAGTCCCCAAAGAATGGAGAAGTTCTGTTCTTAGTGGAGCCCTCTCAGGTGGCTGTTACTTTGTGTAGGTCCTTTGGTGGGGACTAGTGATCATTCCTGAGTAGAGTAATTGTCTGGGTGACAATTGAAGACTCTTCCTTTCTACCTTTCTCCTTCTCTCCCCCATCCTTTCTATGTCTCCCTCCCTCTTCACATCTCTCTCTCTCCCTTCCTCTCCCCCACCTTCTCTCCCCCCTCCCAGCTCTCTCTTCTTTCTTCTCCCTCCTCTCTCCCTCTCTCTCCATCCTCTCTCTCTCCCTCCTTCTCTCCCTCCCTTTCTGGGATCTTACTCATTATGTAGCCTAGCTGGGCCTCAAATTCTGCTTCAGCTTCCCAGAATGCTGAGAGTACAGGTGTCAACCACTATGCTAATCCCCTACAGCAGCATAGCTAGAATGGTTTAGAGCCTCTGAATCATAGAAACAGTGGAAGCAAGTCTTGCTTTTATTTTTTAAAATATATTTCATATAGGTTACCCATATAGATTGTGCCATTACAAAGCACAGTCTGCCGAGGATATCCACAGCTTCTGTATCAGTGGATATAATTAACCAGAGATGAGAAACAATTAGAAAAACAAACACAAAACAAAACCAATCAGCCAGCCAACAAGAACAACAACAAAAATAACCCTAATTGCATCATTCTGTAAACAGTACAATGTGTTTGCTATTTACATAGCATTTACATTGTATTCAGTATCATGAGCAAGCTACAGATGACTTAACTAAATTGTGGTGGAGGATGAACTCAGGCTATATGCAGGCATTGCATCATTCTGAGCGAAGGACCCAAACCACTTTGGGATTGAAGTAACCTGGAAGGATGGTGTGGACCCGACCTGGCCTTCCACCCCATCGATCATGGGATGCCTGTCCACTTGCAGCAGTGTACTATCACCACAGTCTATTCTAGAATCCAATCTTTAACTCCAGAGAAACCTGAAACCCTCTGGCCATTGTCAGCTGGTCAACATACTCCCCCAGGCTCAATAAAATGACGATCTGCCTTCTCTTCCTGTCCTTTTACCATTCTGGCCGTTTAGAATGAACGGGATCACATGGTGTACGGCCTTTTTTGACTATATTTTTCATTTAACATTATGCTTACGAGGTTTGCCCATTTTGTAGTTTGGGTTGGTATTTCCTTTCTTGATAGATAATATTTCATTTTATGTATAGATAACATTTAATTTGTCTCTATTGACTGGTTGTTTGGGTCATTTCCACTTATTTGGCCATTATTAATAATCTTGCTGTGAACATTTGTGTGTGGCTTTTTGTATAGGTGTAGTTTTGATTTCTCCTATTTCATCTAGACTAGAACTACTAAATCCAAAAATATCTCTTGTTTGCACCTCTCTTCAATTCCTACTGTCTAGATCTCTGTCTCCTTCTGTTTCTTTACGATGTTGTGAAACATGCCTGGGTTCTTGCGTGGCCCGTCTTTAAGTTTAGAGAAGATTGACACACACAGTAGCTCTTTTCTGGCAGATTCATTAAAAATTCCACTTTTTTATGTTTATTGTATTTTCATGTTCAGAATCTAATATAGCTCTTTGGTGCTGAGATGATATTGTCTTCCATATTGCATTGCTTATGGAATGATTCAGTTAGGGGTTATTTTTGTTTTTATTTGGTTTTTCTAATTATTTCTCATCTCTGGTTATATCCACTAATATAGACTGGCTGTGCTTTGGGTTGGCCCACTTTAAATAATAACCTATAGGAAATTCCTCTGTTAATTTTTATAACATTTCTAAAGTATAGAATTATAAATCATGCATTTTGGTAGGCTTTTACATTTTACAATATGAAAGTTTCCTGAAAGAAAAACATGATTGTCATAGCTCAGGAATGCTGTAATAGGAGATGTCTCTTCCAGATGAGACCACCACATCCCTGAGCAGCCACTAGTTCCCATATGCCGCCTAGAATATGCTAATACATTAAATGTCTTTATAGCCACATATGTGTTATAAGTGTTATTCATGGTGGTGTTCCATACATTACATATGCTTATAGTATTTTGCCTTTTCCCCTTACTTGTAATTGACATTAAATAATGATTTAACTAATTTCTGCTTTTTCTGTTTGCTTTGGCAGCCAGAGATCTCATTTAAAATTTCTGGGAGCCCCAAGCTCAGTGTAGTTGCCTGCTGATACTTTGACTTTCTTAAAAATTTCTCCCCTTTTCTTAACTATTTCTTTTAAAAAATACTTGAAAGTTTCTTTTCTTTTTTTGTGAACTTGATCTAAACAATTTCAGTGAGTAGGAGGATTGACTTAAGTAGACAGAAGAGGCGTGCTTGGCCTGACGCGGTGGACGGTGTTCTGTGCGTGTATAGTTTTAGCATCTGGGACATCACATAGCAGAGCCGTACATAAGAAATTACCCCTTTAACAAGTATTTAGGACTGAAATACTCCAAAGGGTAAATGTAGCTTACAAACTTGCAAAAGGTATTTTTCAGAAAATGTTATTAAAAGAGAATGATTATCTAGTTGGAACATTTTGGATATTTTTTCTACCAGGGAAACTGTACTTCTAGGTAGTACCTCCTACATTCTTAGGATAACCACTTATGAGTTTGCAGTCCTGGTTGATGCAATCACGCTGGATTTTTCTTTGGTATGATATTGAAATAGAAAATACCCTCCCCCCATTCTTTGGACTGCAGTGCAGTGTTTTGAATGTGGTAGACATCAATTTTATTACCCCAGGAATCGCTTGTCTGTAGACCCTAGATGCGGTCTTTACTTGTGAATTCCCAGGTGGGAAATGACTTGACTTTTTGCTTACCAGTGAGAGAAATCACCTTGCTTAGGACTGTCTCGCCCATGTGTGTGCATCACTGGAGTACATTCTGCATTTTTGTTTCAGAGGGTTTGGCTCTAGCATACATCTGTTTAGCATGTTAGCTCCTGATTGGTTTTAGTTCATCGAAGTTTACTTACTGGTGCTCTGGCTACCATTCATGTTTGAAGATGACTTTGGATGTTACAGTGTACTTAATTTGAAATTCCCTTTAATGAGGGAATGAAAGGTACTAAGTTGCTGCTGTTTGGTGGTGGTCCTAGAAGACAGCTAAGTGAACTGGCTGTCATGTTGCTTTTGAGTGGCTTTAGCACTAGGGGTCCAGAGTTAGGCGTCTGAACTAATATTGTTCTTAAATTCTACAACTGTTAGTAATCCAGGTATGCTTAGGGTCTTGTGAATCCACAAGGACACAGTGTTTGTAACATGTATGTTGTCTTTGACAGTCATCTACTCAAATAGCTCCTTTTCCTGTTACCTGGGCACTGCTCTTTCGCACTGGCCATAGCACGTTGCGGTCCGGTGTCTGCTTTGAGCATAGCCTTGCCGTTTGATGGTCTTTCAGAAATCTGCTAGTTTCCTCTCGCCGATCTTCCACTTCACCCCTCTTTCTGTGTCACACAGAAATCTTCCCCAGTTCTCCTTCTCTCTGGGCTAGTCACATGCTTAGAAGTTCACTGGCACACTTGGCCATGTCTTCCCTTTTTCTCACTGTCTTCTTTCTTCCCTTCGCTCAAGACTTGACTAGCTTTCTAGATGTCTGCCCTGAAATGTCTCTTCACTTTCTACTTTTCCTTGGCCTGTGTATCTAGTCAGTGATGAGTTCTTTATCTCTCTCTCCGCTCTAAGTCATTATGTCCGACTGCTTTCTTGATGTAGGAGTTGATAATTCCATCTGTCAGACCTGTAAAGCCCCAAGTGTGCCTCGCACTGTATTTCCTTGGTTGGTTAATCTTGCCTACTTACCCCAGGCAGACATTTAGATGTCACTGGACACAGTTTTCACCACTTCCCACAACCAACCACAACTTAGCTCCAGTTCAAGTTGCGGCTGCATTCTTTTTCTTCCTCCTCCCCTTCCTCCTCTTTCTCTTCTTCCTCCTCTTCCTCTTCCTCCTCTTTTTCTTCTGCCTTCTCTTCTTTTTCTTCTTCCTCCTCCTCTTCTTTTTTCTTTCTTTTCCTCTTCCTCTCTTTCTCCTCCTCCCCCTCTTCTTCAATATTCTTTCATTCTCAGGCTATCCAAACACAGCGGCAAGCGCATCACTAGAGCCATCTGCCAACATTGCTATTAGACTTTCAATATAGAACTTATAAGCACTAACTGAGCTTTAAAGAAATCAAAGCAAACTGTGTAGGGAGGATGTCTGCAGGCAATTCTGAAGAACATGTTGGACACAGGGGAATAGAGATTACTATGTGCCGGGCGTGCTAAGAGAGCGAGAGAGGCTTCACCTTGTACCTAAAACAATGCAGGGAGCATTAGGATTTGGAAAATGGGATCTGGAGCAATAGGTAATGTGACTTGTGAAAAGCCAGGTGTCATGAACAGCCTTGTAATCTTAGCACATTAAAGGCAAAGACGAGTGAGTCCTTGGAGCTGCTGCTGGCTAGACTCTCAGCTTCTTCATTGAATCCCAGGTCTCTGACTCAAAAGACAAGGTGGGTGGCTCCCAGGAGCAACACCCAAGATTGACCCCTGGCTTCTACATATATAAGTATGAACACATGCACTTGTATCTGCACACATACATACAGAACATATGTGTGCTCACACCCACACATACAGAAAAAGGAGACTGAAAAAAAAATGACTTATGAGCAAAGTATTTAAATAGAGAAAAAGCGAAAGTGAGCTATCAATACTTTCAAATAGCAGAAAGGTTGTCTTTTGAAAATGTTTGTCTTGTACTAGAAGAAGCTAAAATACATCACAGACAAGATGTTTCCGACCCTAATATTAAGAAATTTTTTCATTTGGTGTACAGAGACTCAGACTTGATTGCCTATCACATTAGTATTAATATAGAAGCTAGAAAGTATTTTTTAAAAATATTATGAGTAGGGTTGGATTATTATAAAATATCTGAGTAGAGCACTGCTATATTCCAGGCCACCCATGATGTGTCAAGAGTGTCCCTTAGTATGATACGAAAGAGCTCCCCAGCCTTTGCCCTTTTAACTATAGCTTGGAAGTATTTGTGAAAATATGCAGCATAGGATAGATGGCTCAGTGGTTAAGAGCACTGACTGCTGTTCTTCCAGAGACATGGGTTCAATTCTCAGCACCATTTGATAACTCACAACTCTTTATAACTCCAGTCACAGGAGATTGGATGCTGTTTTCTGGCCTTAGTGGGCACTAGGCACACATGTGGTACACAGATGCACATGCAGGGAAAACACCCATGTAGATAAAATGAAAATAAAAAAAATATATAAACTTTTTAGTAGTCATCATAAGTAAAATATCTCCATTGCTTGGCTAGGAATATTAAAATAGTTTTTGAAAAATTGCTGGAAAAACATATATTTGGTTTTAGTATCTTATACACTAAATCCTATAATGCACAGATTCTAGATAGGAGGCATATAGTCAGTTTTAATTATTTGTTCAAAGGCTAGTCTTCTGAAAATTGCTATATAAATACTTATTTTAACAACTGTTATTATTAAGGGGGTTGTATGAAAGTCTGCCAACATGATCCTAATATTTATATAATAGATCAAAATATTTTGAAAATTTTGCTCTCAACTGTGATCTTTGTTGTTTTAAAAATCCAAAATATACTTGTTATTTTCACTTAACTGCAGCTGGATTAGTTTTTATTGCCAATCTTTGTTTTTCTGCTTTTAATTAAAAAACCAGAAATTGTGACACAAAGAATAACTATCTCATGTTAATTATTTAAGTGAAAGTAAGAGTTTGGGGGTTGAGATTGGGGACATTTCAGTCAATAAAACAATAAAATTAATACTTATGTACAAATTAACAGTCAGGACACTAACTTGTTATAACAATGACCTGATTGTATTTCCTAACTCTAGAGTAATTATAGATTCATGCTTATATATTAAGTGATATCAAGTGACTTTCAGAACCTGTGTTTGTCATACACATTTAGTAAATTCAATAGTCAGCTATTAAGGGAAAAACCAACACTGATGAGCTGAATAATATCTCCGTGAATAAGGAAATTAATTTGTGATTGGCTGATGTTATGCTTTTAGGTTTACAGATATCTTATTGCTGAGCAGTCTTGACTGAAGCAATGCAGGTGTTTACATGAATATAAAATTGGCAACTATATTTAACTCTAATTTAATGTACTATGCTAGGCAAATCCTGTTTGTCTCTGACTGGGACTTATTTGAAGTTAATGACATCTCAGTGGAGATTGTAGATAGAATGTCCTTTTTTAAAAAACAAAACCCAAGTGTGTGTGTGTGTGTGTGTGTGTGTGTGTGTATGTGTGTGCCTGTGTGTCTGTGTGTCTGTGTGTCTGTGTGGTAGGGGCACATGGTGATATTCTTTGTTACTGTCTCTGGATTTGTTATCTAATTTGACTTTGTCACAAAGTTCTCGCAGGGATGGGCATGCAGTCCGTGGCACGGACACCCCGTGCCTCACCCAGGCTGGCTCCAGATCCAGCATGCTCCAGGCTCATCGTCCCAGGCAGTGTGATGATCGGTGAGGTGACTGTTGTGTGTCTCGCCCTGCCAGGCCTCTTCTTTCTCATTCTGGACAGTTTTCTTTAAACTTTATTGTAATCATACATGCACCCAGGACTGTGATCCAGGAAGTCTTACAGGCATGAAGTTAACGTGTTGCGTGGCTTCACTGGGCTTGTTGTGGCCAGCCCGGAGTTGTCTCGGTTAGTATTTAGATCTTTGTTCCAACCATTTCCTTTCAATTTTGGGCTAACCTGGCATCATCTCCATGGTTTTTTTGCTGTGTGCGCAAACTCTTGCCTGTCTACCCCCTATCGCCAAGGCTAAGTGGGTATATTTTGAGCGAGTTTGAACTGGACACATATGGCCCCTTTCCAACTATAGACTGTAGCAGCAGTCAGCTAAGAGACTGAATGTCTAGTCTGTCCTCGACTCCTCTCTTCTCTCAAAAAAATCTCCCTAACTTCCAGTTTTCATATCCAATTAATTAGGAAAAAGAGAAAACTGCCACAATATCCCTGGGAGTTTTGTCTCCCGCTAATCAGTGCTTGTCTTCTTCTGAATAAAGTGTGGTCGTTCTTTATCTAGAGGAAGAAGATGTTAGTTTTGGCCACAGTGCATTATCTTTTACTGGGTACACTGGTCATCCCTATGACTGTGCCATGTAAATTGCTCTAAAATACTTTATTTTAATGTGCATTTTTTTTTATCTTGAAACTTAATTGAATTCTCCCCACCCCCTTTGAGTGTTCAGGCAGCCTTTACACTTTCCTGTGGAGTCTTATAGACTTCAGAACCCTGTTTCATTTCTCCTTTCATTGCACCTGATAGGATTGCTTCAGGAAAAATGATAGAAGTAAATTGCAGATTAAAAAAAAAAAAAGTAAAAGGAAGTGTGGGGCGAGGTACGGTGACTCCTGTTTGAAATCCTGGCATTTCTTGAGAGGGTGAGACAGGAGGGTGGCAAGTTTGAAACCAGCCTGGGTCCATAGTGAATCCATTTCTAAAGACACATCAAAAACACCAGCAGTTACAATGACTGAGTCCTGGGTAATTAACCGGTTTGGTTTCCAAAGGGCATGGTGAATCTAGTCCCTGACCTGTGAATACCACTCAGTTAGCATTAGTGGAAAACAGTGGAGGGCCTTGAGACATGAACTTCCCATTTTGATTTACCGCAAAGAAAGGCAAAGGAGTGCAGGCTAGGGAAGTAAGAACATATTTTTAACGAGACTACAAATCCAGGCGCTCAAAACCCAAAATATTGCTTATGACTGAATGGGAATGAGTATCACTTTCTCCACTGGATCTTTCTGATGTAAATGTGTAGCTTTTCATTTTTCCTGTGAATTATTTAATCAATAAATTTTGTATTAATATTGCCGAATTAGTTTGAGCCTGGGTGCTCTTACATTCTTCCACGGAATCTTAAAAATCGTATTTTGGATGTATAATTGAGTCCATGTCATTTGTAACTGGTTGTAATTGTAGTTTAGTTGGTTATTTTTAGCATCCTGAAAAGGATACCATAATATTTTGTCACATGTATCAACAGAGCAGCAACATAAATGTGCCTAAAGGCATGTCTCCACACTAATTCAGCCCAGCCTATGCGTGCTAACACCAAAGTCCAGTGCGACCAGATAGAAAGCTAAGTGTTTATAAGCTTCCTGATTCTCACCATTTCATGCCCTTTGGGGAGCAATTCTAAAATTCAGATTGGAAGCTCCCTTCAACTAGTTCCAATAGCTGTTGTGATGGTCATGTGATCATAGATGCAAAATAGTGTCACCTGTGGTTCAAAACCAATCTCAATTGGAGTTTTGCAATGGCAAAACAAAGTGTCTGATGTGCATGGCTTCATTTCACTGATTAAGAATTAAGAAGCAGGTCTGCAGGTCTGCCTGGGACAGCCAGCAGAGATAGGAGCCTAGCAGCTCCCTGAGAGGTTCTGCCCAGCAGCTGTCTGAGACAGAGGGCCACAGACAAACATTGGATGGAGGTCAGGGACCCCTGTAAAGTAGTTAGAGGAAGGATGGACAATCCTCAAGGGGATGGCGACCCCATAGGAAGACCAAAGGTATTAACTAACCGGGACCCTTGGCCACTCCCACACACTGAACCACCACCCGAAAAGCATACAGGGGCTGGTCCAAGGCGCCATATGTAGCAGAGGGCTGCTTTGTCTGGCCTCAGTGGGAGAGAATGCATCTAGTTCTGCAGAAACTTGATGTACCAGGGTGTGGGTATACAAGGGGTGCTGCCCTCTCAGAGTAGAAGGGGAGGGGGAGAGGGAGGGAACCCTGTGAGGAGGGACTAGGAGGGAGGCAACATTTGGGATGCAAATAAATAAATAAATAAATAAATAAATAAATAAATAAATAAGCAAGCAAATGATTTATTTATTTATTCATTCATTTATTTATTTATTTATTTGTTTGTTTTTACAAACTATCCGTCATCTAATCATCCAAGGACGCTGAGATCACGACGACTATGAAATGTAATTTATTTTTGTTTTTGGTTATTTATCCTTAGATGCTAATTCATATAATTACCCTGGCAGTGTGGTTTTGGTTTTTTTTTTTACAGTTTTCACTTTTTCTAAATAAGTATATTATTTTATAATTCTTAGCTCACCAGAGAAGTTGATTTTATCCCTACCTCATTAATAGTGATAATGAATTTAAATCCAGTCGACAGAATTTTCTAGAGCTCTGGGAATATGCCCATGCCAGTGATTAAATTGCATTCCTCTTCCCAAGGAATTTTAATTTTCGAAGCTGCTATAAAATTATTTTTGTCGGTCCTAACTACAATCCATGTTTTTACATAGTCACCAAAATGGAATCACATCTTTAAAATATATAGTCCTAGAACTTGCATTGTATTTAATTTTACATCACTTTGTTTTGATCATGTTTTTGTGTGTATTGGCTTCGAAGTCCATTTCTTTGATTTTAAAATGATTTGTTGTTGTTATCACCACCACCACCACCATCATTATCACCATCATTGTGCATGTGGGGGATGGGGTGGGGGAGGGGATGGGTATATGTATGCATCACGGCATGCGTGTGGAAGTCGGAGTATAAATTGTAAAGTAGGATCTTTCATTCTGCCAATGTGCGTGTTCGAGATTGAACTCTGGCGTGTGCGTCAAGTACTTTTGCCCACCGAGCCTTCTCACAGACCCGTTTCTTTGTTGTTCTTGGGCTTTCCTGGAAGAGAATCTAGAAAATATAAACATTTAGGTCAATAGTGGAAATATGATCCACATTATCAACTGCTGTTTATGAGGGTTACTGATTAGCTGGTCCAGTACAGATCAATACCCCCTTCAAACAGACAGACAAACAAGAGCAAGGAAGGAAAGGCCTGTTGCTGAGGAATTAGGCTTGCTCCTGGCAATGGCAGACAGTGGTGTTGGCTGGTAGAGGTGGGAGTAGAGAAACCAACAACTCTTTAAAGAAATTTGTGTCAAAATGGAATTCAGTGGCTCATCACATTAAATCAACACATCTGCGTGGAGACCGTTGTTTGGCACACACTCCAGGGGTGCATTTTTCTCATTTTCTGAACTTGCAAACCCCTTATTTATCTCCAGCATGGGTCACTGAACAGGTTCTGGTTTTCCTCATTAGATACAGGGTAATGAGGCTGTGACCCTCCTGTTCTATTTCACCTTCTACCCAGCTTTGTCAGACACGTGCCTCCTCCACGCGATGAATGGAAGCAGTGTAAGTGCCACGCTACCCTTGTCCCCCTGGAGAAGTGACTGGAGCCTCTCTTCTTCCCACCTTTTCCTCCTTTGTTGATTCCTGTGCATGGGTCCCTGCCCGCAGAGTCCACTGTGCAGTGGTGGGCTCAGGATGCGGAGGAGCTGGGGATCAGAGTCCTAGGCGGCATGTTCTCTGAGAGCTGTCCAGGGTATGGGCAGTTAGTTCTCTACCATCCATCTTCTGGCTTGGGAACCTACACAAGTGCTATGTTCCCTCAGAGTGTGATGGATCTGTCTTTCTTGTGCCTAGGTCCCGGAAAATTTAATTTAAAATATTTAAAATCGTGTGTTGGTTAATTTTCTTCTGTTTATGGGTCTCAGCTTACCGAAATGTTACTGGGTTCCTTTGGCTATCTGCTATTTGAACAGAAAAGCAATTTAAAATCCTAAGTCAGAGGAATTACATGTTGTCTATTTTTTTTTTTTTTTTTTTTTTTTTAGGATTTTTTTTTTTAAAGGAAGCTGCTCCAAAATACACCATAGTAAAAAACAAGCTTCATGCTCTCCTTTGAGACTCTTTTCTTAACTGTCACAATGCTCCTTTATCTTCTGTCATAATAAGACTCCAAAAGTATTATGTTTTCCTAAATAAAGAAAACTTCTCACGCATAAAGATTCAAACCAGGAAAACAAATGCACCAGAGGGTGACTTTTAATTTGACAAAAGATCTTCTACATGACAAAGAGCTTCCCTGAAGATACAATTCCCTTAGTGTGGTGAGAGTCAGATTAAACAATTGTCAACATTTTAAAAACCAGCACACACCTGTTCCTAATATTCATGTGTAAATGGTGAATATTTACATGTGTACTCTCATGTAATGAGTAAAGATACAGCAGGTGAATTACCCAACTGTGCCAGTGTTGAAGAAATAGGGAAGATGGCTGGTCTAGTTTGCATCTCTGTTGCAACTTGACCAACAGGAGCTTGTGTGAGAGATGGGTTATGGGTAGGTCACCTTACACTTCCCTGGTCCAGTCCTAGGGAGGTCTAGGTGGGAAGGAATTTCAGGGCAGCCATCTGGAATTAGGAATTGGAGCAGGGACCAAGGGAAGAAAGCTTCTTGCTGGCTTGCTTCCTCGGGCTTTCTCAGCTACCTCTCTTAAGGTCTAACTAAGCCCACCCACAGTGTTCTGGACCAACATGCCCAATTTAAGTAGGTTTTAAGTACACTGATATATTTAACTGGATTCTTACAGCCTATGGAATTTATAGTAGCCATTACCTTGACTTGTGGATCTGTCTGTTCTTTATAAGATCTTGGAGCGAGTCGTTTCTCATATACTTGCATAGCTCGGAACATAAGATCCTACATCCATACCTGGGCAATGGAGTAGTGCCAAGGAAGAGAGGGTATGTACGGCAGCCATTGAATTTGCATAGACCATACTGTTTGTTTGTGGCAACTAGCACTCACTGTGGAGCACACTCTAGTCTACTCTTTCCCTCTGCTCTTTCAGCACTATGTCTCTGCAGTTTTCCACAGTTTGGAGAGCTATTGAATATTCACTTTACATAGGTAAATGATTAGAATAGAGGCTTTTTTTTTTTGGTTTTTCGAGACAGGGTTTCTCTGTGTAGCCCTGGCTGTCCTGGAACTCACTCTGTAGACCAGGCTGGCCTTGAAGTCAGAAGTCCACCTGCCTCTGCCTCCCAAGTGCTGGGACTAAAGGTGTGCGCCACCACTGCCCAGCCAGAGGCAGTTTTTATCTTCTCTAAGATCATATTCACTGTGTTGCCTTGAGATTTGCCATGTTGGTATCAACTCATTTTTGTTGCCCTTGTCCACTTCATTTGTACAATTCCTCACCTCCAGCCCTTCCTGAACCTTCCATTCAAGTCATGGAAAACGGACCAACCCACTCATTATTTTTCAATTAGAGCCAGTTCACATCTGGTAAATTGGCTGGGGACAGGATGGAGAGACCCCAGTGGGAAGCTCGTACTGCTTTGCGATAAACTCGTTTTCTCTTAATGTTAAATTTTAACTTTGCAGTATTTACTCAACTGTCAGCCAAGTGTCAAATCTTCTACCTCATTTCACGAAGGGGCAGCACTTCCTTTTAAAGTTTGAAGTATGACTTTAGGAAAATACATTCTAATTAGATTTCTTCAACATAACGTCAAGCTTGAGTGGTTCATAGTAGGGTGGGAATCTCTCTCTTGGGTGGAATTGGAGAGTAATATTGGAAAATCCGTTGAAAACTTGTGATCTCTCTTGAAAATGTAAAGCCAACCTCTAGGATTTTAAATTGGGACTTGAATTAGTTGATTAATTTGTAATCTCATAAATGCTTGAGTCAACCAAAACTGTGACTTACTCTTCAATTATAGAATTGTGTGTGTGTGTGTGTGTATGTGTGTGTGTGTGTGTGTGTGTGAGAGAGAGAGAGAGAGAGAGAGAAAGAGAGAGAGAGAGAGAGAGAGAGAGATTTAATATTCTAATTGTTTTTCTCCTTAAAAAAAGTATTACTTTGTTGTCTGTTTAGCATTCCACAGCTCCCTTGAAGGACAGATCAATATAACTTTTTTTCTTCTCTCAAGGAACTTGCCTAAGCTTGGGTTTAGAGAGAAGATTAAAGCAAATAGATAATTTAATCTGGCAATGGCCAGGCTCCATGTGGACTGATATGGGACACTACCACATTAAAGTAGATTTTAAGGAGAACTCAGCTTAGTTTATCATGACAGTCAGACATGGAAAATAATTTGAGTCTAGAATGATGATGTAAAGTGATCCTGCGGGGATGCAAGAGAGAGCTGAAGCAAATGATGTTGTAAGTCATTAGGATGGGGGCTGAAGAGATGAAGTTAATATCCAGAGATGACTCATGCAGAGGACCCAAGTTCACGTCCCAGCACCCTTGCCAAGTGCCTCAACACTGCCTGTAGCTCCAGCTCCATGGAGAGTCTGCACTCCTGACCCCCACGGCACCTGCATTCATGCGCAAACACACACACACACACACACACACACAAACACACGTGTATATATACACATATAATGAAATCTTTAAACTTTAAAGATATTTTGATACTTATTTGAATGGAGGTGTGCTTCTTGACCATTTCAAGTTGTTTTAAAGTATTAGAATTTATTTTTAGATACCGGAGAGATGGTGTGTATGGCATTGACTTATAGCAGCCACTCCCTTGCTTGTGTTTCCTATGTGTGAGAGACTGTTTGAATCTCCACGGGAAAAATATCAACAGAGAAGCAGTGTGTTGCTATATTAGGCATTGCTTCACTGCTGTGATAAATATTTTATTAGTTAATATTGCATTTTAATAATTTGTAATCAATAATAAACTTTTATGTAATATGTTTATTTTTAAAATTTTGTTGCTAATAATAGTCACTCCTACCAAGTTGTAACACTGTGATAAAAATGTGCAGAGATATTAAAAATACCACATACTGGGCTTCTCGAAATAAGAGTTTCTATTGATATCTTAAAAATGTACGAAAATTTAAGAGAACCCTGGTCCCTGAAACATCCAGTGTAGCCACTCCTTGTGTTGCATGAGATTGTAAAAACGTCTTGGTTATCCTGTAACTACTTCATCTGTTCTACTTTAAATGATTTTTTGTTGCCATTAATGAGAAGTTATATGGTCCCACTGAACAGCTTTCGTGACAAAAGTGTTTGCTCAAGTGGCCTAGGGACACTCGGCACACAACAATCAAGACTCAGGCAGAGGCTCCAGGCTTATAAAACCAGATGAGTGTCTGAGATGAAATGGCTGAATATTATACTTTCTTATTGATCTCATGAGAAATAATGTGTCTTAGAGCTGGGATGAAATAATACAGATGAGGAATATAATTCAAATATGACTTTAGTTTTAGCATCTCATAATTAGTAAGTTTTCTGGACCCTTTTCCAACTCTCCTAATAGAAGACTGTGCCCCTGTGATTTGTAATAAGAAAGTCCTCTTCTAAGCCAGTGGTTCTCAACCTGTGGGTCACAAAGTTGCCTGAGACCCTCAGAAAACACAGATATATTTATATTACTATTCATAATAGTTGCAAAATTACAGTTCTGAAGTAGCAATGAAAATAATTGTATGTTTGGGGGTCAGCACAACTTGACGAACTATATTAAAGGGTCTCAGCATGAGGACGGTTGAGAACCACTGCCCACGCGCTGATGGTCTTACATCCTCACCTGTCCTGTATGTGGTGTTCACGGTTTAGCTGAGCAAGAGAGTAGACACCATGGCTAGAGGAAAAACCAACCCATGACTTTGGGAAGATGAGCTTGGAGAGGATGACATACCTGTAGTCAAATAAATTAATATTTCTCGCAGCATTTCACAGTCACCTAAATTAAAGTCCAGTCTTCTAAATTAGTTTCATGCTTTTCGGTGTAGTTCTTGTAGCATCCTTGATAGACTGGATCAATGAATGCATGCTTGGAGTTTGTCTCTCA
>CM052717.1:31383286-31409510 GCA_028551405.1 Uromys caudimaculatus | reverse complement strand
CAAATGAATTTGAGAATTGCTCTTTCTAAGTCTATGAAGAATTGAGTTGGAATTTTGATGGGGATTGCGTTGAATTTGTAGATTGCTTTTGGCAGGATGGCCATTTTTACTATATTAATCCTTCCGATCCATGAGCATGGCAGATCTTTCCACCTTCTGAGGTCTTCTTCGATTTCTTTCTTCAGAGACTTGAAGTTCTGACAATAGTCTTAAAAGATTTTTCGCAGTAGCAGTATTCCAGGACCTTCCAGAATTTTGATTTCTTTTTTTTTAATCAAAAGTGGGATGACTACTAGATTCAGTGTGTTACTTTTAACGGGTTGTTTATATTATTCCTTTGTCTAATTATAAAGCTCAAATATCATCTCAGTCATATTCTTGATGTGAACTGTGCTTTCAAAACCCCTTGCTCAGGCAGTTTCTTATGCAGAGGCAGAAAAGACCCTCTCTATGTATGACAGCAGATGGCTGCTGACTATGTCACGGGACATTTCTTTCAGTACTTTTTCTTTTTTAATAGTAATCTTCTTAGCACATCAAAGGTCCTCACAAGACAAGCAGGGTTCCTGATATTTTCCTTTTTTCCTAGGATAACTTTGATCATAAATGAGACCGCTATTTTCAGGTAACCTGACTGGCAGGGAAGGGGGGTGATGGTCCTAGTGGGAAACCTTGCCTCTTCCTTCTCTGCAAACAAAGTGGGACTACTGAGCCCCACTGGAGAGGTGAAGAGATGCTTCCATGGGCGTAACCTCCCACACCCCCACACAAAATGCATAGAGTGTCATGTATCCAACAATAACTGAAGTAGCGATCACTTTGAAGAGAGGGGCTAGAATGATACAGTTGCCTATTTAGACACAGCTATTATTTAAATAAGCTGGAGTTGCTGGTTACAGAGTAACTTTTCAGAACAAAAGGGCTTTGTCCTCATGGCCTTTAGAAAAGTTTGCCATTTGCAAACCCTGTTCTGCTGAGGCCCGTTTTTATTGAGGGCTGATTTGTTAGAATGCTGGACCATCTGGCACTTCAAAACTTCTGAGACTTTCAGGGACAAAAAAAAAAAAAAGAAAAAGAAAAAGATTGTGTACTGCGTTATTAATTGTCAAATAAAAGATGCCACCATTCATGGGATGGAGAGCTACCTGAAAAGATAAACATGTTTTTCTTGGGAATGTTCTAGTGGGCTTCATTTTGTGTGAAAAGAGTAATACACGATAAGGTTAAAAAAAGTTTTTCAACTTAGGTCAAAGAGATTTAAAATAAATGTCATCTATCCATATTCATTTCTACGTCTTCCTCTTAGTGATATCCATTATTTGTATCATATAGATTGTTCCAGATTTACCATAGATTATTCCTACATAAAGCTTTATCATCCTCCTCCCTTTTGAAGCTACACATATTGCTTATTTATGTATGTATGTATGTATGTATGTATGTATGTATGTATTTGCCAGCCCCACCCACTTTTCTGTAGTTCCTCAGCATCTTTCTATGTGAATCCACCATCATTTCTTTACCCATCTCCTGTTCAGATGGAGCTTACTGAGCATTCTTAAGCACGTTTGTGAGTTCCTGTGGCTAGAATTACTGTGTCAAAGGTCATAAGCATTTAAAATTATCCTCTGTCCCCAGACTGGTCAGATTCTAGTAATCTTCAGGAAATGGAATGGTTTGGCCTAGTTCTACCAGGAATAGGAATTCTTTACTCTCTAATCAGCCCACAATTTTCCAATAAAGCCGTGTCATGTGTCATGGTCTGTGTTGACTGTGTTTGGTAGAAGCATGTGGAGAAGAAACAAAGAATCAATATAGAGCTCAATGCCCAGAGCACCCATAGAAAGAAGTCAGGTAAAGACGCAACAAGTCAATCAGAGGGTGGGTGGGGTAGAGAGAGATAAAGAAAATTACTGTCTCTGTCTTTAGGGGCGCCATATTTGTGCTTCCCGTGGGAAGTGTGCAGACTGGATATGGGTGCTGTGAGTGAAGGATTGGCATGGTTAGGAATTTGCAGTAGACTTGGGTGTATCTTTACAGAGATCTAAGTAAGGTATTAAGCACAAAGCTGGTTGGAACATAGTTGAGAGTTGAAGCCAGCTATGATTCTATCAGCTGGAGGCCGGGAGAGTCCTCAGCTCAGTATTAGAAGCAGATCTCCTGGGGGTTCGTTTGACCTTTTTCTCTGTTCACCTTGTGTTCAGTTCCTGAAGTACATATTCAGAATGTAGGAGCAATGATGCCCTTGTAGGACAAGTACCTGGGTTTGTTGGTGAGAGAAAATTCTACGTAAATTCTGACAGTTTCATTGCTACCGGTTAAGTTTTTGTTTTACATTTTGACTTTGATTTCTTTAAACTGGGCATTTCCACAAAGCTGGCAAAGCTTTATTAAGGCTTTAGAAAACCTTCCAGAACCTTCTTCTTAAAGCTCCGTGTCACGTGACCACATCCGCCCTGAGGCTTGGTTGTTAAGAGCATTTTACTCTTGTCTGATGCTGCATCATTTTTGGGAACATTAACTTGTCTCAGTATTTTTTCTTGAGTCACCTACTGACGACTAACGTGCTCTCTGAATCCTTAAACATATAGAGGGCCGTGGAAAGCTGACCCCTGCACCTGGCTGGCTAATTCAGAAGTGAATCAGCCGGAGTGCCTGCCCCTGAACCTCTTCCCAAGGAAGAAAAAAGCTCTTTGTGTTTTTAGCACCACTGTTAAAACCTTCTGGCCATGTACTATGGAAATATCTAAAGTAGTAAATTTTTTTTCTTATGAATGGTATTTTTTTATTCCCCAACACCCACCCTTATCATTATCAAAATAGATATGGCATTTATTAAAGGTGAACATTATAAAATAAGACCTTGTGTACAATCTTATTCCCTGGGCTTCCTGGGATGAAAGGAGGTTTCACCCCTTTCATCAGGGGGCTCAGGCCTCCATCTCTTGGTTGAACTCTCTGCCCTTTGGGGCTGTATATTACCTTAAATCGCTTGCAGCTGACAGACTGCACTGCTGGCCCGTGTGAACTGGAACGCTGTAATGGATGGGGTAGCGTCTCCTAATGGAACCACTGTGATAGACGACAGTGAGCAGAAATCTCTCCTCAGGATTGGGGGCTTGGAGCTATTTTATATTATATTTTAGTTTAGTTTAGTTCTGTCCTCCAAGTTAGCAGGTAATGAAGAGGAGAAATGAGGTTATTTGCTTCACAAGAAATAAACAGAGTCTTTCCTCTAATCAGAATGGGCTTACAGCAGGGAAAGTGTTCTTGCCCATGCCCGAAGCTGTTCATTTTGGTAACAAGTGAGTCAGCCAGCCACCATTTATCTGTGGTCACCTATTGACCCCCATATGCTTTGCTTTACAGGCTCCCAAATGTCCTTCTTTTCTTAGCGTTCTTTGTATTGGTCACTATCTGGAGAAATCTGTTAGGATTTATGTAGAAAATACACTTTATCTTTACAGTTTTAAAAATGTGAACTTGGTATTTAGAAGGAAGGAAAGCTTAAGATTCACTGTAGGAGAAAATATCAGTTTTGTTCCCCCCAAAAGCTTCTCCTTGTTAACCCTAAATAATCTCTTGTTGCTTTTATAAAATTACAAGTAAGTTATCTTTTAGGGAGTTATACACAGTGAGGTTTTTAAATGTTACTTAGTCAACCTGGTCTTTGGAAGTTCATGGGGAAGCTGGACAGGCCTTCTCATTTTGACACTGGAATGTGGTTTTAATTAGGTAATTTGGATTTGGATTTTATTGGTTGGATTTTCCTATGTTTCTCCATGGTTCTGGAGCCTTCCTCTACTTTCTCATGGAACTGTGTGCTTGTATTTGAATCTTGACTTACTAAAATTGCTGGGTTGCTCAGGTTGATCTGTCATCGAGACCGGCAGCATTGAGTATACTCCCACCCCTGAGTGTTAGTGAGCCATTTATTTGCACACTAGTTTAAACGAAGAAAATGTCAACTACTTCAAATGCCACCATCCAATTTGTTGTCTCTCTGGTGGCTTTTTAATTTCACTGGAGGCTTCTCTGGGACTTAGAGGATTTACAGAAGATAATGTATCAAGAAAAACTTGCTGTACAAAAAAAGGGGGGGGGTATATATCCCAAAGATGGTATTTTTATGAACTGAATTTAACCCGAAGAAATGCCATTACCAATAGATAAGAGGCAATTCACTACATTTAGATTTTTAGAAGTCTTACTTTTAATATCTCATTTCCAAACTCTTAGTTTATAGGCCCGAGAGGTAGCTGAATGGTTGAATGGTCGAGCACTTCCCTAGCATAGATGAGGCCCTGGATTTGATTGTCTAGAACTGAATACATGAGTAAGAAAACATAACAATACAGATCTAGTGTGATTACAGTATGCAATTAAAATGAAGAATTCAAAGATTGGGACTGGAGGGATGGCCTGGCCTTTAAGGGTTCATATAGCTCTCCCAGGCTTTAGAATTCAGTTCCCATCCAGGTCAGGTGGCTCACAGTCTCTTCTAATTCCGGCCACAGCAGATCCAGTGCTTTTCATCTAACCTTTGTAGGCCCCTGTACCCCATGCACACACCCATACATACATGTATAATTAAAAAGAAAAAGAAAAATATTTTTAAAAATGTTTAAAGATGTCTTCTGAACGGCCGACTCCACCTTCTTTCAAGCGGTCTCTTTTGAATCTGAATCCCCTGGTTTGTGCTCGTCACCTTCGTCTACTTCGACATCATAACTAGGTTTGCCCCCATCTTGATGGTTTTGACAACAGTGAAGAGAGTTCTACCTCAGTGCCCTCTCTTCTTTGCCAGCAGAGAGTTGCGATTTCTGAGAATGGGCATCAGTCCAAGAGCAGCAGCCTTGGGATGTTCTATTGCACAGCTGATGGCGCCTCCTTCTTTTTCTTTATCCCGTGCAGAATACACACATGTACCACACTCATAAATGTGTCTTCTCTGGGGGGGATCTGCCCTAAAAAAGGATGCTGTTAATATGCCTTGACCTTTATTCTTAAGGAAGAATACAGGATATCTCAGGCACTTCTAATAGTATTGTGCTCCTTGGCTTGGTGTAAAAACCCTTTAAATTTAAGAGCCTGCTTCTGTTGTCCTATTGTCTGTTGCTTGGTAAAGTCTTTGCAGTTCACTGGGAAGATATGTGTGCAAGGAGTGGCCTGTTTGCACATGTCAGCTCACAGTCCTGTAGCACTCTGGGTGGTAGCTGGAAGTTTGCCTAGCTGAGAGAGATTGTTCTTTTTCTCCCTCTCCTTTATTTATTTATTTTTTTTTGTGTGTGGTGGTGGTGGTGGTGATGATGACAGTGGTGGTGGTTTCTTTTGTCTTGAATTTATGTAAAAAGTTTATTTGCTGCTGTTTAAAGATCTCAGCATGTGGCCTGAGCCCTGGCAGACTGGTCCCACGGCAATAACTGACTGGATTTCTGAATATTGTCAACTGGATTTCTGAATGTCGGTGTGCTCCTGTTCATTCTGTTTTGAGCCACATTGGAGATTGCTTTTCTTCTACGTTTTCTGAATAATGGTTGGAGAAAGTTGAGAGTTTCTGAAATCAAGAGTATTTATCTATCTGAGTCTGGTGCATTGGAAATCCCATAAAGCTACTTTTTTTTTTTTTTTTTTTTTTTTTTTTAACCCAGGGGAACATGTAGATTTTTATGAATCAATAATGAAAATATTTTAAAAGCTTGTTAAATTTTGTATAAATGGACATATGTAAAACACATGCTATCGAAATACTGATGTGAAAATAAGTTGGGAATGAGGTGAAAAGATGAGGCTTGCAGATGAGCCACCTGTAACAGGGGTGGATTCCAGGTGGATTCTACGCTTCTATGTGAAGATTTTTTGTCATACGTTCTTCCACCTTTGTTGTTGGCTTGATTCAAAAAAGTAAACCCAGCTGCATTGACACCATTCCATTTGTGATGTGTCCCCATTAAAACATTGTTTATGGTAACATCCTCCATGTGGCTGGGGAAAGATGCTTCTTACGGACATCCCTGCCATTCTTAGCTTTATTTTTATTTTTAATTTTTATTTGATTTTACGAGACAGGGTTTCTCTGTATAGCCCTGTCTGTCCTGGAACTCTGTAGATCAGGCTAGCCTCGAACTCAGAAATCCACCTGTCTCTGCCTCCCAAGTGCTGGGATTAAAGGCGTGCGTCACCACTCCCCGGGCTCCATTCTTAGCTTTTATTGCTATGCTAAATAGCTATGTAAAGCCAAAAAAAAAAAAAAAAAACAAAACAAAACAAAACAAAACAAAAAAAAACCCCCCAAAAACCACAAAACACAAACTAAAAAAAAAAAAAAAGAAATGATGATGTTCAAAGAAGGTGTAGTTTGTTCTGAACTTCCCCTCCAAAGTCATTCCACCTGAAACTGTGTTACTGAGTGCCACCAAAGTGGAAAATAAGTTTGGTGTCATTGGTTGTCAAAATTGGAATATTTTCTCTCGTTTTGTGTCTGTATCAAATTCTTGCTATGAAAACAGACTGGGCGACGTTTTAATAAGATCAAAGAACTTTAAGAACTATTTCCCTCCTTGTTTTGCCTTTACAGCCCTTTTTATTTTCTTTGCACAAATAATGGAATTAATCAAGTCTGTTCCCTTTTGTGGCTTACCCTGTGTGGCGCACCCACTCCCTTTTCTTTTCATGGGTGGCTCCCAAGGGGAATATGGATCCTGGGGTCTATTCAGGACAGACAATGTAAAGGATACTATGCTGAAGTTTGAGGCTGGGAGGCCTCCAGGAAGTGGGAGGAAGCTTCAGTCTTGCTGGGTGAGGGGTGGCGGAGAGGGAGGATGCTGATTAAAATAATAAACAAGGGCAGAGCCGCGAGTTGATTGCCTACCGCCAGGGTGCTGTCAGATCAGGTCTGGGAGTCGCTGGAGCTGCTGCAGGCTCCCTCAGGGCGCTGCACACCCTGTCCTGAGGAGGGCATCCTGGGATTTGTTGCTAGACCTTTCCTCCAGACCGGAGCAAAGCAACTTTTAAAAGTTTAACTCTGCGGCACTGACAGCATACCTTAGGCTGCACTGAAGTGGGGAGGTCGAGTGAAACTAGCTTGGTGGTCACCATAGCAACTGTGCTTCTGCTGTCTGGTAGAATGGAAACCGGTGGTCTCCCGTCTCGGGTTCTTTGGGGCTTCTTCAGCTAGGAGCGCACTCCTGCTTGCTGGATCTCTACATAAGCCCTGCTGTTTTAAAACTGGCTCTTTACTCAGACTTTTTTCCCCCTGTTTTTCCTTTTTTCTTTTTGAAGGCAGTCTGAATGGAGGAAGTTGGTAATGCTTGGCTTTTTTTCCCTCCCTTCTCTCTTGCAAGTTTCCAGGCTATAGCTTTCCCTTTTTCTTTCTGCTGTGTGTAATTGAGACCAAACTCTAAGAGTGGGCTCTGGAGAGAACAGTGGTGGCCTGCAGGTCGTTAAAGGAGGCAAGCAGAAAGAGATCCTGGGCTTCCCAGGGCAAAAAAAGGAGACCATGCCAGCCTCGTGGAACACAGCTACAAGACAACCCAGAAGCAGGTCTCTGCCTGCCGAGCTCCGAAGTCCGTGAGAAAACAGACCCAAGGTGGGGTGGCTAAAATGTCCCAGCACAAGCTGCAGATGCTCATGGGCCACCGCTCAAGGGCAAGGATTGTAAAGGATTTTACGAAGGAATTGAAAGTATAGCTAGAGAAGATACGGGTTTTAGAAGTTGGACGCTGTTGTCTGAAGGAAGTTTGCCAGGAAGATGTAGGCTTCAAGGGCTCCCGGACGATGATTGGTCTGAACTTCGGCTTACGAGAATTGTTGACAAAATTTGAAAAGGTACGCAGAAAGCAAACTTCACAGATGCACTTCTGTTTCAACTTTGCTTCTTCTTTTGTTTCTGCTCTCCTCTTTCTTCTTCTTCTTCTTCTTCTTCTTCTTCTTCTTCTTCTTCTTCTTCTTCTTCTTCTTCTTCTTCTTCTTCTTCTTCTTCTCCTCCTCCTCCTCCTCCTCCTCCTCCTCCTCCTCCTCCTCCTCCTCCTCCTCCTCCTCCTCCTCCTCCTCCTCCTCCTCCTCCATTGTTTACTGTAACTTCTAAAGCATTTTTTAAAAAAAAATTTTAATGTAATGACTTCTTCAGGATTGTGATTTAAAGAACACAGTTCTTTCCCTTGGTCAGGAAGAGTTCTCATGCTTGTCAGTTTTAACATTCCACATCAGAAGGGATGGCTTATATTCAAGTCAGCTGGTCACTTAATTGCAATTTATTTGGGGAATAAAACAAAACAACAGCCAAATCCAGCAACAAACACTGGGTTCGGGTGCCAAAGGCTGACTTCATCAGGCGTGTGTTCTGTTTTCCGTGCCCCTCAGGTCTGTTTATCTCTCAGGCTGCTGCCTCTGAGCCTGCCCCTGCAGCCATGTCTGAGGACCCAGTTGTGATCCCCAGAAGCTGGCCCTTGGTAATGATGGCACATCTGTTGTCTGGCACTTCCTTCAGAATCTCTGTTTTAAAAGCGAATAGGGTTTAAGGCTTGGATTACTAACTTTGTACTTGGCACCCTCTCTTCCCCCAAGGCTCTTGGCACACCCCAGGGTGGAGCATAGCCTGAGAAAGGCTACCTCCTCACTTTTAGAATTAAACAAAGCAGAAGCCTCCCTGAGCCAGTTAGTGGCTTCCTGAGTGCCAGTCTTGTTCCAGTCTCTGCTCCTTAAAGGAGCAGGGAGAGAAATAAAGAAAGAGGCAGGGTCCATTATCCCTACAGGCACAGATGAACTGTTTATCAACTGCTAAATGTGTTCTGGTTTTCCCCACCAGTCACTGAAAGTACAAATATAAGCATCTTGAATCATTCAAAGAACTATACCCTATTTCTTAGGAATCACAACTGCCAGGGAAAAAAGATGTAAAAACGGATACCCCTTAAAAAGGTGGTAAACTTTTTCTGAACAATTGCGGCCATCCTGGCTTCCCAACAGTGGGAGCAACATATCAGAAGCATGTATGGCAACAACAAAAAGTTAGTCCCTCCTCGTAGGGTGCTCTCTCTCCCTCCTCACACCCCAACTTTAGTAGGGGGGACTTTGCTTGTAACATGGGGCAGACTTTGACCTATTGCTTTTATAGTTGGTAAGCATCTGAATTCTGGAGAGCAAGAGCCAGTTCACAGTTGGCTTGCTCACTTAGAAGGGGCATGAAAAAGAAAGAATATTGCTCTTATGGCAGCTGCGAACAGCAGGTGACAAACTTTATGGCCGTAAAGAGGTCTGTTAGCTTGTTTTCTGCAGATTTGTCTCATTCACATAAAAAGGTATAGAGCATACGTGACATGAATAATTCATGCTTGTCACCCCCCCCCCCCCCAGTAATTATGGTGCAATAGCTGGACTTTTGAATTCTAATTGCTGCTATTAGTCTTCAAGCTTAGGTCAGATAGCTGAGGTGAGCAACCTAGTTTCTTCAGCCTCTGGGCCACCTTATGGGTAGAGTCAAATGTTCTGATGTTGGCATGCTTTCTCTTTTAACTCCCAGCCCTTAGTATCTGAACATGACTTAATCTTGTTTTTACTTTAGGAGTTGACTTGACAGTAAAAGGAAGGCTTATATATGTTAAAGGCTTGATTTGAAAATTTTCTCCAAGGATAGATTTCAAAGAAACAAGCGTGCTTCCACTGAATATGAAGTTTGTATATGCTTATTCTTGTGATGGGCATGTTTTAAAAGCCTCGGTGAATGTTAACACTTATATGTGTTTTACTGGTAGGAAGCCATCATCCACCAGTGTGTATTTTTCCAACTTGCACCTTAAAAAAACCCTTTGTATACTCTAACAAAGCTGTCTCATATATTCAGCTTATGCTCCATTAAGTCATTGCCAGGAAAACTGGAATTCTGGAAAGGTTTCACTACTTCACACCTCTCAAATTCAGCTACCTCCCTTTCTCCAACCCAGAAAGCAACTCTGCTATTTCTAGGGACATCTGAACTAATTGTAGTTGGAAAGCTACGTGGGGTGTGGGGAGCTGACTGCCACGTGCAACCATGTACTCAACTCCCAGCTTCCCAGTGTGCAGAAGCTGACCTACCATGTACATTGGTGGTTTTTCTTTATTCCAAAGACTGTAGAAGCTGACCTGCTCTGTGCAGTGGTAGACTCCCTTTATTCCATGGGATACAGACGCTGACCTACTATGGGCAACAGGGGACTGCCTTTACTTTCAGTTCTCTTAGTTCTTTCTTCATCGGTACTGGGGATCTGCTTCTAGCGGGAAGACTCGCCTCCTGCGTGTCATCGTTTTCATAACAGCAGTTATAATTGTTCAATCAGATGATAAGTTATCACAACCAAATGTTGATTTTGCTTTCTTTTTGAAGCCATTTCTGGCTTGGAGAAAACTAAGAGCCAATATGGGGACAGTGGACGATGCAGATTTGATGTTTGGTAATTGAGGTCCATGCTTGGCCAGTGTTGGCTAATACCGAGAGATTAACTTGTTAGATATTTAAGATCGTTGGATGGGATGAAAGCAAACTTTCTGCCCACCTTTAAAGCACTAGACTGTGGAGATGAAGAGGAAGCCATGTTACTTTAAGAAAACCAATGACTTTGCTCTTTTCACACATATTGGGATATCTGGCATATGAATGAATATCTACTCCTGGGATTGTGTTTTCCAGCCAGGTGGGCAGATTGCAACTGGGACGCCTGTCTCTTCAAACCACCATGTTGTAAGTCCTTGGGGATCGAGGAGGCAGGAAGCTTTCAGTTACACATTGAGATGCTCATCCAAGATCAGGGAACCACCCCCACCTAAGAGGAGGAACGTCTTATAGAGGATAAGGACCTGACAGTGCGGTGCATCTGCCAATCAGCAGGCCTGGCAGTATCCTTAAACCATGTGCAGCCATGCCCATGAGCCTGAGAGTGACTTCCCAGCATGCTCAAATTTATAGACGAAGAGATGACTCACCAGGGAACCCCTGTCAAAGCCCCTGGCTTAGTTTCCACGTTCATCTTAATCACCAGTGTTTTTCTTGAACACACTTCCACAAAGAAAGCATCAATAGCGTTAGTGCTGTGCTGTCCTACCGGAGCCTCTTGTACTGTGTACTGGTTTTGTGTTGCTTGGTCATACACAGATTTGAGTAATGGGCAGCTTTAGCTCAGTGACATTTGAAATGACGTCACTTTTATTAATTTTTGTAGCCCTGCTACTAGATGATTAATGGTAATGGTTGTTCCAAGGGTTTGTTTTTGTTTTTAATGGACAGATGATAATCATGCATCTTTATGGGGTAACGTGACATGCTGCTACATTTATATATTATGTCATGATTAACTCAGGCTCTACAAGCCATCCATCATTTGAAGCATTTATCATTCCAGTGCTCTTTGGATATACAAAATCTCCTATCACAGTTGAAACATATGATATGATTGATTGTATTTTCCTTTGAGGGACCCTTACTATGCATCTGGATGGCAGCATTCTCTTGGTGACTCTTTAAAGAAAGAGGCTCTTCATAGTGACAACACAGTCATGGACTATGTAATGCATCTCTATGGCATTTTCCCCCTTAAGCATGATTCTGATATTTTAAAAGCTATAAGAGAGGTTTATTTTGAGCCACTGTTCATAGGTAATGCTCTATC
Organism: Uromys caudimaculatus; assembly: GCA_028551405.1. Taxonomy (NCBI): domain Eukaryota; kingdom Metazoa; phylum Chordata; class Mammalia; order Rodentia; family Muridae; genus Uromys; species Uromys caudimaculatus. The sequence goes on along the minus strand of CM052717.1, from coordinate 31,397,868 downwards.
ATGTTGAAGACGATATGGCAGCCATAGTGGTTATGTTCCCACTGGTGGTAGTTAGTGAGGATGGCCTGCTCATAGATGAGTAGGCCCAACAGGAGAAAAGCTGGATTGTGTTGTGGGAAATATTAAAAAAATGAGCCTGCCAACTCTCAACGCTCCTGCTTCTCTCAACCCGCCAACTCCCCTGAGGAGCCGGACGCTGGCTACTCTCTCCAGCCAGCCCCCCCCCACCCCCCCACCCCGCAATGTCTGGCTGAGCTGCTTGTTCCCTCTCCACCATTGGTGATCCCACATTCCAGTAACCAAGTAAATAAAAAACCTTGAACCTTATAATTAACCATTCAGATTTATGTATCAATAAATTCTCAGTTTATAAGATGCCAATACAATAATTTCAGAGCTAATTGATAATGATAAAAGCTTCATTCCAATTATTCTAACCTTACGATATCATAACTACTTATGGCTGGTTATAGCCATGCTGGTTCACATCTGCCACTATCTCCCTTTTTCCTCTCTCCCCTGAGACTCCCTGTCTCTGCAACTCTTAGCTCCACCTCCCTTTTCCCTGTCCATTCACAGGCCTCCTCCTGCTCTAATGTAATTGGACAGGGAAAATCCTGCGACAGGATTGGAGAGAAGTGGGGCCAGGGTATAATATGCAAGCCTGCCATCTGCCAACCATATCTTCCAGCTAGACCCTACCTCCTACAGTTTCCATAACACTTCAAAAACAGCTCTAATAGATTTTAAATACATGCGTCTATGGGGGACATTTCACATCAAAACTGTTATAACCTCTGAGCTATACCTCCAACCCTGTTATATTTAATTTTAACAGGGAGAGATCCTGGAAGAGACAGTAAATCTCATACTTCAAGGTCTGCTCCTTCATTTACTGTTTAGGAAATATTTCTGAAGTACCAGGTATCAAGGTTGAATGTAGGGATGGAGACCATGTGGGGCCTACCCCTTCCTTCACTGGACTATTCTAGTGGTAGGATATAGACCTTAAGCAAGAAGATTTTACATGATAAGTATGCAGTTCATCCTATTTTCTCAGTTGGGTTTTGTTTTGTTTTCTGTGAAGAGATACATGCCATGACCAAGGCAACTCTTATAAAGGAAAACATTTAATTGGTGCTGGCTTACCATTTAGAGGTTTAGTCCATTATCATCATGGCCGGGAAGCATGGTGGGTGGCATGCTGGAGAAGGAGCTGAGAGTTCTACATCCTGATCTCCCAGTAGCAGGAAGTGAACTGGTTTGAGCATCTGAGAGCTCAAAGCCCATCCCTTAGTGATGAGCCTCCTTGTTAGCTACTCTAACAAGGCTATACCTCCTTCAACAAGGCCATATCTCCTAATAGTGCCACTCCTGATGTGCCTCTGGGGACTATTTTATTTCAAAGCACCAGACTCATTTTTGTTCAGTTTCTTTTAGTTTAGCAGAATCTTGTTTTATTTCAGCTTACTTTTGAGACAGGGTATTCTAGAGTTTGTCATTGTGTTGGTCAATTTGTAATCAAGTTCTTGGTGATCCTCTTGCCTTGACCTCCCAAGGGCTGATAAGGTACAGATATGAGCCATCACACTCAGCCAATAGCAAGTAAAGTAACAGTAGAAACTGTTTTTGTGAAGTCTTCTCAGGAAAAATTGAATTTTTTTCTGTGATTTCAAAGCCAAGGTTAAGCTTAAGAGAGGAATTGATGTTGTGTTTGGGTTTTTGTGTACCTGTGCAGTGTGAGTGGATTTGGGTGGAGGGAGAAAGTTGCTAGGATCTTCATGGGCAAAGCACAGCAGCAATACTGATTGGGATTTGAAGAGAAGAATACTCAGAAGTGTAGCTTTGAACGTTTGATTAGTGTGAAGGATAACAATCCATAGGTGTTGATCACAATGCTGGATAAAGGAGTTAAAACATTATATTGGTCAAAAGGCTAAGGAAGTGTTCCTAGAAACTTGTGATGCAGATAAAGAGTCTGAGCTTCTCTAGTGTATGCTTTGGAAGGAAAGTCACAGTGCTATGTTTTAATGTGTTTTAGAAACATGTGGTATAAACTTACAGAGTAAAAAGCTTTAAGTAAATTTTTTTTTTTTTTTTTTTTTTTTGGTTGTAGAAGATAGATATGTTTACAACAATGCTTACATGTTGGCATTTAAAAAGCAGTTAATAGTTTATTGGAAACTGACTTGTTGAAATCATCTTGAAATTGTAGTAAATTGTGATTTTTAACTTAGTAAATTGTAACTTAGTAAATGGACTTGTCATAGTTTCTGTCTCTTTGATACAAGTGTAGATAGACATTCCTGGAACTCTCAGGAGTTGCCTCCATCAGATTGTCCTGTGGACTTATCTGTGGGGTATCTTCTTGATTGCTTATTGATGGAGGAGGGCACAGCCCACTGTGGGCGGCACCATCCCTACGCTGTATACGGAAGTTAGCCAAGCAAACCAGAAGGAACAAGTCAGTGGTTTCTGCTTCTGTTCCTACCTCCAAGTTTCTGCCCTGACTTTCCTCGGTGATAGACTGTTAACCTAGGAGTTGTAACACAAAATAAATCCTTTCCTGCCTCACTTGGTTTTAGTCAGTGTGATACCAAAGCAACACAAAGCAAACTAAGACAAAAGTTTTTCTACTCCATTATCTTATATGTATTTACATCACAAACAATGGGAGAAGAGCATTATTAGCATTGATTTCTTAATTTGTAAAGGTTATTGTCAATACTATCTGCTTAACAGTCAAAGTGGCATTCTAATGTTGATCAAAACCAGAACTCAACAGCTTGATTGAAAATTGCAAATCAACTTATTGGAAGGAAATACAGTATTTAGCACAATTAATAGAGTAACTGAAATCAGTAAATAATTGAATAACTTCTTAGAACTTTCAAATGCTGAAAACATATTTCTGACTTGACATTTGGTTATGTTACTTGTTGATTTTTATTTGGAAAATATCTGGATTGTTTTTTCAAGTTACGAAGCTCATCTTTAAAATACAAAGCTCTGGTGATAATCCTCCAGCATTTCTTTCAGTCCATCTTCCCTGTCTCTTGGATCCAACATGACTTTTAAAAGGCACACAAGATTTATTTCCCTCCCATGGGTTGTTTTGTTCATTTAGCCTAAGCTTTGGGACAGGCTAGTGAAATAATTGCTAATTTCCCCTCTCCACCTTCAGGACAGGGGTCAACATTCCTCCAGAGGAAACATTGCTATAGCCATATAGGGTTAGAGAAGTAAGTCATGTTAAAATATAGTTCAGGCAATTAGAATGCATGTAGTCTAGCAGGGGCTTAGCTGTTGAAGTTGGCTTGATGGTATTTTGTGTTATTAGAATGTTGCACAGTTCTGTTTGGGTAAATCTGAAGAAACATTTTTACCTACAAAGTTATATTACTAGTGTTAGTAAGACATAGGAAACAAAGGGTATCAGGGCATGGTGACCTGTGTCTGTAAACCTAGCACTTTAAATATTTCAAGGGAGGATCAGCCTCGGATACATAGTGAAATCCTGACTCAAACACAAAAACAGAAACAATACACAATCAAATTGTGTGTGTGTGTATGTTGTTGTTTGTATTTGTGTGATATCTTTATTTATATCTTCATTAAAAGAATGCCTAGATATGGCAGATCTGCAATTAAGATATCAAATACAAAAGTAAGTACAATACAGAAGGAATGTATTCCTTTCTTTGTGCCATTTGTTGGACCTACATACTGAGTGCTATTCACAGAAACGCTAATGCTAATCAGCAAACCTTGCTTAGCTTGTGTTCTGGAGAACTGTGATGGAGTTTGCATCTCATGCTACTTATCGATAGAATTTCAGTAAAAGGAAAAGTAGTGGCCTTGTTTTCCTAGCCCTTCTTCTTTCTTAACCCTGCCCATTATGCATAGATCCCTACATGTGTCCTTAGGACATTTCCCAGCCTTGTTTTCAAGGTATTAGTTCAACTACTTGCTCCAGTGTGCACATGACTGGTTTATGTTAAGAGCTTGGGAGAGAATTGCTTTGTGCTTCTAGATGGGTTACAGTCCCTTGCTAATCATCAGTAACTGTTTAGTGCTATTTAACCTTTTACAGGGCTTGCAGGGTGACAGAGATAAGCATTAATAGAGCTACATCTTCCAGGATGGCCAACAAGAGGAAAGCTTTCTTCATGGAACTTTGATTTATTTTAGCATTTGCTGCTGCTCAAAGGTCACGCCCTCACAGCCCTCTGTGCCGGCATCTTGATTTTCAAAGCTTCACATCATTGCACAGCTATCTACCAAGGAGCATGATTCATTAACTTCATTTAATTCTGAATCTCCAGTGAGAGTGTAGATAGGACTTTACAGCACAGTCTTCTAAATGATTTCACGTTTCTCATATCCCAGACTTTTAAGTGAGGAAATTGAACTTAAACGTTTATGCCATTGCTGTCCAATCTATCACCTGCTTTCTTTGTCACTACTGTGACTTACTTGTCAACTGGTCAAGATGTATGAGTATTTGTTTATGACATTGGTCTTTGTGCCCCGAATCATCTATTCTGTTTTATGTTAGGCTTATTTTGTATAACAGAAGCTGTGAAGGATGCAGAAGAAATATAACATGATTTCCTGGTTTTTGTTTGTTTGTTTGTTTTCTTTTTATTTGTTTGTTGTGTGTTTGTTTTCAATTCTGGGTGGTTTTGGAAGAACATGTCACCAAATGGCAAATAAAACAAAATAATGTGTGGTGATCTCTCTTTCTTTGATGTCATTCTGATTGTTGGCTTTTCTTCCTAACTGTTGATGATGCTCTTGCATAGAAGGGTTTCTCCCATCTTGAAAGCTTTATTTCAGCTGGAACATCACTGCAGTTCTCTCTCAGAGCCTTCATGGCCAAGCGTCTTTACCATCTTTGAATTTGGGAACACATCACCTGCCGTGATTGTGAGGAGGAATTTGCTTCACGCCTACAGCATCCAAACTTGTGGAGTTAGAGAGTGCTCTTGTGAAACATAGAGAAGAGTTTCTATATCCTATTGTACATCCGTCTTTCTGGTCTCTTGGATCGGAAGGGTAGCAGGAGCCAGGTTCAATGTCAGGATGTGATGGCTTGAGGCTGTGTTGTGACTTTTGGTGTGGTCAACTGATTCTTAAGAATCTGTGCAGAGAAGGTAAGGCCAAGTTCCCTTGGCAATGGAAAGCAAAGAGAGGCCTTGTTGATTGTATCGTTGAGTCTCTTGAGAAATATGGTAATGATATAGATCTACAGCACTGCAAAAATAGTCTTCTGAGTTTCATATACAGATCTAAATGTGATATGTAGGTTATACTCAATGATACTGCAGATTTTATCATTCATGTAGCTGCATTTTGTGGTTGCACCAGCCCCCTTTAAAGCTGGGGTCTCAAAAAGGAAACCCAGGCTAGCCTTAGATTATCTATAAAGCTGAACATGACAGTGAATTTTGGATCCTCCAGCCTTCTCCTCCCAAGTGTTGGGATTACATGTATGCACTACTGTGCCCAGCTAGAAGAGAGGATTTTGAATGTTCTCATCACAAGAAATGTGAACTATTTGAGATTATAGACAAACTGAATATCCTGACAGTTTATATGTGCATATAATAGTTTCATTCCAGGAGCCACGCAGTTCAGGGGACTGAACCAAGGTACTTTCCGGTAAAATGTCTTCCTTCCTGTCTCTTCCCCTCTCACCACCTACCCTATGCTAATGAGATTGTCATTTTTCTCTATGTAATATTGCCCAGTCTGAGACCCTCGAGTCAGTGTAGTTCTCACTTCATTTCTTCCTGACTGTTTTTGCTCTGCATTGCTCTGGCATGCAACCATAAGTGACTGCAAGTGATTCAGTACTGTCGGGTTCTGTTCAGGGATAGGATTGCTTCTGGGTGTATAGAGCACACTTTGCGGGTGAATCTGCAGGTTTCCAGTTAGGGTCAGATAAGCTCAGAGACTGCTAGGCTTGCAAATTTGGAGGGCATGTCTGTCATATTTTATACCCATCTCTTCCTCTCTGAAAATTTGACTCTTTTAGTACCAAGTTACAAATACCATTGGAAAGCTTAGAAAAACACTGATACCTTTCTAACTGGATGAATGTGGAGCAAGGTGCAAAAGGCCCTTCTGTTTATGGATACCCCTGGTTAATGCAGGGCTGAACAAAGAATAGTCATAAATACTTAAATGCAGGCTGTGCTTCAGCCTTGGGTCTTAAAAGAACCTCATGAGTGCTTATAAGAAACACAGTTTACACTTTTCCATCCAGAGGCTGAGAAGCCATTGAGAAATAGATTTTGAAGTGGATGAAAATCATTCTGGATATACAACAAACCTTTACCTGCATTCCCCCCACTCTCATTTAGGGCTGGAGAACCTCAGGAAGAGGGAAGCCATCTCATCTTGAGCTGCTGTTGCAAAGTGACCTGAGCTGATTAGACTGTAAACAGCAGAACTTATTTCTCCCATTCTAGATAGGGAAGTCCAAGATGAGACACCCACAGCTTTGGTGTTTGGTGAGAGCCTACTTTCTGGTTCCAGGATGGTACCTTCATACTATGCCCTCTTACAGTAGAAAGGGCAGGGCAGCCTTTGGAATGGATGACCTCGCTATCTATCCAAAGCTGCATCTCCATACACTGTCATATTTAGGAGAGAATTTCAGTCTTATCTTTGGACCTGAGGGCACCGAACTCCAAAGCATCATAAGAGTTTGTTGTAAGAAGACAAGCTGAGAAGGGCAGGGAACTGTGGTGTTGAAGAGTCAGCTCCCTTTTCCCTAATCCAGATTCATTGCCTATTGCTCTGGTACACTGCTTAATCTACCCTGGGAGAGATGGAGAGGAGTACCACACCTTCACAGCCCGCCCTGGTGTCTGCTCTCTATTCTGTGGGTACTTTCATAACCTTGTGTTCATTCTTAGTGACCATCATACCAGTCAGTTACCATTGGGCTGCTGCTGATTAACTCAGGATGAAAGATAACAACCAAACTGATACAAAAGCAGTATTCAGAAAGTGGGGGGAAAAGAAATTGATCATTGATCAGAAATTCTACATTTCTTTAAAATTATAATGTCTGCCTATTTCTAAAAGTGATGCTTTGGGTTTGTAAAAATTTTTCAAAATCAGGGAAATACTCTCAGGAGAAATTCTAGATTTTTCTAAAACCTCTTCAGATGAAGATTATATTATTTTGATTTTTTTCAGCATTGTAATGTGGATGTCTTTTTTTGTACAAATGCATATGATATCTTGAAGAAAAATCTATAAATTTAAGTACACATAGCATATTGCTTCCTGTCTTGCTTTTCAAACTCAATTGCTTATTACCACTCCTAGTTTTCACTTTAAAGCAAGAAATTAGTTGAGTATACTTATGCATTCATGTTTTTAGATGATGTAACAAGTTCTTAGGATAGATTCTGCTACATGGTCTTAGGATATATGCAATAATATGGTTTTAGGATAGATATTGTAACATATCCTTAGGATAGGTACTGTAACATGTTCTTAGGATAGATACTGAAACAAGTTCTTAGGTTAGATAATGTAACATGTTCTTAGGATAGGTGCTATAACATGTTCTTAGGATAGGTACTGTAACAAGTTCTTAAGTTAGATAATATAACAAGTTCTTAGATTAGATACTGTAACAAGTCCTTGGGATAGATACTACAACAAGCTTTTTCTTCCTTACATTCTATAAGTAATTTCAGTGTTAACTTTCACTTTCCTATTTAATATAAAAGAAATTATTTTTCCCTTATTATTTTTTAGTAAAGGTAAACATATATATGAATATTTCTTCAAAAGTTTTAGAACAAGTTGTATGAGATTAAAATGCCAGGCAGGGGGAAAGTAAATTTGTCAAAATGGGAAACAGATCCCAGATTACATGGTATCTTGCTTTAGCCATGTGTAAAGGGTAGGAAGAAATAATCTCACTGAATGTTAAGTAAAATTCAGTGATTTATAATAGTAATAAAAATGTAAAAACTGCCTACTACCTCTAGAATATTAACATCAAATAGGACAGTACATGAAGTGTAGATTGTTATAAATTCTGCTTTTAAGACACAGAGAATCAATGTATTAGAGATTTAAAGGCTGTTATTTTCAATGTTGGAACTGTGGGAACACTTGGTTTTGTTATCTATTACTGTTGGTAAAATAAAGTGTTTTCATTGAAAACAGTTCTTCTGCACATTCAAAAGTAACTGTCCATGTAGAGATCCTGCAGCGTGCCCCAGTGACCTTTAGCATTTGTGTCATCTCTTTGCTCTTCTCTTTAGGACATCCAGGCAGAAATTGATGCCCACAATGACATATTTAAAAGCATCGATGGAAACAGGCAGAAGATGGTGAAAGCTCTGGGGAATTCTGAGGAGGCGACAATGCTTCAGCATCGACTGGATGACATGAACCAAAGATGGAATGATTTGAAGGCAAAATCGGCTAGCATCAGGTCAGAATACTCAATGTCAAAATAAAATGTGTGCGTGTGCCTGTGCATGTGGGTGGACATGCTTATGTAGAGTTGGGTCTATCACAAAGAGAAAGGATTAATACAACTCTATCAGAATTTGTTTAAGATTGAAATCCAAAGTCTGTTTTCTTGCCAGTTGGTACTGAAGATGTACTTAACAGTAGCAAACTTAAGGTCGATAAGGTCTCTGGTTCAATCCTTAGCACTACCAAAAGAATAACCAAGTAGTTAGAAGTTTTTTTCTTCATTTATACCCAGTACACTCTGTTGTTTGTCCCAGTATATTCATAGTCATGTTCTAAACCATACAACAGTATGATGATGATGTCATTGACACTTGCTAATTGCCAAGTGCTTATCATTATATTGTATATTTTATACTGTGTTAGAATCATTAGAGCCATCTGGATCTATCTATCTATCTATCTATCTATCTATCTATCTATCTATCTACCTACCTATCTATCTACCTACCTACCTACCAACCATCCATTTATCTGTCTATTTATCTATTTATTTGAGACAAGGTAGTAGTACTGACCGACTTAGAAGTCACTACATGACCAGACTGACCTTGAACTCACAGAGTTATCTGCCTGCCTTTGCCACTCCAGTGCAGGAATTAACGGCATTCACTTTTTACTGAGAAGGCATCCTATAGGCCAGGCTGATCTTGAGTTTGTTGTGTAGGCAAGGTTGGCCTTTAATGCATTGTTAAAAACAAAAACACCACCAAAAACCCTTCATTTAATTATGTACACGTATATGGCCTTTGTAAATGTATGTACACCATGTGTGTAACAGCCCATGGAGGTGGAAGAGGACATCAGATCCCCTAGAACTGGAGTTATGGGTAACTGGAAGCTGCCATGTCAATATTGGGAACCAACCTGGGTCCTCTGCAAGAGCACTAAGTGTTCCTAACTCGTGAGCTATCTCTCTCTAGGCTCTGGCCTTTAACTCTTCTTCATCCTTCATTCAGCGTGTGCTGTCATTGCATACAAGTCCCATCATGCCATTTAAACCAATTACTTTACTTAGTAGTCTTGCACTGTGTACTAATTTATCCATCACTTATGTACAGTAGTTGGTTTTACACAACTACTTTACTTAATTTATACAGTAGAGGTCTTATGGCTTCTCAAAACATGTCTCTGTTGTTAAGTGGCACATGACTGTTCTTGACAAAAAAAAAAAAAAAAAAAAAAAAAAAATCCTGGTAAAGTAGAAGGTCAGGAGTTCCATGTGAGAAATTTAGTAAATATAAAGATTGGGTTAATAAGATAAAAGCCAGAATTTGAATGTAGATTTCTTTAAATCTTGGTATTGGATCTATTTTGCTCCGTCAAGTGTCTGTGTCCAATTTGAAAATATATTTATTTATTGAGATTAATTGCCTCTTATAGACACTAAAATATAGAAGTGATGATTCAGTTCTGCTTTGGATGAAAATAAAATTTAGTTAAATATGGACATTAGGATCAAGGGTCTGACAATGAAACAGCATTGACAAAGTACCCAGAATAACAGAATGGTACCTTTATTGGAATTCAAGCACATTTAAGGTCATATTCAGTAGCTGATAGACGGTTTCTAATTGGCGGTAAGTTAAGGGGATACTGACAGAAGAACAAATTAGCAAGAGTGATAATTCCAAAGAGGAATGTTGGTTAAGAGCCTCAAATGTGGTTGTATCACGTATTGAATATGCATAACCTTAAACCAAGTGATTCCGAATTTGGTTCTTGCACTTTACTATTTATTTTCTGAACTTGGACAAATTACTTTTCCCCTCTGAACTTTGCCAAGTTGTACTATCTGTATCCAACACACTTAATTGTCAGGAAGACTAACTAGAATGATTTGATTGTTTCTCAGTCTCTGTAGATGGCGGTAAATGTAGAGTCTAGACTATTATACATACGGGTGAGTGGATCTGCTTCAGTAGGTGTTGGGAATCCATACAGCAAGTGCCAGAGAACAGAAATCGTCCCCCATTATTTGTCCTGAATGATTTTCTTATGAATAAAAGTACCATCTGCTGGAACATTTGTGCTCTACTGGGTCTCATAAATTAAAACTTCCAACCTCTCTATTTCTTAAGAAGAATGGGTTGTGGCTTGCTATGCACTCTTCTTTCTATAGCTCTTAAGAAGAATGGGTTGTGGCTTGCTATGCACTCCTCTTCTCTCTATAGCTCCAGTTGGGAATTTTCTCTATCAGCCACCTATCCTGTTCCTTTGTGCTAGAGATGGAGGCCCAGGCTTTGCTTATGCTGTGTAGATGCTATGTTTTATGGCCATAAGGACTCACTTGTGCTTTCTATGATTAGATATATGTAACTAAAGATGAAAGAACTTTTCGTTTTTTATCTTCAGATATGTAAAAAAATTAAATCACATATCATTTACAAATTTGTATGAGATAAACTGGTTTATTTTTCTCAGTAGTGGACTCTCCTTCATGTAGGAAGCTCAGCTTAGAAAGTGGAACATGACAGTTTGAGAGCTTGTGCTTTGGAGAGACACTGTCTTCAAATTCTGCTGTAGTTTTGCAACAGTCAGTGGGCAGGTTATTGACCCATGTGTGTGTTTCAGTTTCCTTGTATGTGAATTAAGAGTCATTTACTTAATGGGACTGCCATGCATGCTTTATTTAATGCATACAGTGTCTGCAGGAAGTGGCTCCTGTTTATTACTGTTATTGGTCACTACTTGTGTGGCACTGCGGAAATTCCTCCCTTTTCCAACCTCTTCTATATCTTCGTCATTAGTGTAGGAAATGTTCAAGGGATTCACCAGTATGTAGAGTCCTCTTTTGGCTGGATTCTGAACAAATATGAAAGAAAAGTGGGTTCAGTGGCCTCCTTAAGAAATCTAATGTTTCGGGAGTGAAGGACAGAAGCCCGGTGAAGGGAGCTGGCTTAGAGTTTAGATTGCTAACTCACCCCTAGAGTGATGCAGAATTCCCAGGAGTCACTACTCAGGATGGCTTTCCAAGTGAGACACTCTCCATGCAGGAGTGGGGAAAAAAAAAATCTCTCTAAAGGTCTATTGTACAGCAAAATTTCTCTCTGGGCCAGTCTACATCTGGCTCCGCCTCCTCATTATACATGCAAATGATTTGGGTGGAGTTGCTGTATAGATCCCTCCTCAGCCTTTCCTCTCTGGCATTTGGAGCCCAGCCTGGTTCTCACATTGCCTTCTGTTGGTAATCAGATTCTCCGATGTCTTTAATATTTCTGCAGACTCTTCACCATTCTTCTCTGCAATTAATTGAAAATTGACTTTTCTCTTAATTGCCTACTTTACTTGAAATGTTCTTTAATAGGGGTTAATTTCCTCCATTTTCCTTGCCTAGACGTCGGTGGGAATGCTCTGAATATTAAGCCTCCTATGGACACCAAACTTCAGAATCTCAATCATAAGCTGTCCTTGGAAGGCAGTTTGTCTGCAAAAGGAGCCCTGTCACATAGGGATAGGTGGCTAATTGGCAGCCTCATGTGGCTACTCCAGCCTTGCTTCCTGTCTCTCCTCTCTGCATCTCCTTTTCTTTTAGAAATAATGCATCTATATTTCTGCCTGTTTCACATCTTGGTCCTAATGTATAGGACCATATGGTTCCTGTTTCTTTGAAGTGCACATACTACTTTCTTTTTCCACTGCCCTTGGCTCTCTTCCTTGGTGGAGACAGCAACACTGGTAACTTTTTTTTTCCTGACCGAGTTCCTCTGTGTAGTCAAGACTGTCCGGAACTTGCTCTCTCTAGCAGGCTGGCCTTGAGATTTGCCTGTATCTGCCTCTCTAGTGCTGGGATTAAAGGCACATGCCATCACTCAGCACTAACATTTTGCATTTTTAATCTTCAGGTTTCTCTTTGCACTGTCTGTGAATGTTCTCCGCCCTGTTCTATTCTTAAGTCCCATAGACCTGCTCATTCTGGGCTTCCACTGATCTCCTCTTCATCTTGGCTCTCTGAGATACACCGTCCGCGGGGGACCGTGGGCAGGCTGTTCTCCAGAGGAATTCGGGTGCACGCCACCTGGACACGTGAATTCCTCAGAGATGGGCCTTGGTTAAACCCAATCAAACTTATGTGCAACATTATTAATGAAACCCTCGCATATGAAAGGGATGGGCCTTCTGCAGCTGGGCCTCTTTCTTGCTTAGCTGGAGCCATCTATGTACTATTATATAACTTTGTTATTTATTTTATAAAATATATTTATAATTAAACTATATTATTCTAGCCACCTGCAATATATTTGAAAATGTAAATCCTCTAACATTTTCTTTTTAATTCATTTATTTAAAATTTTCATACAATATATTTTGATCCTATTCTGTCCTCTCCCCCAAGTCCTCTCAGGCCACCCCACCCTTCTTCCAGCCTTCTCCATGATGGATTGCATCCTTTCTGTCTTAGTATTGCATCTTTTCTAATGCTGTAATAAAAGCAACTCGGGGAGGAAAGGCTTTATTTCACTAACACTTCAACATCACCTTCTTTCATGGCAAGAACTTGAGGCAGGAACTGAAGCAGAGGCTGTTGGGAGCCTTGCTTGCAGACCTGCTTCGGTGGCTTGTGCAGCTTTCCTGTACAACTCTGGACCACAAGGGTGGCACCAGCCACAGTGATCTGGGCCTTTCCATATCAATCCTTAAGACAGTGCCCTAGAGACTTGCCTACCGGCCAGTGTTATAGAGGCATTTCCCTAACCCCTTCCGCACCTAGCATGGAGCTCTTTATAATAAGACATCCTCCTCAAAACCACGCCCTGCATTCCCCCCACCCCAGCTGAGCTTTCTCTTCTACTTCTATTCACATTGATATACTGGTACCCACAACCTCTCTATTCCCTACTATTGATCTTGGATTAATTATGCCCCTAGTTCCCTTCCTCCCTCCTACCCTTTGTGTGTATGTGTGTGTGTGTGTGTGTGTGTGTGTGTGTGTGTGTGTGTGTGTGTGTTCATGACCATGTGTCTTTTAAGATGCATCTGCATGTAGGTGCACATACATGGCAGCCAGAGATTAAAGATGTGTAATTTCCTCTATAGCTTTCCTTATTTATTTGTTTGTTTGTTTATTTATTTAATTTTGAGGTGAGTTCTTTCATTGAACCTGGAGCCAGGGAGCCCCAGGGATTCTTCTGTTTCCACATCTCCAGTGCTGGGTTACAAGTGCCACCCTTTATGTGGATGCTGAGAATCTGAACATTGCAAGCATTTTACCAACTGAACCATATCCCCAAATTTGTGGTGCTTTAGGAAGAGGGGTGGGAGGCAGAAACTAAGGTTTCTTTTATATAATTTGGTACTGCCTACTTAAAATTGGTGTTATAATTTTGAATATTTTTCCATTTTATTCACCGCCACGCCTGTCTTCAAAGGTCTTGTTTTCTCTTTAGTCTCCAAGCCTTTCTTTCTGTGGACGGCTTATTTATTTTCTGAGGATGAGGCCATTTGGTTGGTAATGCCCTTCCCCTCCAAGTAGACAATATTTGTGGAGTTTGTATTTCAAATAATGTTCAGTTCATATTGCCATGGTGGAGGAATGTTTCCTTTAATTTGTTTTTAAAAAGTGGATATATGCTCTTTATTGATGTTTTTTTTTGTTTGTTTGCATCAAATCTACCCTTAAGTCCTTGTGGATATCACCTACTTTAACCATGGTGTGGTTGCTGGAACAACTACCTTAAGTACTTTAAAGTCTTTTTGGATGACCATGATTGAGTCGTTTAAACACTAAAATTTACTGTGCTAAATATGCTGTAGCATCTTAAATACAATGCATAACATTATATATATATATATATATATATACACATATATATGTATATATGTATATGTGTGTACACACACATCTATCTATCTATCTATCTATCTATCTATCTATCTATCTATCTAGTACACAATAGAGTATCAGGTCAGTATACAACGAGTTAGCTGAGGACTTAAAATTTAAGATTTCACTTATAAAATAGGCTCTTAAGACTGTTGGCAGGCTGGAGAGATGGCTCAGCGGTTAAGAGCACTGACTGCTCTTCCAGAGGTCCTGAGTTCAACTCCCAGCAACCACATGGTGGCTC